>CM042402.1:357500-442500 GCA_023634145.1 Thymallus thymallus | reverse complement strand
ACCTCAGAGATGCAGATTTAGTGGAGGACTGGCTTTACCCAACTTCCTGTACTACTACTGGCTCCATGCTTCAGATTCCCCATGGTGCCATCTTGAGTCCCGCTCCTGCATTAATATCTCTCTCCCTGCCCTGCTGTGCTCTCCTCTCCCGACAACCCCTCCTCTCTATACTGGCAACCCTGTGCTGCTCTCCACCATAAACATGTGGTTTCAGTTTCAACGCCGCTTTAAATGTACCTCTGGTTCCACCTTGGGCCCTATCGATAGGAACCATGCATTTCCCCCCCCATAGTAGATACCGCCTTCTCCCTCTGGTCAAGAAGAGGCATCGGGACCTTCCAGGACATGTATGATGACAGAGTTTTTTTTAAGTTTCCCTGACCTAACAAGTAATATTTAACAGTTTTACAACATATACCCAAATACACATAAAACAAAGTAAGGAATGAATTGAGAATACATACATAAATGTCAGGGCGGCATTGGACTAAGTGTCACGAGTGGGTGCAAGGAGAGACCAAGACGCAGCGCAGGGATAGTAGTTTGACATTTATTGTATACTATGTATAAAACCAACTCAAAATGTACGAACTATCTAAACAAAACAAACACACGAGGTACAAACGTCACATTACAAAAAACACGAAAGAACGGACGTATTGAATGCGCACACTTACTGTCACCGTGACTGCGAAATACATCGACAACGACCCACACCAGAGTGAAGGACAGACTAACATATATAGGATCCCTAATTAGAGACAATGCGGTGCAGCTGCCTCTAATTAGGGATCCAACCCAAAACCCACACAGAAACGGAAAAGAAAGACACTGTCAGACTCTGACCATAGCTACATAGAGAAGCAAATAGGCTTCTCTATGGCCAGAGCCTGACACTAAGATACCGAAGAATAGTATAGCGTACAGTTTATACATATGAGATGAGTAGTGCAAGATACAGAAACATTGTTAAAGTGTCTAGTGTTTCATTTCCTTAAAGTGGCTGGTGATTTCTAATCTATGTCTATAGGCAGCAGTCTCTGATGTGCTAGAGATGGTTGTATAGCAGTCAGTGGTGAAGTATAGAGTACAATACAGCATATACATAGAGATGGGTGATGCAATATGTACACAATTAGAGTGACTAAGATACTGTAGAATAGTGTGGAAGTGTCTAGTGTTCTATTCCTTAAAGTGGCCTGTGGTTTCTAATCAGTGTCTATAGACAGCAGCCTCTAATGTGCTAGTGATGGCTGTCTGCAGTCTGATGGCCTTGAGATAGAAGCTGTTTTTCAGTCTCTCTGTCCCACCTTTGATGCACCTGTACTGACCTCATCTTCTGGATGATAGCGGAGTGAACAGGCAGTGGCTCGGGTGGTTGATGTCCTTGATGATATTTTTGGCCTTCCTGTGACATCGAGTGCTGTAGGTTTCCTGGAGGACAGGCAGTCTATCTATCTATCTATCTATCTATCTATCTATCTATCTATCTATCTATCTATCTATCTATCTATCTATCTATCTATCTATCTATCTATCTATCTATCTATCTATCTATCTATCTATCTATCTATCTATCTATCTATCTATCTATCTATCTATCTATCTATCATCTATCTATCTATCTATCTATCTATCTATCTATCTATCTATCTATCTATCTATCTATCTATCTATCTATCTATCTATCTATCTATCTATCTATCTATCTATCTATCTATCTATCTATCTATCTATCTAACAGGGAGTACAGGAGTGGGCTGAGTATGCACCCTTGTGGGGCCCCAGTGTTGAGGATCAGCGAGGAGGAGGTGTTGTTTCCTACCTTCACCACCTGGCGGCGACCCATCAGGAAGTCCAGTATCCAGTTGCACAGGGAGGGGTTCAGAACCAGGACCTCGAGCCTGATGATGAGCTTGGAGGGAACTATCCACATCGATGGGATCGCAGTGGAGAAGGTGGAAAGCTTAAAGTTCCTTGGCGTACACATCACTGACAAACTGATATGGTCCACCCACACAGACAGTGTGGTGAATAAGGCGCAACAGAGCCTCTTCAACCTCAGGAGGCTGAAGAAATGTGGCTTAACACCTAAAACCCTCACAAACATTACATCCAACACTGCTGCTACTCTGTTTATTATCTATATATAGTCACTTTACCCCTACCTACATGTACATATTACCTCAACTACCAACACTGCTGCTACTCTGTTTATTATCTATGTATAGTCACTTTAGCCCTACCTACATGTACATATTACCTCAACTACCAACACTGCTGCTACTCTGTTTATTATCTATGCATAGTCACTTTACCCCTACCTACATGTACATATTACCTCAACTACCAACACTGCTGCTACTCTGTTTATTATCTATGTATAGTCACTTTACTCCTACCTACATGTACATATTACCTCAACTACCAACACTGCTGCTACTCTGTTTATTATCTATGTATAGTCACTTTACCCCTACCTACATGTACATATTACCTCGACAACCAACACTGCTGCTACTCTGTTTATTATCTACGTATAGTCACTTTACCCCTACCTACATGTACATATTACCTCAACTACCAACACTGCTGCTACTCTGTTTATTATCTATGTATAGTCACTTTACCCCTACCTACATGTACATATTACCTCAACTACCAACACTGCTGCTACTCTGTTTATTATCTATGTATAGTCACTTTACCCCTACCTACATGTACATATTACCTCAACTACCAACACTGCTGCTACTCTGTTTATTATCTATGTATAGTCACTTTACCCCTACCTACATGTACATATTACCTCAACTACCAACACTGCTGCTACTCTGTTTATTATCTATGTATAGTCACTTTACCCCTACCTACATGTACATATTACCTCAACTACCAACACTGCTGCTACTCTCTGTTTATTATCTATGTATAGTCACTTTACCCCTACCTACATGTACATATTACCTCAACTACCAACACTGCTGCTACTCTGTTTATTATCTATGTATAGTCACTTTACCCCTACCTACATGTACATATTACCTCAACTACCAACACTGCTGCTACTCTGTTTATTATCTATGTATAGTCACTTTACCCCTACCTACATGTACATATTACCTCAACTACCAACACTGCTGCTACTCTGTTTATTATCTATGTATAGTCACTTTACCCCTACCTACATGTACATATTACCTCAACTACCAACACTGCTGCTACTCTCTGTTTATTATCTATGTATAGTCACTTTACCCCTACCTACATGTACATATTACCTCAACTACCAACACTGCTGCTACTCTGTTTATTATCTATGTATAGTCACTTTACCCCTACCTACATGTACATATTACCTCAACTACCAACACTGCTGCTACTCTGTTTATTATCTATGCATAGTCACTTTACCCCTACCTACATGTAAATATTACCTCGACTACCAACACTGCTGCTACTCTCTGTTTATTATCTATGTATAGTCACTTTACCCCTACCTACATGTACATATTACCTCAACTACCAACACTGCTGCTACTCTCTGTTTATTATCTATGTATAGTCACTTTACCCCTACCTACATGTACATATTACCTCAACTACCAACACTGCTGCTACTCTGTTTATTATCTATGTATAGTCACTTTACCCCTACCTACATGTACATATTACCTCAACTACCAACACTGCTGCTACTCTCTGTTTATTATCTATGTATAGTCACTTTACCCCTACCTACATGTACATATTACCTCAACTACCAACACTGCTACTCTCTGTTTATTATCTATGCATAGTCACTTTACCCCTACCTACATGTACATATTACCTCAACTACCAACACTGCTGCTACTCTGTTTATTATCTATGTATAGTCACTTTACCCCTACCTACATGTACATATTACCTCAACTACCAACACTGCTGCTACTCTCTGTTTATTATCTATGTATAGTCACTTTACACCTACCTACATGTACATATTACCTCAACTACCAACACTGCTGCTACTCTCTGTTTATTATCTATGTATAGTCACTTTACACTTACCTACAGTTGAAGTTGGAAGTTTACATACATTTAAATAAATTTAAACTCAGTTTTTTTCACATTTCCTGACATTTAATCCTAGTAAACATTCCCTGTCTTAGGTCAGTTAGGATCACCACTTTATTTTAAGAATGTGAAATGTCAGAATAATAGTAGAGAGAATGATTTATTTCAGCTTTTATTTCTTTCATCACATTCCCAGTGAGTCAGAAGTTTACATACACTCAATTAGTATTTGGTAGCATTGCCTTTAAATTGTTGAACTTTGGTCAAACGTTTCAGGTAGCCTTCCATAAGCTTCCCACAATAAGTTGGGTGAATTTTGTCCCATTCCTCCTGACAGAACTGGTGTAACTGAGTCAGGTTTGTAGGCCTCCTTGCTCGCACACGCTTTTTCAGTTCTGCCCACAAATATTCTATAGGATTAAGGTGAGGGCTTTGTGGTGGCCACTCCAACACCTTGACTTTGTTGTCCTTAAGCCATTTTGCCACAACTTTGGAAGTATGCTTGGGGTCATTGTCCATTTGGAAGACCCATTTGAGACCAAGCTTTAACTTCCTGACTGATGTCTTGAGATGTTGCTTCAATATATCCACATAATTTTCCTTCCTCATGATGCCATCTATTTTGTGAAGTGCACCAGTCCCTCCTGCAGCAAAGCACCCCCACAACATGATGCTGCCACCCCCGTGCTTCACGGTTGGGATGGTGTTCTTCGGCTTGCAAGCCTCCCCCTTTTTCCTCCAAACATAACGATGGTCATTATGAACAAACAGTTCTATTTTTGTTTCATCAGGACATTTCTCCAAAAAGTACGATCTTTGTCCCCATGTGCAGTTGCAAACCGTAGTCTGGCTTTTTTATGGCGGTTTTGGAGCAGCGGCTTCTTCCTTGCCTTGCTGAGCGGCCTTTCAGGTTATGTCGATATAGGACTTGTTTTACTGTGGATATAGATACTTTTGTACCTGTTTCCTCCAGCATCTTCACAAGGTCCTTTGCTGTTGTTCTGGGATTGAGTTGCACTTTTCGCACCAAGTACGTTCATCTCTAGGAGACAGAACGCGTCTCCTTCCTGAGCGGTATGACGGCTGCGTGGTCCCATGGTGTTTATACTTGCGTACTATTGTTTGTACAGATGAACATGGAACCTTCAGGCGTTTGGAAATTGCTCCCAAGGATGAACCAGACTTGTGGAGGTCTACAATTTATTTCTGAGGTCTTGGCTGATTTCTTTTGATTTTCCCTTGATGTCGAGTGAAGAGGCACTGAGTTTGAAGGTAGGCCTTGAAATACATCCACAGGTACACCTCCAATTTCTGGAATTTTCCAAACTGTTTAAAGGCACAACTTAGTGTATGTAAACTTCTGACCAACTGGAATTGTGATATAGTGAATTATAAGTTAAATAATCTGTCTGTAAACAATTGTTGGAAGAATTACTTGTGCCGTGCACAAAGTAGATGTCCTAACCGACTTGCCAAAACTATACTTTGTTAACATGAAATCTGTGGAGTTGTTGAAAAAGTTTGAACTTCAACCTAAGTGTATGTAAACTTCCGACTTCAACTGTAGGTACACTACTGGTCAAATGTTTTAGAACACCATTTCATTCAAGGGTTTTTCTTTATTTTTACTATTTTCTACATTGTATAATAATAGTGAAGACATCAAAACTATGAAATAACACATATGGAATCATGTAGTAACCAAAAAAGTGTTAAATAAATCAAAAAATATTTGAGATTCTTCAAAGTAGCCACCCTTTGCCTTGATGACAGCTTTGCACACTCTTGGCATTCTCTCAACCAGCTTCATGAGGTAGTCACCTGGAATGCATTTCAATTAACAGGTGTGCCTGTTAATTGAAGAGGGGGGGTGAGAGAGAGAGGAGGGGGGTGAGAGAGAAGAGGGGGGGTGAGAGAGAGGGGGGGTGAGAGAGAGAGGAGGGGGGTGAGAGAGAAGAGGGGGGGTGAGAGAGAGGGGGGGTGAGAGAGAGAGGAGGGGGGTGAGAGAGAAGAGGGGGGGTGAGAGAGAAGAGGGGGGGTGAGAGAGAGAGGAGGGGGGTGAGAGAGAAGAGGGGGGGTGAGAGAGAGGAGGGGGGAGAGAGAGAGAAGAGGGGGTGTGAGAGAGAGGGGGAGGGGGAGAGAGGGAGGAGGGGGGAGAGGAGGGGAGAGAGAGAGAGGAGGCGGGGGGGAGAGGAGGGGGGAGGGAGAGAGGAGGGGAGAGAGAGAGAGGAGGGGGGAGAGAGAGGAGGGGGGAGAGAGAGAGGAGGGGGGAGAGAGAGAGGAGGGGGGAGAGAGAGAGAGGAGGCGGGGGGGAGAGGAGGGGAGAGAGAGAGGAGGGGAGAGAGAGAGAGGAGGGGGGAGGGAGAGGAGGGGGGAGGGAGAGAGAGAGGAGGGGGAAGGAGAGAGAGGTGGGGGAGAGAGAGAGAGCAGGGGGAGGGAGAGAGAGGAGGGGGGAGGGAGAGAGGAGGGGGAGGGGGGAGAGAGGAGGGGGGAGAGAGAGAGAGAGAGAGAGTAGGGAGAGGGGGGAGAGAGAGGAGGGGGGAGAGAGAGGAGGGGGGGAGAGAGAGGAGGGGGGGAGAGAGGAGGGGGGAGTGAGAGAGAGAGAGAGAGTAGGGAGAGGGGGATAGAGAGAGGAGGGGGGAGAGAGAGGAGGGGGGGAGAGAGGAGGGGGGAGTGAGAGAGAGAGAGTAGGGAGAGGGAGATAGAGAGAGGAGGGGGGAGTGAGAGAGAGAGAGTAGGGAGAGGGAGATAGAGAGAGGAGGGGAGGAGAGAGGAGGGGGGAGGAGAGAGGAGGGGGGAGAGAGAGGAGGGGGGGAGCCTATAGGTCTGTAGGTCTAGTAGCCTATAGGTCTGTAGGTCTAGTAGCCTATAGGTCTGTAGGTCTAGTAGCCTATAGGTCTGTAGGTCTGTAGGTCTAGAAGCCTGTAGGTCTATAGGTCTGTAGGTCTATAGGTCTGTAGGTCTAGAAGCCTGTAGGTCTATAGGTCTGTAGGTCTGTTGGTCTATAGGTCTATAGGTCTATAGGTCTGTAGGTCTGTAGGTCTAGAAGCCTGTAGGTCTATAGGTCTGTAGGTCTGTTGGTCTATAGGTCTATAGGTCTATAGGTCTGTAGGTCTAGAAGCCTGTAGGTCTATAGGTCTGTAGGTCTGTAGGTCTATAGGTCTGTAGGTCTATAGGTCTGTAGGTCTGTAGGTCTAGAAGCCTGTAGGTCTATAGGTCTGTAGGTCTGTTGGTCTATAGGTCTATAGGTCTATAGGTCTGTAGGTCTAGAAGCCTGTAGGTCTATAGGTCTGTAGGTCTAGAAGTCTGTAGGTCTATAGGTCTGTAGGTCTAGAAGCCTGTAGGTCTATAGGTCTGTAGGTCTAGAAGCCTGTAGGTCTGTAGGACTATAGGTCTAGTAGCCTGTAGGACTATAGGTCTGTAGGTCTGTAGGTCTGTAGGACTGTAGGTCTGTTGGTCAATAGGTCTGTAGGTCTAGAAGCCTGTAGGTCTGTAGGACTGTAGGTCTAGAAGCCTGTAGGTCTATAGGTCTGTAGGTCTGTAGGTCTGTAGGTCTATAGGTCTGTAGGTCTATAGGTCTGTAGGTCTGTAGGTCTAGTAGCCTGTAGGTCTATAGGTCTGTAGGTCTATAGGTCTATAGGTCTGTAGGTCTGTAGGTCTGTAGGTCTAGAAGCCTGTAGGTCTATAGGTCTGTAGGTCTAGAAGTCTGTAGGTCTATAGGTCTGTAGGTCTAGAAGCCTGTAGGTCTATAGGTCTGTAGGTCTAGAAGCCTGTAGGTCTGTAGGACTATAGGTCTAGTAGCCTGTAGGACTATAGGTCTGTAGGTCTGTAGGTCTGTAGGACTGTAGGTCTGTTGGTCAATAGGTCTGTAGGTCTAGAAGCCTGTAGGTCTGTAGGACTGTAGGTCTAGAAGCCTGTAGGTCTATAGGTCTGTAGGTCTGTAGGTCTGTAGGTCTGTAGGTCTGTAGGTCTGTAGGTCTGTAGGTCTAGTAGCCTGTAGGTCTATAGGTCTGTAGGTCTATAGGTCTGTAGGTCTGTAGGTCTGTAGGTCTATAGGTCTGTAGGTCTATAGGACTGTAGGTCTATAGGTCTGTAGGTCTAGTAGCCTGTAGGTCTGTAGGTCTGTAGGTCTGTAGGTCTGTAGGTCTATAGGTCTGTAGGTCTATAGGTCTGTAGGTCTAGAAGCCTGTAGGTCTGTAGGTCTGTAGGTCTGTAGGTCTGTAGGTCTATAGGTCTGTAGGTGTATAGGTCTGTAGGTCTATAGGTCTGTAGGTCTAGTAGCCTGTAGGTCTGTAGGTCTAGTAGCCTGTAGATCAATAAAGTATCTATCTATCTATCTATCTATCTATCTATCTATCTATCTATCTATCTATCTATCTATCTATCTATCTATCTATCTATCTATCTATCTATCTATCTATCTATCTATCTATCTATCTATCTATCTATCTATCTATCTATCTATCTATCTATCTATCTATCTATCTATCTATCTATCTATCTATCTATCTATCTATCTATCTATCTATCTGTTGGTCTATAGGTCTGTCATGTTTAATGTGCCATAGCTTGCCCAATTCATTTTAATAGGGTCAATGGACTTTGAATAATTTCATGGAAGAGTCCTCAGCCCTTCGCCAGGTTTCAAGGTGAATGGGAACCACAACCATTCATCTTTTTACTGTCAAAGGACTGTGGGCTAGACTCTTCCTGGTTGGTCTTTACTATAAAAGGACTGTGGGCTAGACTCTTCCTGGTTGGTCCTGGACCTCTGAAGCGGTGGTTTGAACATTTTCACAAGGCTGATTATTTGATTGCATTTACATTCAGGAACCTGGCGCACATCCTGGTCTATTAGATAAATATAGAAAGGATGGAGTTAGGGTTAGATATGAGAAAGGATGGGGTTAGGGTTAGATATGAGAAAGGATGGGGTTAGGGTTAGATATCAGAAAGGATGGAGTTAGGGTTAGATATGAGAAAGGATGGGGTTAGGGTTAGATATGAGAAAGGATGGGGTTAGGGTTAGATATGAGAAAGGATGGGGTTAGGGTTAGATATGAGAAAGGATGGGGTTAGGGTTAGATATGATAAAGTGTGGTGTTAGGGTTAGATATGAGAAAGGATGGGGTTAGGGTTAGATATCAGAAAGGATGGGGTTAGGGTTAGATATGAGAAAGGATGGGGTTAGGGTTAGATATGAGAAAGGATGGGGTTAGGGTTAGATATCAGAAAGGATGGGGTTAGGGTTAGATATCAGAAAGGATGGGGTTAGGGTTAGATATCAGAAAGGATGGAGTTAGCGTTAGATATGAGAAAGGATGGGGTTAGGGTTAGATATCAGAAAGGATGGGGTTAGGGTTAGATATGAGAAAGGATGGGGTTAGGGTTAGATATCAGAAAGGATGGGGTTAGGGTTAGATATGAGAAAGGATGGGGTTAGGGTTAGATATCAGAAAGGATGGGGTTAGGGTTAGATATGAGAAAGGATGGGGTTAGGGTTAGATATGAGAAAGGATGGGGTGTTGTCAGACAGGGATGTCCTACTAAGTTTTGCTTATTTACTTATCTGGTTTATTATTCAAATGTCCCCAGATGCCCTGAGTGTCTGGGGTGTCATGGAATTCTTAAGGTCAACTGATAGTATTTATAGTAGTAGGCTATATAATATCTAATATATATAGCTGTCATTATCATTCTGAGTCCTCCACCATAAAGAAAGGAGGCTTGACTATACATTTATATATTTTTTTTTTGTTGAGGCCTTTATTTAATGAGGCAAGTCAGTTAAGAACACATTCTTATTTACAATGACAGCCTACCTACAGGGTCAGACCCTGGAGCAAATTAGGGTTAAGTGCCTTGCTCAAGGACACATCGACTGGTTTTTCACCTTGTCGGCTTGGGTATTACTGGCATCTAAGCACTATTCTTATATCAATGGCTTATGTTGCAAAATATTACATCCCTTTTAATTTGTTTAATTCTACAAAACATATCCCAGCAGAGATTGCTGTGTGTTGTATTCTAAAGACATGTTTCTGTAAAACAGAAAACCTGGTAACATATTACTAGATAATAACCTACTATTGAATGAAAACTACCTTTAGTCATTATGATAGCGTTTCTTTTGTGTAACTATTCATCCAGAATCTCATCTGATCATATTTATAAAGCTTAGATATCCATAGAGAAATAATGAAGAATGAAAGCAAGACTGAGCACATGTTCTTTTCTGGTTTAACTGATTTGGAAATGGATGAAAGCTTAATTTAACCCCCTTTCTCACTTCAAAGTGATTCAAATAAAGTGATTAGTAGATAAATACAGGAGACAGATTTCTCCAAGTGAGTCTCGTTCACTACTCCCAGCAAGAGCGTTGGACTGCTGTTGGCATGGGCTAGACTACATTGAGTTTCCATATACCAATCATTTCCTTTCAAATCCATGAAGGAAAGTGAACAAGTGCACACTTGGGGAGAGAGGAGAGATAAATGGGACACAACCCAGGTCATGTTATGACTCAAGTTTGATGACATTTTCTGTTAATGTCAGACCTCTCCTCCTGCTGAAAGTGGGACTTTTGAAAGCAGATGACAGAAGCTCAGGGCAGAAAACCCAAAACGTACATCGGTGATGGTGCTGCTGAGGGGGAAACAAGCTTAAAAAGAATGGCGCCAAGCTCAAACCCAAATACATTATATCAGTAACTACGTCTCCCAAATACACTATATACCTACGTCTCCCAAATACACTATATACCTTGACACTCTAGAGGAGGTGGCGGAGAGACGGATCCTGGCCAAACTGCTGGCCATCATGGACAACGTCACCCACCCTCTGCATGCCATTGTTATGATGCAGAGGAGCACTTTCAGTCACAGACTGATCCCACCACGGTGTGCCAGAGAGCGCTACAGGAGGTCCTTCCTGCCGGCAGCTATTAGACTATATAATGTCTCACCGGGGTGCCGTGCCGTCGGCAACATAGATCTGGAACTGTTGGGGTGCTAGGACCTAGTTTAACAATTATGCATCCATCCGTGAGTAACTCTGTTCCGTCATCACTCATTCACTCAGGACTTATTCATTCATACAGGTCTGTATATACATACTCATGTACAGTTGTTATATTATATCACATGCAATATTGTAAGTAATTATTGGACGTAGGCATTCACTCAGAAATGCATATTAGTATCCTGCCAGTTGCACCTTTTCTCATTGCTTTTAGTATATTGAATGTGCAATACGTGCAGTTGTCTGTAATTAAACCCTGTGCACTAAGGACTGTATTTTAAGGGAATTACTATTATTACCCCAAATGATATCATACACACATTTAGCTATTAAAGTATCTCTTCCTGTCATTTACCTGTACAGTTTGTGTAAACATGCAAGTATTCACTTATCTGTAAATATAACTGTATACCTAACTGTACAGCTAATTTAACCATGCAAAATTTTCACTTACCTGTTCATTTACCCAGTCTGTCTATTAAGTAAACTATTATTACCCTATTATTTTTAGCTCCTGAAGTATTTCTCTGTCATCGACCTGTATAGTATAGTTAACCATCCAACATCCACCAATGTATAGTGTACATATTCAGCCAACCACTCATACTATGCAATGTCCTTTTATAGCTTTTTTTTTGCACTCCAGATATCTTGTATTTCTATACTTTTTCATACTGCCGCTCTATGTATCATGTAACGTGTATCTGTCTTTTGTGTACTTTCGTTGTGGCATTTTGCACCTGCCCTGTGTTTTGTTGTAGCTGCTTGACAAAGAAATGTACCCTCTGGGGGATCAATAAAGTATCTATCTATCTATCTATCTATCTATCTATCTATCTATCTATCTATCTATCTATCTATCTATCTATCTATCTATCTATCTATCTATCTATCTATCTATCTATCTATCTATCTATCTATCTATCTATATACCTACGTCTCCCAAATACACTATATACCTACGTCTCCCAAATACAGTATATACCTACGTCTCCCAAATACAGTATATACCTACATCTCCCAAGTACAGTATATACCTACGTCTCCAAAATACACTATATACCTACGTCTCCCAAATACAGTATATACCTACGTCTCCCAAATACACTATATACCTACGTCTCCTGAATACACTATATACCTACGTCTCCCAAATACACTATATACCTACGTCTCCCAAATACAGTATATACCTACGTCTCCTGAATACACTATATACCTACGTCTCCCAAACACACTATATACCTACGTCTCCCAAACACACTATATACCTACGTCTCCCAAGTACAGTATATACCTACGTCTCCCAAATACACTATATACCTACGTCTCCCAAACACACTATATACCTACGTCTCCCAAATACAGTATATACCTACGTCTCCCAAATACACTATATACCTACGTCTCCCAAATACAGTATATACCTACGTCTCCCAAATACACTATATACCTACGTCTCCCAAATACAGTATATACCTACGTCTCCCAAACACACTATATACCTACGTCTCCCAAATACACTATATACCTACGTCTCCCAAATACACTATATACCTACGTCTCCCAAATACACTATATACCTACGTCTCCCAAATACACTATATACCTACGTCTCCCAAATACACTATATACCTACGTCTCCCAAACACACTATATACCTACGTCTCCCAAACACACTATATACCTACGTCTCCTGAATATCACCTTGTATTATTTTTAAATCAAGTACTGAGTTCTTGTCTCCTTTTTCTAGTAACCATGCAGGGAGTGACATGGAGTCTCGGGTGGGTGGAGAGTAAGTTAGGGAACGTGCAGTCAGTCAAGGTAGTAAGGAGCGGATTCATTCTGCTAGGATTTACTGACCTCCTCCAAGAGGGACAGAGCTTTGTGCTGCGTTCAACTGGGACCACGAGAAGTACCATGCTTTAGTCTTCGGAACAGGGCTCTTCTCAAGGGGGTGATAACAGGGCTCTTCTCAAGGGGGTGATAACATGGCTCTTCTCAAGAGGGTGATAACAGGGCTCTTCTCAAGAGGGTGATAACAGGGCTCTTCTCAAGAGGGTGATAACAGGGCTCTTCTCAAGGGGGTGATAACAGGGCTCTTCTCAAGAGGGTGATAACAGGGTCAGTATTGTTATGTTTTGAAGGTTCTTCCATTTAGGGTAATGGTGGGATGTGGGAGCGTTCCCATTAGAGCATTTGTGCCTAGTGTACTGCACCGTTATTACTGCCAAAAATGTGGTCATGTAGCATCCGTATGCATAGATGTGCCAGGTGTGAGAGGTTTCATTTAGTGAAGACATGTCTGGAGGAAGAGACCAGTCAGTGTGTAGGAAGGAACAGCCTAGTGGAGACATGTCTGGAGGAAGAGACCAGTCAGTGTGTAGGAAGGAACAGCCTAGTGGAGACATGTCTGGAGGAAGAGACCAGTCAGTGTGTAGGAAGGAACAGCCTAGTGGAGACATGTCTGGAGGAAGAGACCAGTCAGTGTGTAGGAAGGAACAGCCTAGTGGAGACATGTCTGGAGGAAGAGACCAGTCAGTGTGTAGGAAGGAACAGCCTAGTGGAGACATGTCTGGAGGAAGAGACCAGTCAGTGTGTAGGAAGGAACAGCCTAGTGGAGACATGTCTGGAGGAAGAGACCAGTCAGTGTGTAGGAAGGAACAGCCTAGTGGAGACATGTCTGGAGGAAGAGACCAGTCAGTGTGTAGGAAGGAACAGCCTAGTGGAGACATGTCTGGAGGAAGAGACCAGTCAGTGTGTAGGAAGGAACAGCCTAGTGGAGACATGTCTGGAGGAAGAGACCAGTCAGTGTGTAGGAAGGAACAGCCTAGTGGAGACATGTCTGGAGTACGAGACCAGTCAGTGTGTAGGAAGGAACAGCCTAGTGGAGACATGTCTGGAGTACGAGACCAGTCAGTGTGTAGGAAGGAACAGCCTAGTGGAGACATGTCTGGAGGAAGAGACCAGTCAGTGTGTAGGAAGGAACAGCCTAGTGGAGACATGTCTGGAGGAAGAGACCAGTCAGTGTGTAGGAAGGAACAGCCTAGTGGAGACATGTCTGGAGGAAGAGACCAGTCAGTGTGTAGGAAGGAACAGCCTAGTGGAGACATGTCTGGAGGAAGAGACCAGTCAGTGTGTAGGAAGGAACAGCCTAGTGGAGACATGTCTGGAGGAAGAGACCAGTCAGTGTGTAGGAAGGAACAGCCTAGTGAAGACATGTCTGGAGTACGAGACCAGTCAGTGTGTAGGAAAGAACAGCCTAGTGGAGACATGTCTGGAGGAAGAGACTAGTCACCGTAAAGGTAGTCAGTTCTACAGAATGTCTGGTAAAAGTGAAACAGATACAGGTAGCAAAAGTCAGAGTATGACAGGAAGTTATGTATGCAGAGTCAGTGAGAAGGGTTTATTATTTTATTTAACCTCTATTTAACCAGGCAAGTCAGTTAAGAACACATTATTTTTATTGAGTGGGGAGAGGGAGGGAGCGCTCCATCTGTGCTTTTACAGAAGGGGGACCAACACTGAATGCTCCTATTACAACGTCTGGACTCCAGCAATGTGCTTTGACAAATCCAGGTTTCTGGCCTTCGTCACGATGGTCGTGAATTGTGCTGCGCAATTAGAACGCAGATCACAGAAAATTGACATTTTTGTCGAAGTGGCAAAAAATGTAGAAATTCTAAACCTATCTGTGGAGGATCTACAGAAGAAATGCAACCTTCATCTGAACTCTGTGTTCTGGTTAGTGAGATAAGGTGTTGTAGTTGTTGTAGGTGTTGAAGGTGTTGTAGGTGTTGTAGGTGTTGTAGGTGTTGTAGGGGTTGTAGGTGTTGTAGGTGTTGTAGGTATTGTAGGTGTTGAAGATGTTGTAGGTGTTGTAGGTGTTGTAGGTGTTGTAGGTGTTGTAGGTGTTGTAGGTGTTGTAGGTGTTGAAGGTGTTGTAGGTGTTGTAGGTGTTGAAGGTGTTGTAGGTGTTGAAGGTGTTGTAGGTGTTGTAGGTGTTGAAGGTGTTGTAGGTAATGTAGGTGTTGTAGGTGTTGTAGGTGTTGTAGGTGTTGAAGGTGTTGAAGTTGTTGTAGGTGTTGAAGGTGTTGTAGTATAATGTAGTTTGGGGTGCGTCTTGCACTCCAATCTGTGAAAGGCTCAAATACACTCTAAAGCGTCCAGCCTGCCAGAAATCCACAAGAAGAAGACATCCAAAACTTACCACGGTAGCTAACAAAGTTTCCCATATTTGATTAACAGTTGTTTGATAAAGTCATAGTATTTGGTGTGAAATTGTAAAATGTTACATAAATTGCATCGGCAAACATTGCATGTTTGGTCATGAGCTGTCGTGTTTTAGCTAGCTAACGTTAGCTTTCCAGTTAGATTAATTGGCTAGTTTTCTAACTCATTTTAGTCATATGGATAATTAGCATTAATGTGGCTTAGTTACTTACCTCATCCATGGTATGTGTCCCATAACTTGCTCAACAGTGAGTTCCTATCTTTCAAGATTAAAGCCAAAGCTACAATCTGGGATTAGTTTTTCAGCTAAATCAATGGCAGCCCCATCATGCCATGTTGCTTCTTACTCTTTCCCAAACCAGGTAGGGGCAGAGTCTGACCCACTACATGACAGACATTGGATGACTATAAAATGTTAATATCTTCTGCTTTGAGTGATGGAAAAAAAACTGCCTCTAATCAGTGTCGACCCATCATTGAGGGGCAGGTGGGACAGAGCCCCACCTGCCTGTTTTACATGTTATTTAGATTTTACATTTACGTCATTTAGCAGACGCTCTTACCCAGAGCAACTTACATACATTTTTCATACTAGTCCCCCGTGGGAATCAAACCCACAACCCTGGCGTTTCAAGTGCCATGCTCTACCACCTGAGCTACACGGTTATTTTGGCATTAACATGTGTCACATTTCAGTTTGCAAACAATGTAAAAAATATATATATATATATACACAGTGGGGAGAACAAGTATTTGATACACTGACGATTTTGCAGGTTTTCCCACTTACAAAGCATGTAGAGGTCTGTAATTTGTATCATAGGTACTCTTCAACTGTGAGAGACGGAATCTAAAACAAAAATCCAGAAAATCACATTGTATGATTTTTAAATAATTAATTTGCATTTTATTGCATGACATAAGTATTTGATACATCAGAAAAGCAGAACTTAATATTTGGTACAGAAACCTTTGTTTGCAATTACAGAGATCATACGTTTCCTGTAGTTCTTGACCAGGTTTGCACACACTGCAGCAGGGATTTTGGCCCACTCCTCCATACAGACCTTCTCCAGATCCTTCAGGTTTCGGGGCTGTCGCTGGGCAATACGGACTTTCAGCTCCCTCCAAAGATTTTCTATTGGGTTCAGGTCTGGAGACTGGCTAGGCCACTCCAGGACCTTGAGATGCTTCTTACGGAGTCACTCCTTAGTTGCCCTGGCTGTGTGTTTCGGGTCGTTGTCATGCTGGAAGACCCAGCCACGACCCATCTTCAATGCTCTTACTGAGGGAAGGAGGTTGTTGGCCAAGATCTCGCGATACATGGCCCCATCCATCCTCCCCTCAATACGGTGCAGTCGTCCTGTCCCCTTTGCAGAAAAGCATCCCCAAAGAATTATGTTTCCACCTCCATGCTTTACGGTTGGGATGGTGTTCTTGGGGTTGTACTCATCCTGCTTCTTCCTCCAAACACGGCGAGTGGAGTTTAGACCAAAATGCTCTATTTTTGTCACATCAGACCACATGACCTTCTCCCATTCCTCCTCTGGATCATCCAGATGGTCATTGGCAAACTTCAGACGGGCCTGGACATGCGCTGGCTTGAGCAGGGGGACCTTGCGTGCGCTGCAGGATTTTAATCCGTGTTACTAATGGTTTTCTTTGAGACTGTGGTCCCAGCTCTCTTCAGGTCATTGACCAGGTCCTGCCGTGTAGTTCTGGGCTGATCCCTCACCTTCCTCATGATCATTGATGCCCCACGAGGTGAGATCTTGCATGGTGCCCCAGACCGAGGGAGATTGACCGTCATCTTGAACTTCTTCCATTTTCTAATAATTGCGCCAACAGTTCTTGCCTTCTCACCAAGCTGCTTGCCTATTGTCCTGTAGCCCATCCCAGCCTTGTGCAGGTCTACAATTTTATCCCTGATGTCCTTACACAGCTCTCTGGTCTTGGCCATTGTGGAGAGGTTGGAGTCTGTTTGATTGAGTGTGTGGACAGGTGTCTTTTATACAGGTAACAAGTTCAAACAGGTGCAGTTAATACAGGTAATGAGTGGAGAACAGGAGGGCTTCTTAAAGAAAAACTAACAGGTCTGGGAGAGACGGAATTCTTACTGGTTGGTAGGTGATCAAATACTTATGTCATGCAATAAAATGCAAATTAATTATTAAAAAATCATACAATGTGATTTTCTAGATTTTTGTTTTAGATTCCGTCTCTCACAGTTGAAGTGTACCTATGATAAAAATTACAGACCTCTACATGCTTTGTAAGTAGGAAAACCTGCAAAATCGGCAGTGTATCAAATACTTGTTCTCCCCACTGTATATATAACTGAGTTAATAAAACTGCATACTAACATGGTCTCTTTTTTGCTTTCTTGAGTAAGGCAGCTACAAAATGCAGGTGTTTCAGCCAAGTTCAGTGCTTTCTGTGGTGGTGGGGCAGCCAGGCGAAAATACGGAGCGTTGCACTGTGATTGGCTCAGTGTTCTGTCACTCATTGGGACACAACGTCATCAAGTCAAAGGGTAGACCTCGAAAATTCAAGCCCCTTGGGTGCTGCCATAGACTTACATTAGAAGTGCCAATCCAAGAAGGCTCAAGGTCATTGGCCACAGATGAAATTGTCAAATCACGTTATATCTATAGTAGCTTTGATTGGACTGATCATGTCAACATCATACTTTCAAAATCAGTCATCATCATGCATCAAGTCGACAATCTACTGGAAAATCATTTTTAATCCTTGTCATATGAAGATAAATAATGAAGAGAAATTATAGATAAGACGTATCGGTGCTCATCGGCCATTGGACATAAACATTACACAACAGAGATGATAGAGCTACATGGACCATACTACAGACCAGACAGAGATGATAGAGCTACATGGACCATACTACAGACCAGACAGAGATGATAGAGCTACATGGACCATACTACAGACCAGACAGAGATGATAGAGCTACATGGACCATACTACAGACCAGACAGAGATGATAGAGCTACATGGACCATACTACAGACCAGACAGAGATGATACAGCTACATGGACCATACTACAGACCAGACAGAGATGATAGAGCTACATGGACCATACTACAGACCAGACAGAGATGATACAGCTACATGGACCATACTACAGACCAGACAGAGATGATACAGCTACATGGACCATACTACAGACCAGACAGAGATGATACAGCTACATGGACCATACTACAGACCAGACAGAGATGATACAGCTACATGGACCATACTACAGACCAGACAGAGATGATACAGCTACATGGACCATACTACAGACCAGACAGAGATGATACAGCTACATGGACCATACTACAGACCAGACAGAGATGATACAGCTACATGGACCATACTACAGACCAGACAGAGATGATACAGCTACATGGACCATACTACAGACCAGACAGAGATGATACAGCTACATGGACCATACTACAGACCAGACAGAGATGATAGAGCTACATGGACCATACTACAGACCAGACAGAGATGATAGAGCTACATGGACCATACTACAGACCAGACAGAGATGATACAGCTACATGGACCATACTACAGACCAGACAGAGATGATACAGCTACATGGACCATACTACAGACCAGACAGAGATGATACAGCTACATGGACCATACTACAGACCAGACAGAGATGATACAGCTACATGGACCATACTACAGACCAGACAGAGATGATACAGCTACATGGACCATACTACAGACCAGACAGAGATGATACAGCTACATGGACCATACTACAGACCAGACAGAGATGATACAGCTACATGGACCATACTACAGACCAGACAGAGATGATACAGCTACATGGACCATACTACAGACCAGACAGAGATGATACAGCTACATGGACCATACTACAGACCAGACAGAGATGATACAGCTACATGGACCATACTACAGACCAGACAGAGATGATAGAGCTACATGGACCATACTACAGACCAGACAGAGATGATACAGCTACATGGACCATACTACAGACCAGACAGAGATGATACAGCTACATGGACCATACTACAGACCAGACAGAGATGATACAGCTACATGGACCATACTACAGACCAGACAGAGATGATACAGCTACATGGACCATACTACAGACCAGACAGAGATGATAGAGCTACATGGACCATACTACAGACCAGACAGAGATGATACAGCTACATGGACCATACTACAGACCAGACAGAGATGATACAGCTACATGGACCATACTACAGACCAGACAGAGATGATACAGCTACATGGACCATACTACAGACCAGACAGAGATGATACAGCTACATGGACCATACTACAGACCAGACAGAGATGATACAGCTACATGGACCATACTACAGACCAGACAGAGATGATACAGCTACATGGACCATACTACAGACCAGACAGAGATGATACAGCTACATGGACCATACTACAGACCAGACAGAGATGATACAGCTACATGGACCATACTACAGACCAGACAGAGATGATACAGCTACATGGGCCATTCTACAGACCAGACAGAGATGATACAGCTACATGGACCATACTACAGACCATGTGATCATGCCAGAGTGAGTACAGCACACAGCACACAGTAGTATCATGGAGACTGTAGTAATACCTAAACAGTGAATCCCCCCTGGAATCCATCAGGCCACACTTGGACTGCAGCACACAGCCTCTGCCTTCCTGGCAAATGTTCACAGAGAATTAACCACTATCTAAAACATTTTTTTTTTTTTTACTCTGTTAAATATCTATAATATATAATAATAGATATAATATATTTAAATCTGGCCATGGTCCAGTAAATGTTAATAAAGATAAAACTGCACATTTAATAAAGATTGGTAAATTGTTTTGTTTGCTTTTCAAGTTGAACCATATAAAGCATGTGAAGACAGCTGAGAGTTTGTGTGACATCATCAACAAAGGTTCTGATATCAGGGAATGCAAATGTGAGCGACCCTGTTGATGGGATATTTACATCTCCTGCTTTTTAGCTTGTCATTAGGCTGAAGGAGATTTAAATGGTGGTTTCACTACATCCCTCTAAACATGACATGCTGGTTTAGAGCTCACAGCTCTCTGGTTGCTCTCTCGGCTGTCCAGCGTGGCAGGCAGTCAGGCAGGTAGGTAGAGAGGCAAGCAGGTAGGTAGGTAGGGAAGCATGCAGGCAGGCAGTCAGGCAGGTAGGTAGAGAGGGAAGCAGGTAGGGAGGTAGGGAAGCATGCAGGCAGGCAGGTAGGTAGAGAGGCAAGCAGGTAGGTAGGTAGGGAAGCATGCAGGCAGGCAGGCAGTCAGGCAGGTAGGTAGAGAAGGAAGCAGGTAGGGAGGTAGGGAAGCAGGCAGGCAGGCAGGCAGGCAAGCAGGTAGAGAGGCAAGCAGCTATGTAGGTAGGAAAGCAGGCAGGCAGGCAGGTAGGTAGAGAGGCAAGCAGGTAGGTAGGTAGGTAGGGAAGCAGGCAGGCAGGCAGTCAGGCAGGTAGGTGGAGAGGGAAGCAGGCAGACACAAGTGGGCAGGAAGTGAGGCAGGAAGTGAGGCAGGGAGGGAGGAAGGGGGAGGGAGGGTGGGGGGGAGGGGTGAGGGAGGGAGGAGGGAAGGATGTAGGAAGGGAGGGAGGGAGGTAGGTATGGAGGCTGGTAGGGAGGGAGGGAGGGAGGGAGGGAGGGAGGGAGGGAGGGAGGGAGGGAGGGAGGGAGGGAGGGAGGGAGGGAGGGAGGTATGGAGGCTGGCAGGGAGGGATCGAGGGAGGGAGGGAGGGAGGTATGGAGGCTGGTAGGGAGGGAGGCAGGCAGACACAGGTGGGAAGGCAGTTAGGAAGTCAGCAGCTGGACTAACTTACAGGCTGTTTATGGTGTGGTGGCTACTTGTTGTAATTGGGGAAATTCCCTTCTAGCCTGCCCAACTCTGATGCTGAAGTTCCAGGTAAATGTTAGCCACTGTTGCCCTCTTGTGGTTTTATGTGGTAGATCAGCTATACTGTAATTTCCCTTGCAAATAATTTTTGTACAGACAGTCACTGGTTTGCTGTCTCTATGGCCTATCTATCAACCTCTATGTTATAGCCAGGAGTTAACCCTAATCAGGTCATCAACATGTCATTTATAGACCGTCACTGGTTTATTGTCTCTATGGCCTGTCTGTAGTTGACATGTTGTCTCTATGGCCTGTCTGTAGTTGACCCTCATCAGGTCTACAGACAGTCACTCTGTAGCAGGTCTATCTATCAAGTTGTTAACCCTCATCAGGTCTACAGACAGTCACTCTGTAGCAGGTCTATCTATCAAGTTGTTAACCCTCATCAGGTCTACAGACAGTCACTCTGTAGCAGGTCTATCTATCAAGTTGTTAACCCTCATCAGGTCTACAGACAGTCACTCTGTAGCAGGTCTATCTATCAAGTTGTTAACCCTCATCAGGTCTACAGACAGTCACTCTGTAGCAGGTCTATCTATCAAGTTGTTAACCCTCATCAGGTCTACAGACAGTCACTCTGTAGCAGGTCTATCTATCCAGTTGTTAACCCTCATCAGGTCTACAGACAGTCACTCTGTAGCAGGTCTATTTATCAAGTTGTTAACCCTCATCAGGTCTACAGACAGTCACTCTGTAGCAGGTCTATCTATCCAGTTGTTAACCCTCATCAGGTCTACAGACAGTCACTCTGTAGCAGGTCTATCTATCAAGTTGTTAACCCTCATCAGGTCTACAGACAGTCACTCTGTAGCAGGTCTATCTATCAAGTTGTTAACCCTCATCAGGTCTACAGACAGTCACTCTGTAGCAGGTCTATCTATCCAGTTGTTAACCCTCATCAGGTCTACAGACAGTCACTCTGTAGCAGGTCTATCTATCCAGTTGTTAACCCTCATCAGGTCTACAGACAGTCACTCTGTAGCAGGTCTATCTATCCAGTTGTTAACCCTCATCAGGTCTACAGACAGTCACTCTGTAGCAGGTCTATCTATCCAGTTGTTAACCCTCATCAGGTCTACAGACAGTCACTCTGTAGCAGGTCTATCTATCAAGTTGTTAACCCTCATCAGGTCTACAGACAGTCACTATGTAGCAGGTCTATCTATCCAGTTGTTAACCCTCATCAGGTCTACAGACAGTCACTCTGTAGCAGGTCTATCTATCCAGTTGTTAACCCTCATCAGGTCTACAGACAGTCACTCTGTAGCAGGTCTATCTATCCAGTTGTTAACCCTCATCAGGTCTACAGACAGTCACTCTGTAGCAGGTCTATCTATCCAGTTGTTAACCCTCATCAGGTCTACAGACAGTCACTCTGTAGCAGGTCTATCTATCCAGTTGTTAACCCTCATCAGGTCTACAGACAGTCACTCTGTAGCAGGTCTATCTATCCAGTTGTTAACCCTCATCAGGTCTACAGACAGTCACTCTGTAGCAGGTCTATCTATCCAGTTGTTAACCCTCATCAGGTCTACAGACAGTCACTCTGTAGCAGGTCTATCTATCCAGTTGTTAACCCTCATCAGGTCTACAGACAGTCACTCTGTAGCAGGTCTATCTATCCAGTTGTTAACCCTCATCAGGTCTACAGACAGTCACTCTGTAGCAGGTCTATCTATCCAGTTGTTAACCCTCATCAGGTCTACAGACAGTCACTCTGTAGCAGGTCTATCTATCCAGTTGTTAACCCTCATCAGGTCTACAGACAGTCACTCTGTAGCAGGTCTATCTATCCAGTTGTTAACCCTCATCAGGTCTACAGACAGTCACTCTGTAGCAGGTCTATCTATCCAGTTGTTAACCCTCATCAGGTCTACAGACAGTCACTCTGTAGCAGGTCTATCTATCCAGTTGTTAACCCTCATCAGGTCTACAGACAGTCACTCTGTAGCAGGTCTATCTATCCAGTTGTTAACCCTCATCAGGTCTACAGACAGTCACTCTGTAGCAGGTCTATCTATCCAGTTGTTAACCCTCATCAGGTCTACAGACAGTCACTCTGTAGCAGGTCTATCTATCCAGTTGTTAACCCTCATCAGGTCTACAGACAGTCACTCTGTAGCAGGTCTATCTATCCAGTTGTTAACCCTCATCAGGTCTACAGACAGTCACTCTGTAGCAGGTCTATCTATCCAGTTGTTAACCCTCATCAGGTCTACAGACAGTCACTCTGTAGCAGGTCTATCTATCCAGTTGTTAACCCTCATCAGGTCTACAGACAGTCACTCTGTAGCAGGTCTATCTATCCAGTTGTTAACCCTCATCAGGTCTACAGACAGTCACTCTGTAGCAGGTCTATCTATCCAGTTGTTAACCCTCATCAGGTCTACAGACAGTCACTCTGTAGCAGGTCTATCTATCCAGTTGTTAACCCTCATCAGGTCTACAGACAGTCACTCTGTAGCAGGTCTATCTATCCAGTTGTTAACCCTCATCAGGTCTACAGACAGTCACTCTGTAGCAGGTCTATCTATCCAGTTGTTAACCCTCATCAGGTCTACAGACAGTCACTCTGTAGCAGGTCTATCTCTCCAGTTGTTAACCCTCATCAGGTCTACAGACAGTCACTCTGTAGCAGGTCTATCTATCCAGTTGTTAACCCTCATCAGGTCTACAGACAGTCACTCTGTAGCAGGTCTATCTATCCAGTTGTTAACCCTCATCAGGTCTACAGACAGTCACTCTGTAGCAGGTCTATCTATCAAGTTGTTAACCCTCATCAGGTCTACAGACAGTCACTCTGTAGCAGGTCTATCTATCAAGTTGTTAACCCTCATCAGGTCTACAGACAGTCACTCTGTAGCAGGTCTATCTATCCAGTTGTTAACCCTCATCAGGTCTACAGACAGTCACTCCGTAGCAGGTCTATCTATCCAGTTGTTAACCCTCATCAGGTCTACAGACAGTCACTCCGTAGCAGGTCTATCTATCCAGTTGTTAACCCTCATCAGGTCTACAGACAGTCACTCCGTAGCAGGTCTATCTGTCAAGTTGTTAACCCTCATCAGGTCTACAGACAGTCACTCCGTAGCAGGTCTATCTATCCAGTTGTTAACCCTCATCTGGTCTACAGACAGTCACTCCGTAGCAGGTCTATCTATCCAGTTGTTAACCCTCATCAGGTCTACAGACAGTCACTCCGTAGCAGGTCTATCTATCCAGTTGTTAACCCTCATCAGGTCTACAGACAGTCACTCCGTAGCAGGTCTATCTATCCAGTTGTTAACCCTCATCAGGTCTACAGACAGTCACTCCGTAGCAGGTCTATCTATCCAGTTGTTAACCCTCATCAGGTCTACAGACAGTCACTCTGTAGCAGGTCTATCTATCCAGTTGTTAACCCTCATCAGGTCTACAGACAGTCACTCTGTAGCAGGTCTATCTATCCAGTTGTTAACCCTCATCAGGTCTACAGACAGTCACTCTGTTGCAGGTCTATCTATCCAGTTGTTAACCCTCATCAGGTCTACAGACAGTCACTCTGTTGCAGGTCTATCTATCCAGTTGTTAACCCTCATCAGGTCTACAGACAGTCACTCTGTAGCAGGTCTATCTATCCAGTTGTTAACCCTCATCAGGTCTACAGACAGTCACTCTGTAGCAGGTCTATCTATCCAGTTGTTAACCCTCATCAGGTCTACAGACAGTCACTCTGTAGCAGGTCTATCTATCCAGTTGTTAACCCTCATCAGGTCTACAGACAGTCACTCTGTAGCAGGTCTATCTATCCAGTTGTTAACCCTCATCAGGTCTACAGACAGTCACTCTGTAGCAGGTCTATCTATCCAGTTGTTAACCCTCATCAGGTCTACAGACAGTCACTCTGTAGCAGGTCTATCTATCCAGTTGTTAACCCTCATCAGGTCTACAGACAGTCACTCTGTAGCAGGTCTATCTATCCAGTTGTTAACCCTCATCAGGTCTACAGACAGTCACTCTGTAGCAGGTCTATCTATCCAGTTGTTAACCCTCATCAGGTCTACAGACAGTCACTCTGTAGCAGGTCTATCTATCCAGTTGTTAACCCTCATCAGGTCTACAGACAGTCACTCTGTAGCAGGTCTATCTATCCAGTTGTTAACCCTCATCAGGTCTACAGACAGTCACTCTGTAGCAGGTCTATCTATCCAGTTGTTAACCCTCATCAGGTCTACAGACAGTCACTCTGTAGCAGGTCTATCTATCCAGTTGTTAACCCTCATCAGGTCTACAGACAGTCACTCTGTAGCAGGTCTATCTATCCAGTTGTTAACCCTCATACAGACAGTCACTCTGTAGCAGGTCTATCTATCCAGTTGTTAACCCTCATCAGGTCTACAGACAGTCACTCTGTAGCAGGTCTATCTATCCAGTTGTTAACCCTCATCAGGTCTACAGACAGTCACTCTGTAGCAGGTCTATCTATCCAGTTGTTCTGGCATGTTAACCAGTTGCTACTTAATTACTTTAATTTCCTCATTAAGGAAATATTTGAATCTTTGGATATGTAGGCTTACAACTAGAAACCACAACAGAAGGATGTAAAGATTTAAATATAATTATCAGGGGATTTTGCAACGCTACATGCACACAGTATGGTCCATGTAATCACTAGTTCTGGTCTGTAGTATGGTCCATGTAATAACTAGTTCTGGTCTGTAGTATGGTCCATGTAATAACTAGTTCTGGTCTGTAGTATGGTCCATGTAATCACTAGTTCTGGTCTGTAGTATGGTCCATGTAATAACTAGTTCTGGTCTGTAGTATGGTCCATTTAATCACTAGTTCTGGTCTGTAGTATGGTCCATGTAATAACTAGTTCTGGTCTGTAGTATGGTCCATGTAATAACTAGTTCTGGTCTGTAGTATGGTCCATGTAATAACTAGTTCTGGTCTGTAGTATGGTCCATGTAATAACTAGTTCTGGTCTGTAGTATGGTCCATGTAATCACTAGTTCTGGTCTGTAGTATGGTCCATGTAATAACTAGTTCTGGTCTGTAGTATGGTCCATGTAATAACTAGTTCTGGTCTGTAGTATGGTCCATGTAATAACTAGTTCTGGTCTGTAGTATGGTCCATGTAATAACTAGTTCTGGTCTGTAGTATGGTCCATGTAATAACTAGTTCTGGTCTGTAGTATGGTCCATGTAATAACTAGTTCTGGTCTGTAGTATGGTCCATGTAATAACTAGTTCTGGTCTGTAGTATGGTCCATGTAATAACTAGTTCTGGTCTGTAGTATGGTCCATGTAATAACTAGTTCTGGTCTGTAGTATGGTCCATGTAATAACTAGTTCTGGTCTGTAGTATGGTCCATGTAATAACTAGTTCTGGTCTGTAGTATGGTCCATGTAATAACTAGTTCTGGTCTGTAGTATGGTCCATGTAATAACTAGTTCTGGTCTGTAGTATGGTCCATGTAATAACTAGTTCTGGTCTGTAGTATGGTCCATGTAATAACTAGTTCTGGTCTGTAGTATGGTCCATGTAATAACTAGTTCTGGTCTGTAGTATGGTCCATGTAATAACTAGTTCTGGTCTGTAGTATGGTCCATGTAATAACTAGTTCTGGTCTGTAGTATGGTCCATGTAATAACTAGTTCTGGTCTGTAGTATGGTCCATGTAATAACTAGTTCTGGTCTGTAGTATGGTCCATGTAATAACTAGTTCTGGTCTGTAGTATGGTCCATGTAATAACTAGTTCTGGTCTGTAGTATGGTCCATGTAATAACTAGTTCTGGTCTGTAGTATGGTCCATGTAATAACTAGTTCTGGTCTGTAGTATGGTCCATGTAATAACTAGTTCTGGTCTGTAGTATGGTCCATGTAATAACTAGTTCTGGTCTGTAGTATGGTCCATGTAATAACTAGTTCTGGTCTGTAGTATGGTCCATGTAATAACTAGTTCTGGTCTGTAGTATGGTCCATGTAATAACTAGTTCTGGTCTGTAGTATGGTCCATGTAATAACTAGTTCTGGTCTGTAGTATGGTCCATGTAATAACTAGTTCTGGTCTGTAGTATGGTCCATGTAATAACTAGTTCTGGTCTGTAGTATGGTCCATGTAATCACTAGTTCTGGTCTGTAGTATGGTCCATGTAATAACTAGTTCTGGTCTGTAGTATGGTCCATGTAATCACTAGTTCTGGTCTGTAGTATGGTCCATGTAATAACTAGTTCTGGTCTGTAGTATGGTCCATGTAATAACTAGTTCTGGTCTGTAGTATGGTCCATGTAATAACTAGTTCTGGTCTGTAGTATGGTCCATGTAATAACTAGTTCTGGTCTGTAGTATGGTCCATGTAATAACTAGTTCTGGTCTGTAGTATGGTCCATGTAATAACTAGTTCTGGTCTGTAGTATGGTCCATGTAATAACTAGTTCTGGTCTGTAGTATGGTCCATGTAATAACTAGTTCTGGTCTGTAGTATGGTCCATGTAATAACTAGTTCTGGTCTGTAGTATGGTCCATGTAATAACTAGTTCTGGTCTGTAGTATGGTCCATGTAATAACTAGTTCTGGTCTGTAGTATGGTCCATGTAATAACTAGTTCTGGTCTGTAGTATGGTCCATGTAATAACTAGTTCTGGTCTGTAGTATGGTCCATGTAATAACTAGTTCTGGTCTGTAGTATGGTCCATGTAATAACTAGTTCTGGTCTGTAGTATGGTCCATGTAATAACTAGTTCTGGTCTGTAGTATGGTCCATGTAATAACTAGTTCTGGTCTGTAGTATGGTCCATGTAATAACTAGTTCTGGTCTGTAGTATGGTCCATGTAATAACTAGTTCTGGTCTGTAGTATGGTCCATGTAATCACTAGTTCTGCCCACGCACTGAATATTAGTCCCGCCCTAGAACGGAGAAAGTAATAACTGATGTATTATTCAACCAATCATTTTACAGTTTGGTGGTATTTCCTGTAGTCTAGGCAAATCAAAAGAGTCTGACCGTGAAGATGTCAGCCAAACAGAGGGGAGGAACCGTACAGACGGCAGTCGTAGTTTAAAGCAGCAATATATATGTATTTTTAGACTGAATTCCGTTTAATCTATCATAAGGTAAATTGAGTTTAAGTTTACTGTATTTGACATATAGTTATACCGAATGTTTATTGGCCGTTACATTGCTAGCTAGCTTGTTGTTAGTAGGATACAGTACATTTGATTTGAAGTTGGTGGCATGCTTTTGCTAGCAAGCTAACTTGAGCTAGCTACTGTAAAACTACCGTTAGTTATCGTAGTTCAATTGGAGATATTCGTTATGTTTATATCATGAGTTGGGTTAAAAAACACCATTTCGTAATCCCTAATACATTTAATTTATTCTGCGTGATCACATTTCACATGTCAGTTGACGGTTTATTTTGGTTGATATAAACGGCCACCATGTTAGAAGGTTCCAGAGAAGCGGTGAGATTCAGGAAGCATGAGCCAATCAGCTGCAGCCAGAAGGCTTTGAATAACTAGCAAGGTTGCAACAGCGCTGACACACCTGCAACACACCTGCAACAGTTCTGCAACACACCTGCAACAGTTCTGCAACACACCTGAAACAGTTCTGCAACACACCTGCAACACACCTGAAACAGTTCTGCAACACACCTGCAACACACCTGCAACAGTTCTGCAACACACCTGCAACACACCTGAAACAGTTCTGCAACACACCTGCAATACACCTGCAACAGTTCTGCAACACACCTGCAACACACCTGAAACAGTTCTGCAACACACCTGCAACACACCTGAAACAGTTCTGCAACACACCTGAAACAGTTCTGCAACACACCTGAAACAGTTCTGCAACAGTTCTGCAACACACCTGCAACAGTTCTGCAACACACTTGCAACACACCTGCAACAGTGCTGACACACCTGCAACAGTTCTGCAACACACCTGCAACACACCTGAAACAGTTCTGCAACACACCTGCAACAGTTCTGCAACACACCTGAAACAGTTCTGCAACACACCTGCAACACACCTGAAACAGTTCTGCAACACACCTGCAACAGTTCTGCAACACACCTGCAACACACCTGCAACAGTTCTGCAACACACCTGCAACACACCTGCAACAGTTCTGCAACACACCTGCAACACACCTGAAACAGTTCTGCAACACACCTGCAACAGTTCTGCAACACACCTGCAACACACCTGCAACACACCTGCAACAGTTCTGCAACAGTTGAGGCCTGCTTTCACATGACATTTTAGGTCAGGAAATGACAGCTCAGTCGACCGTCGTCCTGTTCAGCATGTGATATAAACATGCCATAGCGTTAGTTTCGTCTTGTGCATTGTCTTGTGTAAAGCCTCTACATTGTTTAGGTGACTTAGACGTATACATACCTTGGTTTGCTTCACTAAACTACTAAACTAAGCTATTTAGGTTGAAGTTGGCGAAACTAGACGGCATTAATGTTTATACATTCGATAATCCAGTTACGCGGCTAATATGCATAGCTACAGTAAAATATATAAAGATATTTAGCTAACTACATATTCCCTTGATATTTCTGAACCACTTCGCATACACTTGGCAGGTGTTGACCGGTCAGTCAGCTGGAAGGAGGTGTGTTGGGTTAGGTCAGCTGGAAGGAGGTGTGTTGGGTTAGGTCAGCTGGAAGGAGGTGTGTTGGGTTAGGTCAGCTGGAAGGAGGTGTGTTGGGTTAGGTCAGCTGGAAGGAGGTGTGTTGGGTTAGGTCAGCTGGAAGGAGGTGTGTTGGGTTAGGTCAGCTGGAAGGAGGTGTGTTGGGTTAGGTCAGCTGGAAGGAGGTGTGTTGGGTTAGGTCAGCTGGAAGGAGGTGTGTTGGGTTAGGTCAGCTGGAAGGAGGTGTGTTGGGTTAGGTCAGCTGGAAGGAGGTGTGTTGGGTTAGGTCAGCTGGAAGGAGGTGTGTTGGGTTAGGTCAGGACATTGTTATGCAGATGTAACCCTCCACTTTTCTGCGGCTGTTCCAAACCCTGTGTTTTCCTAAGGTGGTTTTATCACAGGAAAATTCCACCATAACAGAATGATGTAAACAAAAACCAATGATTGCCAAGTTAAACAAACCATACAACTCTATGCACAAGGACTACTTTTAACAATTTCCAGTGCACATTTTACAAAAACACATTTACTTGACGAACACTGATACCTTAGGCTGGGGGGGCTTGGTCTGAACCCCAAACTACTACATGGGGTCAGTTCAGTTCCATAAAACGTTTGCTACGTTGCTGTACTGTTTGTACTGAACTACTCGTTTCGTTTCCCTAAAATGTTCTTCAACATTCTTGAACAGACTTTGAGGTATATTTGCTCTGTTTGGTAACCGAATGATGGCACTACCTTTAACAGTGTAAATTGTTGAAAGTAATCCTTGTGCATAGAGTTGTATGGTTTGTTTAACATTGCAATTGTTTTTTGTTTGACATACATTTTAAAGTGAAAAATCTGTTACAAGGGAATCTGAGTCTCAGCATACTTCTGTTACCGGGGTAATCTGAGTCTCAGCATACTTCTGTTACCGGGGGAATCTGAGTCTCAGCATACTTCTGTTACCGGGGTAATCTGAGTCTCAGCATACTTCTGTTACCGGGGGAATCTGAGTCTCAGCATACTTCTGTTACCGGGGAATCTGAGTCTCAGCATACTTCTGTTACCGGGGGAATCTGAGTCTCAGCATACTTCTGTTACTGGGGAATCTGAGTCTCAGCATACTTCTGTTACCGGGGAATCTGAGTCTCAGCATACTTTTGTTACCGGGGAATCTGAGTCTCAGCATACTTCTGATACCGGGGAATCTGAGTCTCAGCATACTTCTGTTACCGGGGGAATCTGAGTCTCAGCATACTTCTGTTACCGGGGAATCTGAGTCTCAGCATACTTCTGTTACCGGGGGAATCTGAGTCTCAGCATACTTCTGTTACTGGGGAATCTGAGTCTCAGCATACTTCTGTTACCGGGGAATCTGAGTCTCAGCATACTTTTGTTACCGGGGAATCTGAGTCTCAGCATACTTCTGATACCGGGGGAATCTGAGTCTCAGCATACTTCTGTTACCGGGGAATCTGAGTCTCAGCATACTTCTGTTACCGGGGGAATCTGAGTCTCAGCATACTTCTGTTACTGGGGAATCTGAGTCTCAGCACACTTCTGTTACCGGGGAATCTGAGTCTCAGCATACTTCTGTTACCGGGGAATCTGAGTCTCAGCATACTTTTGTTACCGGGGAATCTGAGTCTCAGCATACTTCTGATACCGGGGAATCTGAGTCTCAGCATACTTCTGTTACCGGGGGAATCTGAGTCTCAGCATACTTCTGTTACCGGGGAATCTGAGTCTCAGCATACTTTTGTTACCGGGGAATCTGAGTCTCAGCATACTTCTGATACCGGGGAATCTGAGTCTCAGCATACTTCTGTTACCGGGGAATCTGAGTCTCAGCATACTTCTGTTACCGGGGGAATCTGAGTCTCAGCATACTTCTGTTACCGGGGAATCTGAGTCTCAGCATACTTCTGTTACCGGGGGAATCTGAGTCTCAGCATACTTCTGTTACTGGGGAATCTGAGTCTCAGCACACTTCTGTTACCGGGGAATCTGAGTCTCAGCATACTTCTGTTACCGGGGAATCTGAGTCTCAGCATACTTTTGTTACCGGGGAATCTGAGTCTCAGCATACTTCTGATACCGGGGAATCTGAGTCTCAGCATACTTCTGTTACCGGGGAATCTGAGTCTCAGCATACTTCTGTTACCGGGGGAATCTGAGTCTCAGCATACTTCTGTTACCAGGGAATCTGAGTCTCAGCATACTTCTGTTACCGGGGAATCTGTCTCAGCATACTTCTGTTACCGAGGGAATCTGAGTCTCAGCATACTTCTGTTACCGGGGGAATCTGAGTCTCAGCATACTTCTGTTACCGGGGAATCTGAGTCTCAGCATACTTCTGTTACCGGGGAATCTGAGTCTCATCATACTTCTTTTACCGGGGAATCTGAGTCTCATCATACTTCTGTTACCGGGGAATCTGAGTCTCAGCATACTTCTGTTACCGGGGGAATCTGAGTCTCAGCATACTTCTGTTACCGGGGAATCTGAGTCTCAGCATACTTCTGTTACCGGGGAATCTGAGTCTCAGCATACTTCTGTTACCGGGGAATCTGAGTCTCAGCATACTTCTGTTACCAGGGAATCTGAGTCTCAGCATACTTCTGTTACCGGGGGAATCTGAGTCTCAGCATACTTCTGTTACTGGGGAATCTGAGTCTCAGCATACTTCTGTTACCAGGGAATCTGAGTCTCAGCATACTTCTGCTACCGGCGGAATCTGAGTCTCAGCATACTTCTGTTACCGGGGGAATCTGAGTCTCAGCATACTTCTGTTACCGGGGGAATCTGAGTCTCAGCGTACTTCTGTTACCAGGGAATCTGAGTCTCAGCATACTTCTGTTATCTGGGAATCTGAGTCTCAGCATACTTATGTTACCAGGGAATCTGAGTCTCAGCATACTTGTGTTACCAGGGAATCTGAGTCTCAGCATACTTCTGTTACCGGGGGAATCTGAGTCTCAGCATACTTCTGTTACCGGGGGAATCTGAGTCTCAGCATACTTCTGTTACCAGGGAATCTGAGTCTCAGCATACTTCTGTTACCGGGGGAATCTGAGTCTCAGCATACTTCTGTTACTGGGGAATCTGAGTCTCAGCATACTTCTGTTACCAGGGAATCTGAGTCTCAGCATACTTCTGCTACCGGGGGAATCTGAGTCTCAGCATACTTCTGTTACCGGGGGAATCTGAGTCTCAGCATACTTCTGTTACCGGGGGAATCTGAGTCTCAGCGTAGTTCTGTTACCAGGGAATCTGAGTCTCAGCATACTTCTGTTATCTGGGAATCTGAGTCTCAGCATACTTATGTTACCAGGGAATCTGAGTCTCAGCATACTAGTGTTACCAGGGAATCTGAGTCTCAGCATACTTCTGTTACCGGGGGAATCTGAGTCTCAGCATACTTCTGTTACCGGGGGAATCTGAGTCTCAGCATACTTCTGTTACCGGGGGAATCTGAGTCTCAGCATACTTCTGTTACCGGGGGAATCTGAGTCTCAGCATACTTCTGTTACTGGGGGAATCTGAGTCTCATCATACTTCTGTTACCGTTGAATCTGAGTCTCAGCATACTTCTGTTACCGGGGAATCTGAGTCTCATCATACTTCTGTTACCGGGGAATCTGAGTCTCGTCATATTTCTGTTACCGGGGAATCTGAGTCTCAGCATACTTCTGTTACCGGGGAATCTGAGTCTCATCATATTTCTGTTACCGGGGAATGCTGGTTTATAGAAAGTAAGAAACATGTATACATAGTTTATCAATAACAAAATGATCAAGCATTTCGCTACACCCGCAATAACATCTGCTAAACATGTGTATGTGACCCAATAACATTTGATTTGATCTCATGACTAAACTTCCTCCTCCTCCCCAGTGTAGCACAGTCAATCTGCCAGCCAGTAGATCAGTAGATGTCCACCCCTACGGAGCAGGCGGGTGGTATATCACAGTCCCACCCTGGGACCCAGGCAGCTGGTATGTCCCAGTCCCACCCGGGTCCCTCTCCGTGCCCAGGCCGGTCCCCGGGCCCAGGACCAGGCCACTCACCTGGCTCTGGACCCTCCAGCGGACCCCCCAACCTACAGGGGCAGGGGGCTGGGGACTACCTTCAGGATGTGCACCCCATGAACCAGGTAACCCTCAACACTACAACACACCCACAATGCTGCAGTGGATGTATGCTACAGTATATAAAATATGCCACAGAGATTCTATTGAATTACTATATGTAATTGTATGATATGTGCCTTATGCACTTGACTAAAGGCAAGCCACAGTATCCCATGTTGATGTGGATGTGTTTCCAGCCGATGGAGGAGGCTGATGAGAAGGGGATGGAAGATGAGACAAACTATGTCCAGGTGAAGGGAGTTGGGCTGAGGATGCTGCACAGTGGAATGGGCCCTCCACAAAGCCCCCTGGACCAGCTCAGCAACCAAGGTAACACAGCAAGTACACTTTACATACACTTAGGTTAAAGTCATTAAAACTTATTTCTCAACCACTCCAAACTATAGTTTTGGCAAGTCAGTTAGGACATCTACTTTGTGCATGACACAAGTAATTCTTCCAACAATTGTTTACAGACAGATTATTTAACTTATAATTCACTATATCACAATTCCAGTGGGTCAGAAGTTTACATACACTAAGTTGACTGTGCCTTTAAACAGCTTGGAAAATTCCAGAAAATGATGTCATGGCTTTAGAAGCTTCTGATTGCTAATTGACATCATTTGAGTCAATTGGAGGTGTACCTGTGGATGTATTTCAAGGCCTACCTTCAAACTCAGTGCCTGTTTGCTCGACATCATGGGAAAAGGGTTAAGGTTAGACTACGGTTTGCATCTGCACATGGGGACAAAGATCGTACTTTTTGTAGAAATGTCTTCTGGTCTGATGAAACAAAAATAGAACTGTTTGTTCATAATGACCATCGTTATGTTTGGATGAAAAAGGGGGAGGCTTGCAAGCCGAAGAACACCATCCCAACCGTGAAACACGGGGGTGGCAGCATCATGTTGTGGGGGTGCTTTGCTGCAGGAGGGACTGGTGCACTTCACAAAATAGATGGCATCATGAGGAAGGAAAATTATGTGGATATATTGAAGCAACATCTCAAGACATCAGTCAGGAAGTTAAAGCTTGGTTGCAAATGGGTCTTCCAAATGGACAATGACCCCAAGCATACTTCCAAAGTTGTGGCAAAATGGCTTAAGGACAACAAAGTCAAGGTATTGGAGTGGCCATCACAAAGCCCTGAACTCAATCCTAAAGAACATTTGTGGGCAGAACTGAAAAGGCGTGTGATCAAGGAGGCCTACAAACCTGACTCAGTTACACCAGTTCTGTCAGGAGGAATGGGACAAAATTCACCCAACTTATTGTGGGAAGCTTGTGGAAGGATACCAGAAATGTTTGACCCAAGTTAAACAATTTAAAGGCAATGCTACCAAATACTAATTGAGTGTATGTAAACTTCTGACCCACTGGGAATGTGATGAAAGAAATAAAAGCTGAAATAAATCATTCTCTCTACTATTATTCTGACATTTCACATTCTTAAAATAAAGTGGTGATCCTAACTGACATAAGACAGGGAATTTTTACTAGGATTAAATGTCAGGAATTGTGAAAAACTGAGTTTAAATGTATTTGGCTAAGGTGTATGTAAACTTCCGACTTCAACTGTATCTGATGTATAATCTATAACACACATACCTGATGTATAATCTATAACACGCGTACCTGATGTATAATCTATAACACGCGTACCTGATGTATAATCTATTACTCACATACCTGATGTATAATCTATAACACGCGTACCTGATGTATAATCTATAACACACATACCTGATGTATAATCTATAACACACATACCTGATGTATAATCTATAACACGCGTACCTGATGTATAATCTATAACACACATACCTGATGTATAATCTATAACACACATACCTGATGTATAATCTATAACACACGTACCTGATGTATAATCTATAACACACGTACCTGATGTATAATCTATAACACGCGTACCTGATGTATAATCTATAACACACATACCTGATGTATAATCTATAACACACATACCTGATGTATAATCTAGAACACACGTACCTGATGTATAATCTATAACACACGTACCTGATGTATAATCTATAACACACGTACCTGATGTATAATCTATAACACGCGTACCTGATGTGTAATCTCTAACACACATACCTGATGTGTAATCTATAACACACATACCTGATGTATAATCTATAACACACGTACTTGATGTATAATCTATAACACGCGTACCTGATGTATAATCTATAACACGCGTACCTGATGTGTAATCTATAACACACGTACCTGATGTATAATCTATAACACACGTACCTGATCTATAATCTATAACACACGTACCTGATGTATAATCTATAACACACGTACCTGATGTATAATCTATAACACGCGTAACTGATGTATAATCTATAACACACATACCTGATGTATAATCTATAACACACATACCTGATGTATAATCTATAACACACGTACCTGATGTATAATCTATAACACACGTACCTGATGTATAATCTATAACACACGTACCTGATGTATAATCTATAACACGCGTACCTGATGTGTAATCTATAACACACATACCTGATGTGTAATCTATAACACACATACCTGATGTATAATAAATAAAAGCTGAAATAAATCATTCTCTCTACTATTATTCTGACATTTCACATTCTTAAAATAAAGTGGTGATCCTAACTGACATAAGACAGGGAATTTTTACTAGGATTAGGAATTGTGAAAAACAGAGTTTAAATGTATTTGGCTAAGGTGTATGTAAACTTCCGACTTCAACTGTATCTGATGTATAATCTATAACACTCGTACCTGATGTATAATCTATAACACGCGTACCTGATGTGTAATCTATAACACACATACCTCTGACTGTTGTGTCTCCTGTAGGCTACATGCCCTCACACCCCTCCCCCATGGGTGTCCCAGAGCACGCATCCAGCCCCCTGTCCAGGGGCGGCCCTACGCCCCCAATGCCCCCTCAGATGTCCCCCGTCCCGTCGGGCTCCATGATACCCCAGATGGACCCCCAGTCATCCATGGGTCCCCAGGGGCCTCTTGGCCGTGGCTGCTCCTCCTTCAGCCCTGTCCAATTACAGCAACTCCGGGCCCAGATCCTGGCCTATAAGATCCTGGGGCGGGGCCAGCCGCTTCCTGAAAACCTCCAGTTGGCGGTCCAGGGCAAGAGGAGTCTGCCCACCATGCAGCAACAACAACAGCAGCAGCAGCAGCCGTTCACTGGCAGCCCCTTCAGCAGGCCTCCCGGTAGGTGACACTTAGCCCTGGACCCTATGCCCTATGACCTAGGTTTTGACAGGTGTTAGTAACATAGCAATAGCTCCATCTAAACCTCTTGACAGGCTAGGTGGAAGGTTCACCATATTGCTCAGGCTAATTAAATCTACTCAGATCGTACTAATCACCACAAACAGGTACCCAAAACAGGTACCCCAAAGCACCCCAAACAGGTACCCCAAAGCACCCAAAACATATACCCCAAAGCACCCAAAACAGGTACCCCAAAGTACCCCAAACAAACCCAAACAGGTACCCCAAACAACCCCAAACAGGTACCCCAAACATGTACCCCCCCCCCCTTATAAAAATAAATAGTTACCTTGAACAGGTACCCCAAACATGACCCCCCCCCTTATAAAAATAAATAGTTACCTTGAACAGGTACCCCAAACATGACCCCCCCCCTTATAAAAATAAATAGTTACCTTGAACAGGTACCCCAAACATGACCCCCCCCCCTTATAAAAATAAATAGTTACCTTGAACAGGTACCCCAAACATGACCCCCCCCCCTTATAAAAATAAATAGTTACCTTGAACAGGTACCCCAAACATGACCCCCCCCCCCCCTTATAAAAATAAATAGGTACCTTGAACAGGTACCCCAAACATGACCCCCCCCCCCTTATAAAAATAAATAGGTACCTTGAACAGGTACCCCAAACATGACCCCCCCCCCCCCCTTATAAAAATAAATAGGTACCTTGAACAGGTACCCCAAAGGGGAGGCCTAGCTTGCAACTTTAGTACTTGTGGAAAACACTGCCAAAGTACCCCAATCAACCCCAAACAGGTACCCGAATGTAAAACTTTTAAAGATCTGACCCAGGAGAATGCAGCCAAGTAGTGAAAACATATTTGGCAGAATATAATCTTAAAGGGGAAGTTCACCCAAAAACCCTTATGGCCCTTTCTAACAACTTGCCTGGCTGTTTGTAAGTATCCCAGACAGTTTTTAGAACAATTGTTTGAGTATTTATATTTCTGTATTTGTTTTAAAATACTGCATTTCCATAATGAACTAAAATGCATTAAAGACTGTATTTATTGTTACATAAACAACAATTGGTGTCTCGGCATTTAATTGTGTTTTCATATAAAAAAAACTAAGACCTACTTGGTGAGCTAAGGTCTTTCATATCGTCTGTAATCTGGTAGATAATCTTCTTCATGGTTCTAAAATGGATAATTAAAGGAGGCGGGACGAAGAGAAATCAAGAAATGAAATCAGAACAAAAGGAAGTTAACAAAGATGCTAGCTAGCTAGGCTAGCGGTTATCAATCTCTGAAGTAAAGTAAGTCTAGGCGAATAACGTTAGTAGCTGAGTGACATTGGCCAAAATGAAGTGCATTGTACCTGGGTGCAATAATGTTCCAGTCAGAGACAAATACATTACAGATTTCCACTCTTTTCCTGACCGTGATGGAGCGTTCTGTCAGGCATGGCTGTAGGCCATCCGACATTCTGCTTATGGTGTCGATACGACACCTGAAGTCATTCACCAGCTGCGGTTGACCGTTTCCATTGATCACTTTATGGCCACTGACTACAATGGGGACCAGTTGAAACCGGGTTCTGTTCCCACCGTCTTTCCACCATGGACGGGAAAGCTCCAAACATTCAAGGTATGTTGCTAGCTAGCTAAGTTGCTAACACCTGTAGCTAGTCACCACAAAGTAATTTCTAATGTTATTTGTTTGCCATTCCCTGAACTAGTTGGTGGTGTTTTTAGCTTAGCTACTACTGTAACAGTAACGTTATCCTGTCCTACTGACTGGTTTGTTTATTTAGCTTTAAGAGCAGTTGGAGCCACGGAAGGAGTGTTGTATGGTATTGAAGCTTGTTTGGAGGTTTGTTAACACAGTGTCCAAAGAGGGGCCAGATGTATACAGAATGGTGTCGTCTGCGTAGAGATGGATCAGAGAGTCACCAGCAGCGAGAGCGACATCGTTGATATATACAGAGAATAGAGTCGGCCCAAGAATTGAACCCTGAGGCACCACCATAGAGACTGCCAGAGGACCGGACAACAGGCCCTCCGATTTGACACACTGAACTCTGTCTGAGAAGTAGTTGGAGAACCAGGCGAGGCAGTCATTTGAGAAACCAAGGCTGTTGAGTCTGCCGATAAGAATGCGGTGATTGACAGAGTCAAAAGCCTTGGCCAGGTCGATGAAGACGGCTGCACAGTACTGTCTTTTAACGATGGCGGTTATGATATCGTTCAGTACCTTGAGCGTAGCTGAGGCGCACACATGACAAGCTCGGAAACCAGATTGCATAGCAGAGAAGGTACGGTGGGATTCGAAATGGTCAGTTATCTGTTTGTTAATTTGGCTATCGAAGACTTTAGAAAGGCAGGGCAGGATGGATATAGGTCTATAACAGTTTGGGTCTAGAGTGTCTCCCCCTTTGAAGAGGGGGATGACCGCGGCAGCTTTCCAATCTCTAGGCATCTCAGACGATACGAAAGAGAGGTTGAACAGGCTAGTGATAGGTGTTGCAACAATTTTGGCTGATAATTTCAGAAAGAGAGGGTCCAGATTGTCTAGCCCAGCAGATTTGTAGGGGTCCAGATTTAGCAGCTCTTTCAGAACATCAGCCGTCTGGATTTGGATGAAGGAGAAGCGGGGGGGGCTTGGGCAAGTTGCTGCGGGGGGTGCAGAGCTGTTGGCCGGGGTAGGGGTAGCCAGGTGGAAAGCATGGCCAGCCGTAGCAAAATGCTTATTGACATTTTCGGTTATCGTAAAGTTATCGGTGGTGACAGTGTTTCCGAGCCTCAGTGCAGTGGCAGCTGGGAGGAGATGCTCTTATTCTCCATGGACTTTACAGTGTCCCAGAGCTTTTTGGAATTAGTACTACAGGATGCAAATTTCTGTTTGAAAAAGCTAGCGTTTGCTTTTCTAACTGACTGTGTATACAGTCGTGGTCAAATGTTTTGAGAATGACACAAGTATTGGTCTCCACAAAGTTTGCTGCTTCAGTGTTCTTAGATCTTTATGTCAGTAGTTACTATGGTACACTGAAGTATAGTTACAAGTATTCCATAAGTGTCAAAAGGCTTTCATTGACAATGACATTCAGTTTTTGCAAAGAGTCAATATTTGCAGTGTTGACCCTTCTTTTTCAAGACCTCTGCAATCTGCCCTGGCATGCTGTCAGTTAACTTATGGGCCACATCCTGACTGATGGGAGGCCATTCTTGCATAATCAATGCTTGGAGTTTGTCAGAAGTTGTGGGTTTTTGTTTGTCCACCCGCCTCTTGAGGATCGACCACAAGTTCTCAATGGGATTAAGGTCTGGGGAGTTTCCTGGCCATGGACCCAAAATGTCGATGTTTTTTTCCCTGAGCCACTTAGTTATCACTTTTGCCTTATGGCAAGGTGCTCCATTATGCTGGAAAAGGCATTGGTACCATTCTTTATCCTTGGCTGAGAAGCAACCCCAAACATGAATGGTCTGAGGATGCTTTACGGTTGGCATGATACACGACTGATGGTAGCACTCACCTTGTCTTCTCCAGACAAGGTGTTTTCCGGATGGCCAAACAATCGGAAAGGGGATTCATCAGAGAAAATGACTCTCCCCAGTCCTCAGCAGTCCAATCCCTGTACCTTTTGCAGAATATCAGTCTGTCGCTGATATTTTTCCTGGAGAGAAGTGGCTTCTTTGCTGCCCTTCTTGACACCAGGCCATCCTCCAAAAGTCTTCGCCTCACTGTGCGTGCAGATGCACTCACACCTGCCTGCTGTCATTCCTGAGCAAGCTCTGCACTGGGGATGCCCCGATCCCAAAGCTTCCAGTCTGTTATTCTGACTCAATCAGCATGACAGAGTGATCTCCAGCCTTGTCCTCGTCAACACTCTCACCTGTGTTAACGAGACAATCACTGACATGATGGCAGCTGGTCCTTTTGTGGCAGGGCTGAAATGCAGTGGAAATGTTTTTTGGGGATTAAGTTCATTTTCATGGCAAAGAGGAACTTTGCAATTCACCTGATCACTCTTCATTACATTCTGGAGTATATGCAAATTGCCATCATCAACACTGAGGCAGCAAACTTTGTGGAGACCAATACTTGTGTCATTCTCAAACCTTTTGACCACGACTGTATTGGTTCCTGACTTCCCTGAAAAGTTACATATCGCGGGGGCTATTCGATGCTAATGCAGTGCGCCACAGGATGTTTTTGTGTTGGTCAAAGGCAGTCAAGTCTTGTGAACCAAGGGCTTTATCTGTTCTTAGTTCTAATTTTTTTGAAAGGGGCATGCTTATTTAGGATGGTGAGGAAAGCACTTTTAAAGAACAACCAGGCATCCTCTACTGACGGGATGAGGTCAATATCCTTCCAGGATACCCGGGCCAGATCGATTATAAAGGCCTGCTTACTGAAGTGTTTTAGGGAGCGTTTGACAGTGATGAGGGGTGGTTGTTTGACCGTGGACCCATTACGGACGCAGGCAATGAGGCAGTGATCACTGAGATCCTGGTTGAAAACAGAGGAGGTGTATTTGGAGGGCAAGTTAGCCAGGATGATATCTATGATGGTGCCCATGTTTACGGATTTAGGGTTGTACCTGGTAGGTTCCTTGATAATTTGTGTGAGAAATGAGTAGTCCATGAGTAGGACACAGCACTAGTTAAGGTCCATTAGTAGGACACAACCCTAGTTAAGGTCCATTAGTAGGACACAGCCCTAGTTAAGGTCCATTAGTAGGACACAACCCTAGTTAAGGTCCATTAGTAGGACACAGCCCTAGTTAAATTCCATGAGTAGGACACAGCCCTAGTTAAGGTCCATTAGTAAGACACAACCCTAGTTAAGGTCCATTAGAAGGACACAACCCTAGTTAAGGTCCATTAGTAGGACACAACCCTAGTTAAGGTCCATTAGTAGGACACAACCCTAGTTAAGGTCCATTAGTAGGACACAACCCTAGTTAAGGTCCATTAGTAGGACACAACCCTAGTTAAGGTCCATTAGTAGGACACAACCCTAGTTAAGGTCCATGAGTAGGACACAGCCCTAGTTAAATTCCATGAGTAGGACACAGTCCTAGTTAAGGTCCATTAGTAGGACACAACCCTAGTTAAGGTCCATTAGTAGGACACAACCCTAGTTAAGGTCCATTAGTAGGACACAACCCTAGTTAAGGTCCATTAGTAGGACACAACCCTAGTTAAGGTCCATTAGTAGGACACAACCCTAGTTAAGGTCCATTAGTAGGACACAACCCTAGTTAAGGTCCATTAGTAGGACACAACCCTAGTTAAGGTCCATTAGTAGGACACAACCCTAGTTAAGGTCCATTAGTAGGACACAACACTAGTTAAGGTCCATTAGTAGGACACAACCCTAGTTAAGGTCCATTAGTAGGACACAACCCTAGTTAAGGTCCATTAGTAGGACACAACCCTAGTTAAGGTCCATTAGTAGGACACAACCCTAGTTAAGGTCCATTAGTAGGACACAACCCTAGCCAGAGCCATGTAGATAAATACTGTATATGTGTCATCCTAGCTGGTCTCATCCTAGTGGACACCAGACCTACCTCCCAACATCGCCCCTGCAGTCTGACTGCTATGTAGACTACCTGGAACAGCACCATTCTCTACTTCAGCTGTGTATTCAGTCCGGTCTCATGGGCATAAAAATGAATGAATAGAACAGGCTTGTTACCTCTAACCCTGGCAATTTGACTGGTCAACTCATGGGTACACTTGCAATGGCTGCCTGGTGTTGCATCAAATCAAAATGTTTTTGTCACATGCTTCGTAAACAACAGGTGTAACAGTGAACTGATTACTGACTGGTCCTTCCCAACAATACAGAGAGGGAGTAAATACCAGGTGTAGACTAACAGTGAACTGATTACTGACGGGTCCTTCCCAACAATACAGAGAGGGAGTAAATACCAGGTGTAGACTAACAGTGAACTGATTACTGACGGGTCCTTCCCAACAATACAGAGAGGGAGTAAATACCAGGTGTAGACTAACAGTGAACTGATTACTGACGGGTCCTTCCCAACAATACAGAGAGGGAGTAAATACCAGGTGTAGACTAACAGAGAACTGATTACTGACGGGTCCTTCCCAACAATACAGAGAGGGAGTAAATACCAGGTGTAGACTAACAGAGAACTGATTACTGACGGGTCCTTCCCAACAATACAGAGAGGGAGTAAATACCAGGTGTAGACTAACAGAGAACTGATTACTGACGGGTCCTTCCCAACAATACAGAGAGGGAGTAAATACCAGGTGTAGACTAACAGTGAACTGATTACTGACGGGTCCTTCCCAACAATACAGAGAGGGAGTAAATACCAGGTGTAGACTAACAGAGAACTGATTACTGACGGGTCCTTCCCAACAATACAGAGAGGGAGTAAATACCAGGTGTAGACTAACAGTGAACTGATTACTGACGGGTCCTTCCCAACAATACAGAGAGGGAGTAAATACCAGGTGTAGACTAACAGTGAACTGATTACTGACGGGTCCTTCCCAACAATACAGAGAGGGAGTAAATACCAGGTGTAGACTAACAGTGAACTGATTACTGACGGGTCCTTCCCAACAATACAGAGAGGGAGTAAATACCAGGTGTAGACTAACAGTGAACTGATTACTGACGGGTCCTTCCCAACAATACAGAGAGGGAGTAAATACCAGGTGTAGACTAACAGTGAACTGATTACTGACGGGTCCTTCCCAACAATACAGAGAGGGAGTAAATACCAGGTGTAGACTAACAGTGAACTGAGTACTGACGGGTCCTTCCCAACAATACAGAGAGGGAGTAAATACCAGGTGTAGACTAACAGAGAACTGATTACTGACGGGTCCTTCCCAACAATACAGAGAGGGAGTAAATACCAGGTGTAGACTAACAGTGAACTGAGTACTGACGGGTCCTTCCCAACAATACAGAGAGCACACAGCCATGCAATCTCCATAGACAAACAATACAGAGTTCTAAACACTACCGAGTTCCAAACTGCTGAACGAACAGTTCAGCACAAGAACTGTTCGTCAGGAGCTTCATGAAATGGGTTTCCATGGCCGAGCAGCCACACACAAGCCTAAGATCACCATGCGCAATGCCAAGCGTCGGCTGGAGTGGTGTAAAGCTCACCGCCATTGGACTCAGGAGCAGTGGAAACACGTTCTCTGGAGTGATGAATCACGCTTCACCATCTGGCAGTCTGACAGACAAATCTGGGATTGGTAGATGCCAGGAGAACGCTACCTGTCCGAATGCGTAGTGCCAACTGTAAAGTTTGGTGGAGGAGGAATAATGGTCTGGGGCTGTTTTTCATGGTTCAGGCCCCTTAGTTCCAGTGAAGGGAAATCTTAACGCTACAGAATACAATGACATTCTAGACGATTCTGTGTTTACAACTTTGTGGCAACAGTTCAGGGAAGGTCCTTTCCTGTTTCAGCATGACAATGCCCCCGTACACAAAGCAAGGTCCATACAGAACTCGAGATCGGTGTGGAAGAACTTGACTGGCCTGCACAGAGCCCTGCCGCTGACTTCGAGCCAGGCCTAATCCCATCAGTGGAATGAGATGGTGGACGAGCAGGTGTCCACATAGTTTTGGTAATGTAGTGTAATTATGTGATTAGTTACCAGCTATGAAATAAAATGGCAGAAATACTTAGAAAATAGCTGGCAGAATTAAATTTAGCTTTAAATCACAAATCACACATTCTCATAATTCACTTTTTCACACACATCTGTTTTTAGGCACATACAGTATGCGAGTAAAATGGGTCACACTGTCGAGCCCTGAAATTCACACACATGGACGATGAAGGAGCATCATGCTCTCCCTCCTGGAAAGAAATTAGACTGCAACCAATCACACTGCCCACAGGTACCAGGAGGCGGGACAACCAAAGACCAGCAGTGTTTCCTTGTCATCGCTCGCTTTGTGACTGACAGGCGCCTGAAAAGTAGCCTAATTATTTTAAGTGTAAAAAGTAGCCGGCTGAATAGTAGTCCGTAATCTGCTGTTTAGCCGACAGCTGCGCTAGTGGAAAACATTGGGATAGGGTGTAGGGTCTATGGGACTGGTCCATCTAGTGGAAAACATTGGGATAGGGTGTAGGGTCTATGGGACTGGTCCATCTAGTGGAAAACATTGGGATAGGGTGTAGGGTCTATGGGACTGGTCCATCTAGTGGAAAACATTGGGATAGGGTGTAGGGTCTATGGGACTGGTCCATCTAGTGGAAAACATTGGGATAGGGTGTAGGGTCTATGGGACTGGTCCATCTAGTGGAAAACATTGGGATAGGGTGTAGGGTCTATGGGACTGGTCCATCTAGTGGAAAACATTGGGATAGGGTGTAGGGTCTATGGGACTGGTCCATCTAGTGGAAAACATTGGGATAGGGTGTAGGGTCTATGGGACTGGTCCATCTAGTGGAAAACATTGGGATAGGGTGTAGGGTCTATGGGACTGGTCCATCTAGTGGAAAACATTGGGATAGGGTGTAGGGTCTATGGGACTGGTCCATCTAGTGGAAAACATTGGGATAGGGTGTAGGGTCTATGGGACTGGTCCATCTAGTGGAAAACATTGGGATAGGGTGTAGGGTCTATGGGACTGGTCCATCTAGTGGAAAACATTGGGATAGGGTGTAGGGTCTATGGGACTGGTCCATCTAGTGGAAAACATTGGGATAGGGTGTAGGGTCTATGGGACTGGTCCATCTAGTGGAAAACATTGGGATAGGGTGTAGGGTCTATGGGACTGGTCCATCTAGTGGAAAACATTGGGATAGGGTGTAGGGTCTATGGGACTGGTCCATCTAGTGGAAAACATTGGGATAGGGTGTAGGGTCTATGGGACTGGTCCATCTAGTGGAAAACATTGGGATAGGGTGTAGGGTCTATGGGACTGGTCCATCTAGTGGAAAACATTGGGATAGGGTGTAGGGTCTATGGGACTGGTCCATCTAGTGGAAAACATTGGGATAGGGTGTAGGGTCTATGGGACTGGTCCATCTAGTGGAAAACATTGGGATAGGGTGTAGGGTCTATGGGACTGGTCCATCTAGTGGAAAACATTGGGATAGGGTGTAGGGTCTATGGGACTGGTCCATCTAGTGGAAAACATTGGGATAGGGTGTAGGGTCTATGGGACTGGTCCATCTAGTGGAAAACATTGGGATAGGGTGTAGGGTCTATGGGACTGGTCCATCTAGTGGAAAACATTGGGATAGGGTGTAGGGTCTATGGGACTGGTCCATCTAGTGGAAAACATTGTTTGGGGTGATTTTTTGAGGATAGGGTGTAGGGTCTATGGGACTGGTCCATCTAGTGGAAAACATTGTTTGGGGTGGTTTTTTGAGGATAGGGTGTAGGGTCTATGGGACTGGTCCATCTTGTATTGGGCCTTAGAGTATATTAACTTGCCATCCATCATCTAACTGTTTTGACAAGTGGTACCAGGTGTTGACATGATAACTGTTGCCAGTTATACCCGGTATTTAACTGTGTTGTGTTGCCAGTTATAACCAGTATTTAACTGTGTTGTGTTGCCAGTTATACCCGGTATTTAACTGTGTTGTGTTGCCAGTTATACCCAGTATTTAACTCTGTTGTGTTGCCAGTTATAACCAGTATTTAACTATGTTGTGTTGCCAGTTATACCCAGTATTTCACTGTGTTATGTTGCCAGTTATACCCAGTATTTAACTCTGTTGTGTTGCCAGTTATAACCAGTATTTAACTCTGTTGTGTTGCCAGTTATACCCAGTATTTAACTCTGTTGTGTTGCCAGTTATAACCAGTATTTAACTCTGTTGTGTTGCCAGTTATACCCAGTATTTAACTCTGTTGTGTTGCCAGTTATACCCAGTATTTAACTCTGTTGTGTTGCCAGTTATACCCAGTATTTAACTGTGATGTGTTGTCTGTTGTGTTGCCAGTTATAACCAGTATTTAACTATGTTGTGTTGCCAGTTATACCCAGTATTTCACTGTGTTATGTTGCCAGTTATACCCAGTATTTAACTCTGTTGTGTTGCCAGTTATAACCAGTATTTAACTCTGTTGTGTTGCCAGTTATACCCAGTATTTAACTCTGTTGTGTTGCCAGTTATAACCAGTATTTAACTCTGTTGTGTTGCCAGTTATACCCAGTATTTAACTCTGTTGTGTTGCCAGTTATACCCAGTATTTAACTCTGTTGTGTTGCCAGTTATACCCAGTATTTAACTCTGTTGTGTTGCCAGTTATACCCAGTATTTAACTGTGATGTGTTGTGTGTTGTCTTGCCAGGTATACCCATTATTTAACTATGTTGTGTTGTGTGTTGTCTTGCCAGGTATACCCATGTCCTCTATGTCTGGCCCTCAGTCAGGCCCTGGTCCCACCACCACCATGCCAGGACAAAATCAGACCCACGGGCCCAAACCCTGGCCTGAAGGTTAGTCTGGCTCAGTTAATCCTAACTCAAAGGGCGATATCTGGAATTACATTGTCCTTTCCAAACATTATGCGATTGTATTGTAAAAACATATTATTGGGGTAGGGTCAATTGGCGGGAAAACAGAGGAGGTGTATTTGGAGGGCAAGTTAGCCAGGATGGTATCTATGATGGTGCCCATGCTTACGGATTTAGGGTTGTACCTGGTGGGTTCCTTGATAATTTGTGTGAGATTGAGGGCATATATCTTAGATTGAAGGACAGCCGGGGTGTTAAGCATATCCCAGTTTAGGTCCAGGGCACAGCTGGGGGCTGAGGGGGGTCTGTAACAAGCGGCAACAGTGAGAGACTTATTTCTGGAAAGGTGGATTTTTAAGAGTAGAAGCTCAATCTGTTTGGGCTCAGACCTGGACAGTATGACAGAACTCTGCAGGTTATCTCTGCAGTAGATTGCAACTCCACCTCCTTTGGCAGTTCTATCTTGACGGGAAATGTTGTAGTTGGGGATGGAAATTTCAGAATTTTTGGTAGGTAGGTAGGTAGGTAGGTAGGTAGGTAGGTAGGTAGTTAGGTAGGTAGGTAGGTAGGTAGGTAGGTAGGTAGGTAGGTAGGTAGGTAGGTAGGTAGGTAGGTAGGTAGGTAGGTAGGTAGTTAGGTAGGTAGGTAGGTAGGTAGGTAGGTATAGGTAGGTAGGTAGGTAGGTAGGTAGGTAGGTAGGTAGGTAGGTAGGTAGGTAGGTAGGTAGGTAGGTAGGTGGGTGGGTGGGTAGGTAGGTAGGTAGGTAGGTAGGTAGGTAGGTAGGTAGGTAGGTAGGTAGGTAGGGTTGAAGTCAAAAGTTTACATACACCTTAGCCAAATACATTTAAACTACGTTTTCCACAATTTCTGACATTTAATCCTAGTAAAAATTCCCTGTTTTATGTCAGTTAGGATCACCACTTTATTTTAAGAATGTGAAATGTCAGAATAATAGTAGAGAGAATGATTTATTTCAGCTTTTATTTCTTTCATCACATTCCCAGTGGGTCAGAAGTTTACATACACTCAATTAGTATTTGGTAGCATTGCCTTTAAATTGTTTAACTTGGGTCAAACGTTTCAGGTAGCCTTCCACAAGCTTCCCACAATAAGTTGGGTGAATTTTGGCCCATTCATCCTGACAGAACTGGTGTAACTGAGTCAGGTTTGTAGGCCTCCTTGATCACACGCCTTTTCAGTTCTGCCCACAAATGTTCTATAGGATTGAGGTCAGGGCTTTGTGATGGCCACTCCAATACCTTGACTTTGTTGTCCTTAAGCCATTTTGCCACAAATTTGGAAGTATGCTTGGGGTAACTACAGTATACTGTAGTGCAGCCTTCCTTCACTCAGTAACTATACTGTAGTGCAGCCTTCCTTCACTCAGTAACTATACTGTAGTACAGCCTTCCTTCACTCAGTAACTATACTGTAGTACAGCCTTCCTTCACTCAGTAACTATACTGTAGTGCAGCCTTCCTTCACTCAGTAACTATACTGTATTACAGCCTTCCTTCACTCAGTAACTATACTGTATTACAGCCTTCCTTCACTCAGTAACTATACTGTAGTACAGCCTTCCTTCACTCAGTAACTATACTGTATTACAGCCTTCCTTCACTCAGTAACTATACTGTAGTACAGCCTTCCTTCACTCAGTAACTATACTGTAGTACAGCCTTCCTTCACTCAGTAACTATACTGTAGTGCAGCCTTCCTTCACTCAGTAACTATACTGTATTACAGCCTTCCTTCACTCAGTAACTATACTGTAGTACAGCCTTCCTTCACTCAGTAACTATACTGTATTACAGCCTTCCTTCACTCAGTAACTATACTGTATTACAGCCTTCCTTCACTCAGTAACTATACTGTATTACAGCCTTCCTTCACTCAGTAACTATACTGTAGTACAGCCTTTCTTCACTCAGTAACTATACTGTAGTACAGCCTTCCTTCACTCAGTAACTATACTGTAGTACAGCCTTCCTTCACTCAGTAACTATACTGTATTACAGCCTTCCTTCACTCAGTAACTATACTGTAGTACAGCCTTCCTTCACTCAGTAACTATACTGTATTACAGCCTTCCTTCACTCAGTAACTATACTGTATTACAGCCTTCCTTCACTCAGTAACTATACTGTATTACAGCCTTCCTTCACTCAGTAACTATACTGTAGTACAGCCTTTCTTCACTCAGTAACTATACTGTAGTACAGCCTTCCTTCACTCAGTAACTATACTGTAGTGCAGCCTTCCTTCACTCAGTAACTATACTGTAGTACAGCCTTCCTTCACTCAGTAACTATACTGTAGTACAGCCTTCCTTCACTCAGTAACTATACTGTATTACAGCCTTCCTTCACTCAGTAACTATACTGTATTACAGCCTTCCTTCACTCAGTAACTATACTGTAGTGCAGCCTTCCTTCACTCAGTAACTATACTGTAGTACAGCCTTCCTTCACTCAGTAACTATACTGTAGTGCAGCCTTCCTTCACTCAGTAACTATACTGTAGTACAGCCTTCCTTCACTCAGTAACTATACTGTAGTACAGCCTTCCTTCACTCAGTAACTATACTGTATTACAGCCTTCCTTCACTCAGTAACTATACTGTAGTACAGCCTTCCTTCACTCAGTAACTATACTGTAGTACAGCCTTCCTTCACTCAGTAACCATACTGTATTACAGCCTTCCTTCACTCAGTAACTATACTGTATTACAGCCTTCCTTCACTCAGTAACTATACTGTATTACAGCCTTCCTTCACTCAGTAACTATACTGTAGTACAGCCTTTCTTCACTCAGTAACTATACTGTAGTACAGCCTTTCTTCACTCAGTAACTATACTGTAGTACAGCCTTTCTTCACTTATATTGTGTATTGTGTGTAGATTGATGAGGAATTATGTGTATTTAATCCATTTTAGAATAAGGCTGTAAAGTGAAAAAGTTGAGGGTTCTGAATACATGCACTGTATATAATAGTCAACAACAGGATAAATCAAATGATTATTTCGGTCTCCAGAGTGGCGCAGCGTCCCAGGCTGTGTCACATAGGGCGCCACAAAATTGGCCCAGCGTCGTTAGGTTAGGAGAGGGTATTGTGTGTAAACTGATGAGAGAGAAAAACATATTTTATCCATTTTAGAATAAGGCTATAACGTAACAAAATTTGGTTTGGAAAAATACTTATCGAAAGCACTGTAACACCGACCCATCATTCATTTATCGAAAGCACTGTAACACCGACCCATCATTCATTTATCGAAAGCACTGTAACACCGACCCATCATTCATTTATCGAAAGCACTGTAACACCGACCCATCATTAATTTATCGAAAGCACTGTAACACCGACCCATCATTCATTTATCGAAAGCACTGTAACACCTGGCTCAGTTAATCCAAACCCAAACCCTGGCCTGAAGGTTAGTCTGGCTCAGTTAATCCAAACCCAAACCCTGGCCTGAAGGTTAGTCTGGCTCAGTTAATCCAAACCCAAACCCTGGCCTGAAGGTTAGTCTGGCTCAGTTAAACCCTGGCTCTATTTAAAAGGTTATGTCTTCCTCAGAATAAAAAATGCTCTTCTTTCACCATTTCTACTACCTTTCTTTTAATTGGATACTCTGATTGAATTATGGAATGTGATTGATCACGGATATTTGTGCTTTATCTGTTTCAGGTCAAGGTGGTGACACTCCCAGCAACCCCCAGAAGCTGCTAGCTCCGCCCCCCAGTGGTAGACCCTCACCTGCCCCGCCCCAGGCCCCTCCCACTGGACCTATGTCCGCCCCCCCCCCGGGACAGCAGCCGTCGCCCGTCATCACACTGCAACAGAAACAGAACCGCGTCACGCCCATCCAGAAACCACAGGGCCTGGACCCAACAGAGATACTGCAGGAGAGAGAGTACAGGTAACTTCTGACTGCCAACCCTTGACCTCTAACCCCTGACCTCTAACTCCTGACTGTAACCCATTCAGAAACCACTGGGCCTGGACCCCACAGAGATACTACAGGAGAGAGAGTACTGGTAACCACTGACTAACTCCTGACCGTAACCCATCCAGAAACCACTGGGCCTGGACCCCACAGAGATACTACAGGAGAGAGAGTACTGGTAACCACTGACTAACTCCTGACCGTAACCCATCCAGAAACCACTGGGCCTGGACCCCACAGAGATACTACAGGAGAGAGAGTACTGGTAACCACTGACTAACTCCTGACCGTAACCCATCCAGAAACCACTGGGCCTGGACCCCACAGAGATACTACAGGAGAGAGAGTACTGGTAACCACTGACTAACTCCTGACCGTAACCCATCCAGAAACCACTGGGCCTGGACCCCACAGAGATACTACAGGAGAGAGAGTACTGGTAACCACTGACTAACTCCTGACCGTAACCCATCCAGAAACCACTGGGCCTGGACCCCACAGAGATACTACAGGAGAGAGAGTACTGGTAACCACTGACTAACTCCTGACCGTAACCCATCCAGAAACCACTGGGCCTGGACCCCACAGAGATACTACAGGAGAGAGAGTACTGGTAACCACTGACTAACTCCTGACCGTAACCCATCCAGAAACCACTGGGCCTGGACCCCACAGAGATACTACAGGAGAGAGAGTACTGGTAACCACTGACTAACTCCTGACCGTAACCCATCCAGAAACCACTGGGCCTGGACCCCACAGAGATACTACAGGAGAGAGAGTACTGGTAACCACTGACTAACTCCTGACCGTAACCCATCCAGAAACCACTGGGCCTGGACCCCACAGAGATACTACAGGAGAGAGACTACTGTTTTCTGAGAAGCTACAATTGGATAAATGGATTGAGCTGGAACGTGCTCACCGGTCTGGGAAACCAGGGGGCAATGGTGGTGCCAATGGTGGTGCCAATGGTGGTGCCAATGGTGGTGCCAATGGTGGTGCCAATGGTGGTGCCAATGGAACCAGACCCAGGCCAATTGTAGTGAAATTCCTCCGGTTGAAGGATAACCTTGCAGTCCTTGAAAAAGTCAAATGGCTTAAAAAGTCTTACATCTTCATGAGGATTTCTCTGATGCAGTCCGTCAAAGAAGAAAGGAACCAATACCAGCTATGAAGGCTGCAAGAGAACGAGGTGACATAGCCTTCCTGAGGAATGACAAACTGATTGTTCACCTCCCAAGGAGTTAGGAGGAACGACAGACCCGGCCCCCCACACTCACACTGACTGAATATCTCTCTCTCAGATTACAACTGCTGATTCATGTCTGGACATATAAATACTGTACATCTACCAAAGAAAGGTATGCAGTTTAAGGAACAACATTCATGTATTGGTAATTTCAGAGACTCACTTGGACTCTTCTTTAGAGGACGCTGAGATCTCTATACATGGATACAATGTGTTCAGGAGGGACAGACATAGATATGGGGGAGGAGTTACAGTTTACATCCAGAGTCATATTCTGATAAAACAACGTAAGGACTTCATGTTGAATGGATTAGAGGTGTTATGGGTACAGGTGCGTTTACCACATGTGAAACTATACTAGTTGGTTGCTGCTATAGGCCACTAGTGCTGATGGGAAATATCTTGATGTCATTTATGAAATGTTGGATAAGATATCTGATGAAAATAGGGAAATATATTTTTGGGCAGATATGTATATACTGTAGATTGTCCAATGTCCAATGAGAAAGAAACTTATTTCTGTTGCCAATGTATGTAACCTGGCCCAAGTTATGACGTTACCAACCAGAACGCTCACTAATAGGTCCGGCATCACATCATCAATTTATTGATCACATTTTTACCAACATGGCTGAACGTTGTTCTAAAGCTGGATCAGTGGCTCTAGGTTATAGTGATCATAACATGGTTGCACTCACTAGGAAACCTCAAATCCCCAAGGCTGGCCCTAAGGTAATCTACTGAAGGACCTACAGAGGGTTCAATCAGGACTCATGTGGATGAGATTAAGAATGTGCAATTGTTAGAAGTGTGTAGTAAAGATGATCCTGAAGTTTGTTTATGAAATTATTTCCGAGTATAGCTGATTAGCATGCCCCTTTAAGAAAATGCACTGTGATGTCAAACGGTGCCCCATGTATTGATGATGAGCTGAGAAAGTTCATGATTGATGATGACACAAAAGACAGATACACGATACATGATACATAGAGCGACAGTATGAAAACGTATAAAAATACAAGAAGTTTGGAGTGCAAAATGCTATAAAAAGACATTGCATAGTATGGGTGGATGGTACAGAGTCAAAGTGCAGGGCCACTGGTTAGTCGGGCCAATTTAGGTAATATGTACATTTGGGGGGGGGGGCAGTGCGGGTAGCCATTTGATTAGCAGTTCAGGAGTCTGATGGCTTGGAGGTAAAAGCTGTTGAGAAGCCTTTTGGACCTAGGCTCCGGTACCACTTGCCATGCGGTAGCAGAGAGAACAGTCTATGACTGGGGTGGCTGGAGTCTTTGGCCTTCCTCTGACACCGCCTGGTACAGAGTTCCTGGATGTCAGGAAGCTTGGCCCCAGTGATGTACTGGGCCGTACGCACTACCCTTTGTACTGCCTTACAGTCGGAGGCCGAGCAGTTACCATACCAGGCAGTGATGCAGCCAGTCAGGATGCTCTCGATGTTGCAGTTGTAGAACCTTTTGAGGATCTGAGGACCCATGCCAAATCTTTTCAGTCTCCTAAAGGGAGTATAGGCTTTGTCTTGTACTCTTGTTGGTGATGTGGGCACCAAGGAACTTGAAGCTCTCAACCTGCTCCACTGTATCCCCGTCGATGAGAATGGGGGCGTGCTCGGTCCTCCTCATTTTCTTGTAGTTCACAATCATCTCCTTTGTCTTGATCATGTTAAGGGAGAGGTTGTTGTCCTGGCACCACACAGCCAGATCTCTGATCTCCTCCCTATAGGCTGTTGTGTCGTGCCTGGCCGTGCAGTCGTGGATGAACAGGGAGTACAGGAGGGGACTGAGCACGCAACCCTGAGGAGCCCCAGTGTTGAGGATCAGCGTGGCAGATGTGTTGTGACCTCCCCTTACCACCTGGGGGCGGCCCGTCAGGAAATGCAGAATCCAGTTGCAGAGGGAGGTGTTCACTCCCAGATCCTTAGCTTGGTGATGAGCTTTGAGGTCACTATGGTGTTGAAGGCTGAGCTGTAGTCAATGAACAGCATTCTCACATCGGTGTTCCTTTTGTCCAGGTGGGAAAGGGCAGTGTTGAGTGTAATAGAGATTACATCATCTGTGGATCTGTTTGAGCGGTATGGTTTAAAATTGAGGAGAGATTGACTTCATCACTACTTGTAGTTGTGAGAGGTATTGACATGTTGAATGCACCGAGCTGTCTGTTTGAACTACTGGACACCCATGCATACCCCACAAGACATGCCACCAGAGGTCTCTTCACAGTCCCCAAGTCCAGAACAGACTATGGGAGGCTGACAGTACTACACAGAACCATGACTACATGGAACTCTGTTCCACATCAGGTAATTGATGCAAGCAGTAGAATCAGATTTAATAAACAGATAAAAAATACACCTTATGGAACAGCGGGGACTGTGAAGTAACACAAACATGGGCACACACACACACACACACACACACACACACACGATAACATACACCACTATACACACACCTACACATGGATTTTGTGTTATAGATATGTGGTAGTAGTGGTGGAGTATGGGCCTGAGGGCAGACAGTGTGTTGGGAATATTTTGTATTGTTCATATGTATTGTATAACTGCCTTTATTTTGCTGGACCCCAGGCTGTTTACTAGGCTGTTTACTACTCTCTAACATAACCTCTGAGTGGCCCTGAAACAGCTCAGGAAGGAAAATACTGTGATCTCTCCCTACCTAATAGTACCTGATCTCTCCCTACCACTCTCCCCATGGGCACTACCTCATCATCATCCTACCACTCTCCCCATGGGCACTACCTCATCATCATCCTACCACTCTCCCCATGGGCACTACCTCATCATCATCCTACCACTCTCCCCATGGGCACTACCTCATCATCATCCTACCACTCTCCCCATGGGCACTACCTCATCATCATCCTACCACTCTCCCCATGGGCACTACCTCATCATCATCCTACCACTCTCCCCATGGGCACTACCTCATCATCATCCTACCACTCTCCCCATGGGCACTACCTCATCATCATCCTACCACTCTCCCCATGGGCACTACCTCATCATCATCCTACCACTCTCCCCATGGGCACTACCTCATCATCATCCTACCACTCTCCCCATGGGCACTACCTCATCATCATCCTACCACTCTCCCCATGGGCACTACCTCATCATCATCCTACCACTCTCCCCATGGGCACTACCTCATCATCATCCTACCACTCTCCCCATGGGCACTACCTCATCATCATCCTACCACTCTCCCCATGGGCACTACCTCATCATCATCCTACCACTCTCCCCATGGGCACTACCTCATCATCATCCTACCACTCTCCCCATGGGCACTACCTCATCATCATCCTACCACTCTCCCCATGGGCACTACCTCATCATCATCCTACCACTCTCCCCATGGGCACTACCTCATCATCATCCTACCACTCTCCCCATGGGCACTACCTCATCATCATCCTACCACTCTCCCCATGGGCACTACCTCATCATCATCCTACCACTCTCCCCATGGGCACTACCTCATCATCATCCTACCACTCTCCCCATGGGCACTACCTCATCATCATCCTACCACTCTCCCCATGGGCACTACCTCATCATCATCCTACCACTCTCCCCATGGGCACTACCTCATCATCATCCTACCACTCTCCCCATGGGCACTACCTCATCATCATCCTACCACTCTCCCCATGGGCACTACCTCATCATCATCCTACCACTCTCCCCATGGGCACTACCTCATCATCATCCTACCACTCTCCCCATGGGCACTACCTCATCATCATCCTACCACTCTCCCCATGGGCACTACCTCATCATCATCCTACCACTCTCCCCATGGGCACTACCTCATCATCATCCTACCACTCTCCCCATGGGCACTACCTCATCATCATCCTACCACTCTCCCCATGGGCACTACCTCATCATCATCCTACCACTCTCCCCATGGGCACTACCTCATCATCATCCTACCACTCTCCCCATGGGCACTACCTCATCATCATCCTACCACTCTCCCCATGGGCACTACCTCATCATCATCCTACCACTCTCCCCATGGGCACTACCTCATCAGTCTCTCTTCTTCCCAGGCTGCAGGCTCGTATTACCCATCGGATCCAGGAGCTGGAGAGTCTACCTGGAGCTCTGCCTCCGGACCTGAGGAGTAAAGCGACGGTGGAGCTCAAGGCTCTGAGACTTCTCAACTTCCAACGACAGGTATGACCGCACCTCTCCTCCTCCTCCTTCTCCTCCTCCTCCTCCTCATATAGCTGCGTCAGGACGTGGTCCAGTGTAACCTCTCCTCCTCCTCCTCCTCCTCATATAGCTGCGTCAGGACGTGGTCCAGTGTAACCTCTCCTCCTCCTCCTCCTCCTTATATAGCTGCGTCAGGACGTGGTCCAGTGTATGCGTAGAGACACCACGTTGGAGACAGCCCTGAACTCTAAGGCATACAAGAGGAGTAAGCTCCAGACACTGAGGGAGGCTCGCATGACAGAGAAACTGGAGAAACAGCAGAAGATGGAACAGGAGAGGAAACGCAGACAGAAACACCAGGTGAGTTAGAGGTCTCTCTGGACAATGACCAGTTAGAGGTGAACACCAAACTCTCTGTTCAAACAGCTAACACAGCTCACACACAGCTCAGACACAGCTAACACACAGCTCAGACACAGCTCACACACAGCTCAGACACAGCTCAGACACAGCTCAGACACAGCTCACACACAGCTCAGACACAGCTAACACACAGCTCACACACAGCTCAGACACAGCTCAGACACAGCTAACGCACAGCTCAGACACAGCTAACACACAGCTCAGACACAGCTCACACACAGCTCAGACACAGCTCAGACACAGCTCACACACAGCTCAGACACAGCTAACACACAGCTAACACGCAGCTCACACACAGCTCAGACACAGCTCAGACACAGCTCACACACAGCTCAGACACAGCTCACACACAGCTAACACACAGCTCAGACACAGCTCACACACAGCTCAGACACAGCTAACACACAGCTCACACACAGCTCAGACACAGCTCACACACAGCTCAGACACAGCTAACACACAGCTCAGACACATCTCAGACACAGCTCAGACACAGCTAACACACAGCTCACACACAGCTCAGACACAGCTCACACACAGCTCAGACACAGCTAACACACAGCTCAGACACAGCTCAGACACAGCTCAGACACAGCTCACACACAGCTCAGACACAGCTCAGACACAGCTAACACACAGCTCACACACAGCTCAGACACAGCTCACACACAGCTCAGACACAGCTCAGACACAGCTAACACACAGCTCACACACAGCTCAGACACAGCTCAGACACAGCTAACACACAGCTCACACACAGCTCAGACATAGCTCAGACACAGCTAACACACAGCTCAGACACAGCTCACACACAGCTCAGACACAGCTCAGACACAGCTCAGACACAGCTCACACACAGCTCAGACACAGCTAACACACAGCTCACACACAGCTCAGACACAGCTCAGACACAGCTAACACACAGCTCAGACACAGCTAACACACAGCTCAGACACCCAAGACATGCCACCAGGGGTCTCTTCAGAGTCCTCATGTCCAGAACAGACTGAGAAACACACAGTACTACACATAGCCATTTCTTCCAAATCAGATAACCCAAGCTAAATAAAACACCTCACGGCACAACACAGACTGTGATCACACACTTTACACACCCACACATTGTTATATTGTAGTATTTGTAACCATCAAATAATAATGTAATAATGTCTTGTAGGGCTGTCCCCGACAACATTTTTTATGTTGGTCGACCACGAGTCTTCTGTCCTTTCGACTGGTCAAAATGTTTAAACATGTATTTTTCCATAAATAGACACATACTCATATTGCTCATATCCTCGCTCATATCATATGCATTTTTAGCTACTGAAGTATTTCTCTGCCATCGACCTGTATAGTATAGTTAACCATCCAACATCCACCAATGTATAGTGTACATATTCAGCCAACCACTCATACTATGCTATGTCTTTTTATAGCTTTTTTTGCACTCCAGATATCTTGTATTTCTATACTTTTTCATACTGCCGCTCTATGTATCATGTACCGTGTATCTGTCTTTTTTGTACTTTCGTTGTGGCATTTTGCACCTGCCCTGTGTTTTGTTGTAGCTGCTTGACAATGAAATTTCCCTAAAGTATCTATCTATCTATCTATCTATCTATCTATCTATCTATCTATCTATCTATCTATCTATCTATCTATCTATCTATCTATCTATCTATCTATCTATCTATCTATCTATCTATCTATCTATCTATCTATCTATATTATGGTCTGATGCAGCATCACAGAACATCAGTGTTTACCTCGTATGTGTTTCTGAAGCTGCAACATAATTACAGCCTTCTGAATGAAAGGTTCTATTATCGAAATCCCTCATTTGTTTAAGAAAAACATTCCCTATTCCTTCAGCTCTCTTTACGTGACACCTAGCCAGATATAACCCAGCCTCCTCCATGTATGCATGTAGTATCTCTACCTAGCCAGATATAACCCAGCCTCCTCCATGTATGCATGTAGTATCTATACCTAGCCAGATATAACCCAGCCTCCTCCATGTATGCATGTAGTATCTCTACCTAGCCAGATATAACCCAGCCTCCTCCATGTATGCATGTAGTATCTCTACCTAGCCAGATATAACCCAGCCTCCTCCATGTATGCATGTAGTATCTCTACCTAGCCAGATATAACCCAGCCTCCTCCATGTATGCATGTAGTATCTCTACCTAGCCAGATATAACCCAGCCTCCTCCATGTATGCATGTAGTATCTCTACCTAGCCAGATATAACCCAGCCTCCTCCATGTATGCATGTAGTATCTCTACCTAGCCAGATATAACCCAGCCTCCTCCATGTATGCATGTAGTATCTCTACCTAGCCAGATATAACCCAGGACTTGTACTAGTAGAGAACGTTGGTTATGTCATTATTACTCCAGAATGTCCAGTATTCCAGAACCAAACTGCCCCCTGTATCTCTTTATGAAGGAAACCTGGAGGTTTTTATTCTAGGCATTTCAACATGTCCAGGTGATAGGGCCACACTGATACAGTATTCAGACCCCTCCACCTTTATTTCAACATGTCCAGGTGATAGGGCCACACTGATACAGTATTCAGACCCCTGGACCTTTATTTCAACATGTCCAGGTGATAGGGCCACACTGATACAGTATTCAGACCCCTCCACCTTTATTTCAACATGTCCAGGTGATAGGGCCACACTGATACAGTATTCAGACACCTGGACCTTTATTTCAACATGTCCAGGTGATAGGGCCACACTGGTACAGTATTCAGACCCCTCCACCTTTATTTCAACATGTCCAGGTGATAGGGCCACACTGATACAGTATTCAGACCCCTCCACCTTTATTTCAACATGTCCAGGTGATAGGGCCACACTGATACAGTATTCAGACCCCTCCACCTTTATTTCAACATGTCCAGGTGATAGGGCCACACTGATACAGTATTCAGACACCTGGACCTTTTCCACATTTTGTTACATTACATCCTTATTCTAAAATGGATACAATTATGTTTTTTCCTCATCAATCTACACACTATTCCGCATAATGACAAAACAAAAACAGGTTTTTATAAATTTCTGTAAATTTATAAAAAATACAAAACAGAAATATCTTATTTACATAAGTATTCAGACCCTTTGCTATGAGACATGAAATGGAGCTCAGGTGAATCATGTTTCCATTGATCATCCATGAGATGTTTCTACAACTTGATTGGAGTTTACCTGTGGTAAATTCAACATGATTGGACATGATTTGGAAAGGCACACACCTGTCTATATAAGGTCCCACAGTTGACAGTGCATTTCAGAGCTAAAACCAAGCCATGAGGTCAAAGGAATTGTCCATAGAGTTCCTAGACGGGATTGTGTCGAGGCACAGATCTGGGGAAGGGTACCAACATTTTTTATTTAACCTTTATTTAACGTCGTCAGGTTTTCACCTTGTCGACTCTGGGATTCGATCCAGCAACATTTAGGTTACTGGCCCAACGCTCTAACCGCTAGGCTTCCTGCCGCCATTGAAGGTCCCCAAGAACACAGTGGTCTCCATCATTCTTAAATGGAAGAAGTTTGCAATATTCCTAGAGCTGGCCGCACGGTCAAACAGCAATCAGGGGAGAACGGCCTTGGTCAGGGAGTTGACCAAGAACCCAATGGCCACTCTGACAGAGCTCTCGAGTTCCTCTGTGATAGGAGAACCTTCCAGAAGGACAACCATCTCTGCAGCACTCCACCAATCAGGCCATTATGGTAGAGTGTCCAGACAGAAGCCACTCCTCAGTAAAAGGCACATGGCAGCCTGCTTGGAGACCATGAGAAATAAGATTCTCTGGTCTGATGAAACCAAGATTGAACTCTTTGGCCTGAATGCCAAGCTTCACGTCTGGAGGAAGCCTGGCACCATCCCTACGGTGAAGCATGGTGGTGGCAGCATCATGCTGTGGGGATGTTTTTCAGCGGTAGGGACTGGGAGACTAGTCAGGATCGAGGCAAAGATGAACGGAGCAAAGTACAGAGAGATCCTTGATGAAAACCTGCTCCAGAGCGCTCAGGACCTCAGACTGGGGACGGGATTATCTGTTTGGTCAGGCTGTTCCTGTAGGTAGCGAGTCAGGTGGGTGTCTGCACGTACTCTGTGGGGTACAGGGCAGTGGTTTGGGCCCTTCGCTTTGACATTGTGAGCATGGATGAATCAGCCCTGAAGATGCACTGCATCGTTCTACATTGAATTTTTCTCTGCAACAACCTCTTTTGATTGCTTTTTGCCAATCACCTCATTCAAGGTAGCTGTGTTCCTGCCGTTCTGGTGGCCGTGTTCCTGCCGTTCAGCTGGCCGTATTCCTGCTGTTCTGGTGGCCGTGTTCCTGCCGTTCAGCTGGCTGTGTTCCTGCCGTTCAGCTGGCCGTGTTCCTGCCGTTCAGCTGGCCGTGTTCCTGCCGTTCAGCTGGCCGTGTTCCTGCCGTTCTGGTGGCCGTGTTCCTGCCGTGTTCCTGCTGTTCTAGTGGCCGTGTTCCTGCCGTTCAGCTGGCCGTGTTCCTGCCGTTCAGCTGGCCGTGTTCCTGCCGTTCAGCTGGCCGTGTTCCTGCCGTTCTGGTGGCCGTGTTCCTGCTGTTCTAGTGGCCGTGTTCCTGCCGTTCAGCTGGCCGTGTTCCTGCCGTTCAGCTGGCCGTGTTCCTGCCGTTCTGGTGGCCGTGTTCCTGCCGTTCAGCTGTCCGTGTTCCTGCCGTTCTAGTGGCCGTGTTCCTGCCATCATGGTGGCCGTCCACGTGGCGTTTCTTCACACAACCCACCCTTCTCCCGACCGGCGACACTAAAGCTGCCAGTGGGAAGCAAGACACTTTTTCGTAGCTATTAAGTAGTAGATTCCCAAGTGCCAAATAAAAAGTAATTAAGCTGGAATTGTGTAGTATTTTTATTCAATCCAGCAACCATTCGGTTACGGGCCCAACGCCCTTACTAGAGTGGTAAATACAGTGGACCTATGGTAAATACAGTGGACCTATGGTAAATACAGTGGACCTATGGTAAATACAATGGACCTATGGTAAATACAATGGACCTATGGTAAATACAATGGACCTATGGTAATACAGTGGACCTATGGTAAATACAATGGACCTATGGTAAATACAGTGGACCTATGGTAAATACAGTGGACCTATGGTAAATACAATGGACCTATGGTAAATACAATGGACCTATGGTAAATACAATGGACCTATGGTAAATACAATGGACCTATGGTAAATACAATGGACCTATGGTAAATACAATGGACCTATGGTAATACAGTGGACCTATGGTAAATACAATGGACCTATGGTAAATACAGTGGACCTATGGTAAATACAGTGGACCTATGGTAAATACAATGGACCTATGGTAAATACAATGGACCTATGGTAAATACAATGGACCTATGGTAATACAGTGGACCTATGGTAAATACAATGGACCTATGGTAAATACAGTGGACCTATGGTAAATACAGTGGACCTATGGTAAATACAATGGACCTATGGTAAATACAATGGACCTATGGTAAATACAATGGACCTATGGTAAATACAGTGGACCTATGGTAAATACAATGGACCTATGGTAAATACAATGGACCTATGGTAATACAGTGGACCTATGGTAAATACAGTGGACCTATGGTAATACAGTGGACCTATGGTAAATACAGTGGACCTATGGTAAATACAGTGGACCTATGGTAAATACAGTGGACCTATGGTAATACAGTGGACCTATGGTAAATACAGTGGACCTATGGTAATACAGTGGACCTATGGTAAATACAGTGGACCTATGGTAATACAGTGGACCTATGGTAAATACAATGGACCTATGGTAAATACAGTGGACCTATGGTAAATACAGTGGACCTATGGTAATACAGTGGACCTATGGTAATACAGTGGACCTATGGTAAATACAGTGGACCTATGGTAATACAGTGGACCTATGGTAAATACAGTGGACCTATGGTAATACAGTGGACCTATGGTAATGCAACATTTAATGATTTGAGGAAATCAGCCTATATTGTTTGTTTATTTGCTAAGGCATCTAAATAACATAATTTATACATAAACAATAATTTCAGACAGCATAGCTTATTCTTTTAACATGGAATAGGCTGTAACTAAATGGTTATTATATGTGTCACGATGCGTGTTTAAGGGACGATACACGGAGCGCTTTTTATTTTGGAGTTGTTATCTCAAAGCACAAAGTAACAAAAGGAGATATGACTGAACTAAACACAATTGAAGCAAAGCAAAGTGACTTACTTGTTGAGACACAAGGCAGACAAGTGCAAACAATGATCCCCACACAGGTGGATGTGTGGGGCCTAAATACTCTCCCCAATCAGAGACAACTCTAGACAGCTCAGTTGGACCACATCTCCGTGGTCATTGCAAAAAAAACAACGTCCTATAGCTCTGTCTGAACCGCCCCCTTTACCTTGTTGAAGGTGGGACCACTGTTTAAGAGATATACTGTCTGCCCGGTAACTCGTATAGTTTGTCAAGGCAGGTTTCTCCACCATTCCTGCAGCTAAATAAGAGTTACACTGTCTTTTAGTGCTTGCCATTCATCAGTGTCCTGTTTGTATTTTGTGCATTTGGCAAAGGCTGCCACACTGAGCTGCCGCTGGCCAGATGTGGATGGCGAGGCAGCAACAGCCATGGTGGCTAACCCAAGCTGGGCATACAGTGCATTCAGAAAGTATTCAGACCCCTTCCCTTTTTCCACATTTTGTTAAATTACAGCCTTATTCTAAAATGGATTAAATTGTTGTTGTTTTTCTCATCACTCTACAGACAATGCCCCATAATGACAAAGAGAAAACTGTGTTTTTTTAATGTTTGCAAATTTATTAACAATAAAAAACACCTTATTTACATAAGTATTCAGACCCTTTACTCAGTACTTTGTTGAAGCACCTTTGGCAGCGATTACAGCCTTGAGTCTTCTTGGGTATGACCAGCTCTAGGAAGAGTCTTTTTCATAATTATCCAATTACTGTCACAGCCCTCTGTTTCTGTTTCACATGGTAACATGTTGTTCCTTTGTCTTGCTCTCAGGAGTATCTGAACAGCATCCTGCAGCATGCCAAGGACTTTAAGGACTACCACCGCTCTATCTCTGCCAAGATGCAGAAGCTGAACAAGGCCATCGCCACCTGGCACACTAACACAGAGAGAGAACAGAAGAAAGAGACAGAGAGGATCGAGAAGGAGAGGATGAGGAGACTGATGGTGAGAGGATGAGGAGAGGAGGATGAGGAGAGGATGAGGAGAGGAGGAGGAGGATGAGGAGACTGATGGTGAGGAGAGGATGAGGAGAGGAGGAGAGGATGAGGAGACTGATGGTGAGGAGAGGATGAGGAGAGGAGGATGAGGAGAGGATGAGGAGAGGAGGAGGAGGATGAGGAGACTGATGGTGAGGAGAGGATGAGGAGAGGAGGAGAGGATGAGGAGACTGATGGTGAGGAGAGGATGAGGTGAGGAGGATGAGGATGAGGAGAGGAGGAGACTGATGGTGAGGAGAGGATGAGGAGAGGAGGAAGGATGAGGAGAGGAGGAGACTGATGGTGAGGAGAGGATGAGGAGAGGAGGAGAGGATGAGGAGAGGAGGAGAGGATGAGGAGACTGATGGTGAGGAGAGGATGAGGAGAGGAGGAGAGGATGAGGAGACTGATGGTGAGAGGATGAAGAGACTGATGGTGAGAGGATGAGGAGACTGATGGTGAGGAGAGGATGAGGAGAGGATGATGAGGAGGAGGAGGAGGAGAGGATGAGGAGAGGAGGATGAGGAGGATGAGGAGAGGATGAGGAGAGGAGGAGGAGGAGGAGGAGACTGATGGTGAGGAGAGGATGAGGAGGAGGAGGAGGAGGAGAGGATGAGGAGAGGAGGATGAGGAGAGGAGGATGAGGAGAGGATGAGGAGGAGGAGAGGATGAGGATAGGAGGAGAGGAGGATGAGGAGAGGATGAGCAGACTGATGGTGAGAGGATGAGGAGGAGGAGAGGAAGATGAGGAGGAGATGAAGAGGAGAGGATGAGGAGACTGATGGTGAGAGGATGAGGAGGAGAGGATGAGGAGACTGATGGTGAGAGGAGGAGGAGGAGGAGAGGATGAGGAGACTGATGGTGAGGAGAGGATGAGGAGAGGAGGAGAGGATGATGAGGAGACTCATGGTGAGAGGAGGATGAGGAGGAGAGGATAAGGAGACTCATGGTGAGAGTAGGAGGAGAGGAGGATGAGGAGAGGAAGGTGAAGTTGAGGAGGAGGAGGAGGGAAGGTGAGGAAGAGGAGGGAAGGTGAAGGTGAGGAGGAGGGAAGGTGAAGGTGAGGAGGAGGGAAGGTGAAGGTGAGGAGGAGGGAAGGTGAAGGTGAGGAGAGGACGACAGTTTCCCATGTTAATGTGTACCTTTAACGACTCTGTCTGTCCAGGTGCAGTTTGAGAACAGGAAAGTCCCTCTTGTTTCCACTGTTTTTCTCTAACCTTTAAACCTCCTGTCTGTCCAGGCAGAGGATGAGGAGGGCTACAGAAAGCTGATTGACCAGAAGAAGGACAAGCGTCTTGCGTATCTGCTGCAGCAGACTGATGAGTACGTAGCTAACCTCACTGACCTAGTCTACGAACACAAGGCTGCACAGGCTGCCAACATGAAGATGAAGAAGAAGAAAAAGAAGAAGAAGAAGAAGAAGAAGAAGAAGGTGAGAGAGAACGAGAAGAATGTGCTTCTAGGTGTGACATCATGAGATGTACCTGTCTGGAGAAGCACTGATACCATGTTAGCAACAGCATTATATATCTGAGATGTAGTGTTGGCACTAGTCCTTGTTAGAAGTAGCATTGTGTTACTAGCAGCTTCCTGTTATTGTACTTTGCTCACTTGTCCTGTCCTTTCTGACCTCTAGAATATGGATGAGAGCGGGGAAGGGATGAGTGGCATCGGGCCTGACGGAGAGGTAAGATTATAACACAACCAACTCTAGAGACTGAACATGGATGGTTCTTAAACATCCCTTCTGTGCCAGTTTGACTTCTGTAGTGGCTAAATAACTGTCTGTATTAATACTGTGTGTGTTGTTCCTACTGTCCATGGATGATATCTGTAATTATAGTGTGTTGTTCCTACTGCCCTTGGATGATATCTGTAATTATAGTGTGTTGTTCCTACTGCCCTTGGATGATATCTGTAATTATAGTGTGTTGTTCCTACTGTCCATGGATGATGTCTGTAATTATAGTGTGTTGTTCCTACTGTCCATGGATGATATCTGTAATTATAGTGTGTTGTTCCTACTGCCCTTGATGATATCTGTAATTATAGTGTGTTTTCCCTACTGTCCATGGATGATATCTGTAATTATAGTGTGTTGTTCCTACTGTCCATGGATGATATCTGTAATTATAGTGTGTTGTTCCTACTGCCCTTGGATGATATCTGTAATTATAGTGTGTTGTTCCTACTGCCCTTGGATGATATCTGTAATTATAGTGTGTTGTTCCTACTGTCCATGGATGATATCTGTAAATATAGTGTGTTGTTCCTACTGCCCTTGGATGATATCTGTAATTATAGTGTGTTGTTCCTACTGCCCTTGGATGATATCTGTAATTATAGTGTGTTGTTCCTACTGCCCTTGGATGATATCTGTAATTATAGTGTGTTGTTCCTACTGTCCATGGATGATATCTGTAATTATAGTGTGTTGTTCCTACTGTCCATGGATGATATCTGTAATTATAGTGTGTTGTTCCTACTGTCCATGGATGATATCTGTAATTATAGTGTGTTGTTCCTACTGCCCTTGGATGATATCTGTAATTATAGTGTGTTTTCCCTACTGTCCATGGATGATGTCTGTAATTATAGTGTGTTTTCCCTACTGTCCATGGATGATGTCTGTAGAAATAGTGTGTTTTGTCTACTGTCCATGGATGATGTCTGTAGTAATAGTGTGTTTTGTCTACTGCCCATGGATGATGTCTGTAATTATAGTGTGTTGTCCCTACTGCCCATGGATGATGTCTGTAGTAATAGTTTTTTTGTCTACTGCCCATGGATGATGTCTGAAGTAATAGTGTGTTTTCCTTACTGTCCATGGATGATGTCTGCAGTAATAGTGTGTTGTCCCTACTGTCCATGGATGATGTCTGTAGTAATAGTTTGTTGTCCCTACTGTCCATGGATGATGTCTGTAGTAATAGTGTTTTTGTCTACTGTCCATGGATGATGTCTGTAGTAATAGTGTTTTTGTCTACTGTCCATGGATGATGTCTGTAATTATAGTGTGTTGTCCCTACTGCCCATGGATGATGTCTGTAATTATAGTGTGTTGTCCCTACTGCCCATGGATGATGTCTGTAATTATAGTGTGTTGTCCCTACTGCCCATGGATGATGTCTGTAGTAATAGTGTGTTGTCCCTACTGTCCATGGATGATGTCTGTAGTAATAGTGTTTTTGTCTACTGCCCATGGATGATGTCTGAAGTAATAGTGTGTTTTGTCTACTGTCCATGGATGATGTCTGTTGTAATAGTGTGTTTTGTCTACTGTCCATGGATGATGTCTGTAGTAATAGTGTTTTGTCTACTGTCCATGGATGATGTCTGTAGTAATAGTGTGTTGTCCCTACAGCCCATGGATGAGAGCAGTCAGATGAGTGAGCTGCCAGTCAAAGTGATCCAGACAGAAACAGGGAAGGTTCTGCAGGGCCTCGATGCCCCCAAGTCATCACAGTTGGAGGCCTGGCTAGAGATGAACCCTGGGTAAGACACATGAGAAAGTCCTTTTCTAGTTTCAGTTGTATTATTTTGTTTGACTTGTAACCAGTCATTTTCCTTCTTTTAAACTCAGATATGAAGTGGCTCCAAGGTCAGACAGTGAGGAGAGCGGCTCAGAGTTTGAGGACGAGGTGAGTGTCTCGTCTCATTAAAGTTGACAGCCCATAGAGTTAGACCCTACTGCTCCAGACCTGTTTACCATGACACCCCAGTACAGCCCTCAGCTGTCAACTCCTACAGACGTCTGACTTCTTTTGTCTTCACTTAGCTTAATTAGGGCTTCAAACAGCTTACATGTCATCTTCTGAATCATCTGTCCATAGAACATCTTCCATGTGCTTTTTGGTAAACTTGAGTCAACTCTTTGGACGACATTGGTCCAATTATGCCTGGCGAAAATCAGACACTGCATTCCACAGTAAGAACCTCATACCAACAGTCCAGCATGGTGGTAGTAAGATGGTTTGGGGTGCTTTGCTGCCTCAGGTCCTGGACGACTTGCCTTAATAGAACAAACCATGAGTTATTCTCTGTATCAGAGAATTCTGCAGGAGAATGTCAGGTCATCCGTCTGTGAGCTGAAGCTGAAGGTTAGCTGGGTCATGCAGCAAGACAATGATCCAAAAGACACAATCAATTCTGCATGAAAATGGCTAGAAAGAAACACATTTGAGGTTTTTGAACGGCCTAGTCAAAGTCCAGACCTAATCCCAATTGAGTTGTAGCAGGACTTGAAACGAGCAGTTCGTTCACGCTTGAAAACTCACTAATGTCGCTAAGTTACAGCGGTTCTACATGGAAGGTGTGGAAGAGTGGGCCAACATTTCTCCACAGCGACACTAGAGACTGATCAACAACTACAGGAAGTGTTTGGTTGGTGTCATTGCAGCTAAAGGTGGCATAACCAGCTACTGAGTGTAAGGGAGCAATTACTGTTCCACTCTGGGGTATTGGATGTTGCAGGTTGGTTTATGAAATAAATTAAATAAGTCTCTAATTGTTGTGTTATTTGTTCACTCATGTTCCCTTGATCTAATATTAGGTTTGGTTGAAGAGCTGATAACATTCAGTATCAGAAATATGCAAATACTTCAGAAAGTATTCACACAGAAGTAGAGAAAATGAGAAAGGGTCAGATAGTTATTTACGGCGCTGTAGTAAAACCATTCTGTGTGTTTCAGGATGAAGAGGAGGTCCCAGGAGTGTCCAGCCGGACAGACTCTCAGTCTGAGGAGAAGACGATTATCCATCCCAACACTGACGAGTTTCCAGATAACGTAACCAAGCACATCATTGAGTAGGTCTCCCTTTCACACCGTAACCCTAATCTCTGACTCCTAACCCAAGCATATCATCAATTAGGTCTCAAGATAGATAGATAGATAGATAATAGATAGATGATAGATAGATAGATAATAGATAGATAGATAGATAGATAGATAGATAGATAGATAGATAGATAGATAGATAGATAGATAGATAGATAGATAGATAGATAGATAGATAGATAGATAGATAGATAGATAGTTCTAGCTCTATGTTGCCGACGGCACGGCACCCCGGTGAGACATTATATAGTCTAATAGCCGCCGGCAGGAAGGACCTCATGTAGCGCTCTCTGGCACACCGTGGTGGGATCAGTCTGTGACTGAAGGTGCTCCTCTGCGTCATAACCATGGCATGCAGAGGGTGGGTGACGTTGTCCATGATGGCCAGCAGTTTGGCGAGGATCCGTCTCTCCGCCACCTCCTCTAGAGTGTCAAGGTTAATACCCAGAACAGAGCTAGCCTTCCTGATCAGCTTATTTACCCGAGAAGCATCACCGGCTTTTATGTTGGCGCCCCAGCACACCACTGCAAAAAAGATGTCACTGGCCACCACAGACTGGTAGAAGGTATGCAGTAGTTTACTGCACACGTTGAAGGACCTGAGCCTCCTCAGACAGTAGAGTCGGCTCTGGCCCTTTTTGTACAGGGCCCCGGTGTTACCAGCCCATTCCAGCCTGTTGTCCATATGGACTCCCAGGAACTTGTATGACCCAACCATTTCCACATCCATCCCCTGTATAGGGACTGCAGTCAGTTGGGCCTTGGTTCTCCTGAAGTCCACTACCATCTCCTTTGTTTTGCTGATGTTGAGCTGAAGGTGGTTCTGCTCACACCAAACCATAAAGTCATTGATTGTGCTCCTGTACTCCTCCTCCTCCTGCCCACCCCTGATGCACCCTACAATAGCAGAGTCATCCGAGAACTTCTGTAGGTGGCATGTTTCAGAATTATATCTGAACTCCGAGGTGTAGAGGGTGAACAGGAAGGGGGACAGGACCGTACCCTGGGGGGCCCCTGTGTTGCTCACTGCCCGTTCTGACACACAGCTCTGTAGTCGCACAAATTGTGGCCTACCGGTCAGGTAGTCCGTGACCCAGGAGACTAAGGGTGCTTCCACTTTCATCCTCCTCATCTTCTCACCCAGTAGCAGGGGCTGAATGGTGTTGAAGGCACTGGAGAAGTCAAAAAACATAACCCTCACAGTGCAACCTGCGTTGTCCAGGTGAGAGTAGGCACTCTGCAGAAGGTAGATGATTGCATCATCCACCCCGATGTTGCGCTGGTATGCAAACTGCAGGGGGTCCAGTGATGTACACACCAGGGGTCTGAGGTGAGCGAGGACTAACCTTTCCAGGGTCTTCATGATGTGGGATGTTAGGTCTGAAGTCATTCAGGACAGTGGGGTCTCTCAACAGAGGTGTTGTGAACAAAGTGGGGGTGGGAAAGCCGTGAAGGTGTGTGGCCTGGGGAGCTGGAAGGGAGGTGGACAGGGCCAGTATCGAACCTGTTAATAAATTGGTTTAGCTCATCCCTCCGTCTGCCCTCTGTTTGACTTTTTGAAGCCAGTGATATTTCTCATACCCTTCCACACCTCTCTCACCTGGCTCTGCCTCAGCTTGTCCTCCATCTTCTCCTTATACACTCTCTTCCCCTCAGCAATCCGCAACTTCAGCTTCCTTTCGATGCATTTCAATTTGTCCTTGTCCCCCTCCTTGAAGGCCCTCTCTTCTTCTCATTCAGCAGGGCCTTCAGGTCACTGGTGACCCAGGATTTATTATTTGAAAAACAGCGTACTTTCCTGGTGCATACAATGTTGTCTACACAAAATTTGGTATAGTCCGTTATGCAGTCAGCAAGTCCATCAATGTCCTCCCCATGAGCCTCACAGAGCACATCCCAGTCTGTTGTTTCAAAGCAGTCCTGTAGGGCCTCATTCGCCTTTTGGGACCATCTCCTAATGGTCCTGGTGGTCGCAGGCTGCTGTTGGACCATAGGCTTGTAGAGTGGGGTGAGGTGGACAAGGTTGTGATCTGATCAACCGAGGGGAGGGAGTGCAGTGGGGTTGTATGCATCCTTACATTAGCATATAACAAGTTCCCTGGTTGGGCACTTCACAAACTGTTTGAATGTGGGCAGCGTTGCAGAGAGAGATGCATGGTTAAAATCCCCCGAAATGCAAAGAAGGCACTGGGTTGCGCTGTCTGTAACTTCGCGATAACAGAGTGGATGACGTCACACCTTTACATAAGGGTGGAGATCATTCCCAGTTGGATAACTATCGTCTCATATCTAAACTGTCTGTACTGGCAAAAGTTTTGGAAAACCTGGTGAAATCAGCTGAAAGACTTTCTATATAATGTTTTATCTCAATTCCAGTCGGGTTTTAGAGCCAATCATAGTACAATTACTGCTGTAAGTAATGTTGTATGTGAAGTTCTAGATGCTCAGAACAACAATCACATTCATCACATGGACTTATCGAAGGCCTTCCACACTGTTGCCCCTGCTGTTGATAGGGTCACCTACTATAGGTATTCTGGGATTATTTGTTAGATGAAAAGCTTAATTTTAAACAACACATTGATAACTTGACCAAGAAACTGAAGTCGAAATTGGGTTTCTATTTCAGGAACAAATCTTGCTTTTCAATGTTAGTCAGAAAGGATCTTGTTCAAAGCACTTTTTTTTATCAGTACTGGTACCCTGTGTATATCGCCAAGTTAACATTGCTCATTGTGTATTTATTCCTTGTGTTATTATTTTTCTATTGTGTTTTTTCTCTCTCTGCATTGTTGGGAAGGACCCGTAAGTAATCAAGACCGATAATGGCGCCAGTTTAGATGGCTGCCGTTCTACAGGCGCTTAACCAGTTTGGCTACTATGTCTGTTTATTCGCATTACTTGTAACTTATTTTGTACGTAATGTTTCTGCCACGGTCTCTTACGACCGAAAAGAGCTTCTGGATATCAGGACAGCGATTACTCACCTCGGACTGGATGAAGAGTTTTTCTTCAACGAGTCGGACGGGAAGGATGTACTTCAAACACCCGACAAGGCTGAAATCCCTGTGTTTCGCAGGAGAAAGAGATGGAGATATCGGGGATGTAGGTCGGGGTGCCTTGTAAGGATCCGACGGCAAGTGGGTAATCTGCCTTTACCATCAGTATTACTAGCCAACGTACATCATTGGAAAATAAATTAGACGAGGTACGATCACGAATATCCTACCAACGGGACATTAAAAACCTTGTCCGGAGAAGACAAGGTGAGCGCTACCATCAGTCCTGTGTCATGCCAACAGTAAAGCATCCTCAGACCATTCATGTGTGGAGTTTCTTCTCAGCCAAGGGAGTGGGCTCACTCACAATTTTGCCTAAGAACACAGCCATGAATAAAGAATGGTACCAACACATCCTCCGAGAGCAACTTCTCCCAACCATCCAAGAACAGTTTGGTGACGACCAATGCCTTTTCCAGCATGATGGAGCACCTTGCCATAAGACAAAAGTGATAACTAAGTGGCTCGGGGAACAAAACATCAACATTTTGGGTCCATGGCCAGGATACTCCCCAGACCTTAATCCCATTGAGAACTTGTGGTCGATCCACAAGAGGCGGGTGGACAAACAAAAACCCACATCTTCTGACAAACTCCAAGCATTGATTATGCAAGAATGGCCTGCCATCAGTCAGGATGTGGCCCAGAAGTTAATTGACAGCATGCCAGGGCGGATTGCAGAGGTCTTGAAAAAGAAGGGTCAACACTGCAAATATTGACTCTTTGCATAAACTGAATGTCATTGTCAATGAAAGCCTTTGACACTTATGGAATACTTGTAATTATACTTCAGTGTTACCATAGTAACTACTGACATAAAGATCTAAGAACACTGAAGCAGCAAACTTTGTGGAGACCAATACTTGTGTCATTCTCAAAACTTTTGACCACGACTGTAGATGGAGAGAGGAGACAATGTATTTAAGTGACATGTTGCTCAATTATAATCTATTAACCTTCGCACTCCATTTAGCAAATCTGACCATAATTCTATCCTCCTGTTTCCTGCTTACAAGCAAAAACTAAAGCAGGAAGCACTAGTGACTCGTCAATAAGAAAGTGGTCAGATGAAGCAGATATTAAGCTACAGGACTGTTTTGCTAGCACAGACTGGAATATGTTCTGTGATTCTTCCGATGGAGGCGTGCCTGGCCATGCAGTAATGGGTGAACAAGTGAGCACACACCCTTGTGGGGCCCCAGTGTTGAGGATCAGCGAAGTGGAGGTGTTGTTTCCTACCTTCGCCACCTGGGGGCGGCCCGTCAGGAAGTCCAGGACCCAGTTGCACAGGGCGTGGAGGGTACTATGGTTTTGAATGCTGAGCTATAGTCATTGAACAGCATTCTTATATAGGTGTTCATCTTGTCCAGATGGAATAGGGCAGTGGGCAGAGTAATGGTGATTGCATCGTCTGTGGATCTATTGGGGCGGTAAGCAAATTGAAGAGGGTCTAGGGTGGCAGGTAAGGTAGAGGTGATATGATCCTTGACTAGTCTCTCAAAGCACTTCATGATGACAGAGGTGATGCTACGGGGCGATAGTCATTTAGTTCAGTTACCTTTGCTTTCTTGGGTACAGGAAAAATGGTGGCCATCTTGAAGCATGTGGGGACAGCAGGGAGAGATTGAATATGCCCGTAAAGACACCAGCCAGCTGGCCTGTACATGCTCTGAAGGCACGGCTAGGGATGCCGTCTGGGCCGGCAGCCTTGTGAGGGTTAACACGTTTAAATGTTTTGCTCACGTCGGAGTGGTAGGTCTTCCTTTCACTCCCTAACCTCTGACCCCTAACCCAAGCACATTATCGAGTAGGTCTCCCCTTCACACTCTAGCTTCATGGGGGTTCTGTGTAAAAAAAGTGGGAAGGATAGACCAATGCCACCCCTGTTTCTACATAACTCCTGTCCTATAGCAGACATTCTAGTTTAGATTCCTCCTCTGAAGAATCAAGCAGGCTGTTAATACATATTCATGAATTGGGGCTTGGAACGTTGTGGTGATTTCCACGTGGAATGGAGAAGTAACAACTAGTATTAGCACGTCATATTATAGGGGAAACACAGCATTGGCACTGAAAATATCCAAAGATACCACTAACCGCAAATATATCGTACTTTGACTAAAACAACGACTTAGACTTAAATCGTTGTTAAACCTCATGGGTAAACTATAGGCCTTGTCTTTCAGCTGAAACACAGTAAAATAGGTCATTAACATATGTTTTATGTATCTCAGGTCTGCAAAGCAGGATGTTGATGATGAGTACACGGTGCCAGAGACTGAACTTACCATCTTCCAGCAGTCCTACTACGGAGTGGCTCACGCCATCATTGAGAGGGTTGACAAACAGTCTTCGCTGCTCATCAACGGCATGCTCAAACACTACCAGGTAAAGCTATATGTAAAAGTTGTCTACCAGGTAAAAGTAGCTCAAACCCTACCAGGTAAACGTAGTCTACCAGGTAAATGTAGCTCAAACACTACCAGGTAAAAGTAGTCTACCAGGTCAAAGTAGCTCAAACCCTACCAGGTAAAAGTAGTCTACCAGGTAAAAGTAGCTCAAACACTACCAGGTAAAAGTAGTCTACCAGGTAAATGTAGCTCAAACCCTACCAGGTAAAAGTAGTCTACCAGGTAAAAGTAGCTCAAACCCTACCAGGTAAAAGTAGTCTACCAGGTAAAAGTAGCTCAAACCCTACCAGGTAAAAGTAGTCTACCAGGTCAAAGTAGCTCAAACCCTACCAGGTAAAAGTAGTCTACCAGGTCAAAGTAGCTCAAACCCTACCAGGTAAAAGTAGTCTACCAGGTAAAAGTAGCTCAAACCCTACCAGGTAAAAGTAGTCTACCAGGTCAAAGTAGCTCAAACCCTACCAGGTAAAAGTAGTCTACCAGGTAAAAGTAGCTCAAACACTACCAGGTAAAAGTAGTCTACCAGGTAAATGTAGCTCAAACCCTACCAGGTAAAAGTAGTCTACCAGGTAAAACTAGCTCAAACACTACCAGATATAAGTAGTCTACCAGGTAAAACTAGCTCAAACACTACCAGGTAAAAGTAGCTCAAACACTTCCAAGTAAAAGTAGCTCAAACACTACCAGGTAAAAGTAGCTCAAACACTACCAGGTAACAGTAGCTCCAACACTACCAGGTAACAGTAGCTCCAACACTACCAGGTAAAAGTTGTCTACCAGGTAAAAGTATCTCAAACACTACCAGGTAAAAGTAGCTCAAATACTACCAGGTAACAGTAGCTCCGACACTGCCAAGTAAAAGTAGCTCAAATACTACCAGGTAACAGTAGCTCCAACACTACCAGGTAAAAGTAGCTCAAACACTACCAGGTAAAAGTAGCTCAAACACTACCAGGTAACAGTAGCTCCAACACTACCAGGTAAAAGTTGTCTACCAGGTAAAAGTATCTCAAACACTACCAGGTAAAAGTAGCTCAAATACTACCAGGTAACAGTAGCTCCAACACTGCCAAGTAAAAGTAGCTCAAATACTACCAGGTAAAATTAGCTCAAACACTACCAGATATAAGTTGTCTACCAGGTAAAACTAGCTCAAACACTACCATGTAAAAGTAGCTCAAACACTACCAGGTAAAAACATCTCCTCTTCAGGTGCAGGGTCTGGAGTGGATGGTGTCTGTGTTAACATCTCCTCTCTTCAGGTGCAGGGTCTGGAGTGGATGGTGTCTGTGTTAACTTCTCTCTTCAGGTGCAGGGTCTGGAGTGGATGGTGTCTGTGTTAACTTCTCTCTTCAGGTGCAGGGTCTGGAGTGGATGGTGTCTGTGTTAACTTCTCTCTTCAGGTGCAGGGTCTGGAGTGGATGGTGTCTGTGTTAACTTCTCTCTTCAGGTGCAGGGTCTGGAGTGGATGGTGTCTGTGTTAACATCTCCTCTCTTCAGGTGCAGGGTCTGGAGTGGATGGTGTCTGTGTTAACATCTCCTCTCTTCAGGTGCAGGGTCTGGAGTGGATGGTGTCTCTGTACAACAATAACCTGAATGGTATCCTGGCTGATGAGATGGGGCTGGGCAAGACCATCCAGACCATCGCCCTCATTACATACCTCATGGAACACAAGAGACTCAACGGACCCTACCTCATCATCGTTCCACTATCGTATGTTACCTCCCTATTATAACCCTGACCTCTGACCCTACCTCATCATCGTTCCACTATCGTATGTTACCTCCCTATTATAACCCTGACCTCTGACCCTAACCATCGTTCCACTATCGTATGTTACCTCCCTATTATAACCCTGACCTCTGACCCTACCTCATCATCGTTCCACTATCGCATGTTACCTCCCTATTATAACCCTGACCTCTGACCCTACCTCATCATCGTTCCACTATCGTATGTTACCTCCCTATTATAACCCTGACCTCTGACCCTACCTCATCATCGTTCCACTATCGTATGTTACCTCCCTATTATAACCCTGACCTCTGACCCTACCTCATCATCGTTCCACTATCGTATGTTACCTCCCTATTATAACCCTGACCTCTGACCCTACCTCATCATCGTTCCACTATCGCATGTTACCTCCCTATTATAACCCTGACCTCTGACCCTAACCATCGTTCCACTATTGCACGCTCTAGCGACTCCTTGTGGCAGGCCAGGCGTCTGCAGTCTGATTTCGGTCGTCAGTGTTTTCGTCCGACACATTAGTGCAGCTGGCTTCCGGGTTAAGCGAGTGGGTGTTAAGAAGCGCAGCTTGGCGGGTCATGTTTCAGACGACGCATGACTCGACCTTTGCCTCTCCGAGCCCGTTGGGGAGTTGCAGCGATGAGACAAGATCGTAATCACGAAATTGGGGAGGAAATATATATTTAAATAATAATAATTTGTATAAATTTTTATTAAGTATTCACACCCTTTACTATGAGACTCTAAATTGAGCTCAGGTGAATCATGTTTCCATTGATCATCCTTGAGATGTTTCTACAACTTGATTGGAGTCCACCTGTGGTAAATTCTATTGATTGGACATTATTTGGAAAGGCACACACCTGTCTATATAAGGTCCCACAGTTGACAGTGCATGTCAGGGGAGAAGTGCGTTGATCAGCTGACCAAGAACCCGATGGCCACTCTGACAGAGCTCCAGAGTTCCTCTGTGGAGATAGGATAACCTTCCAGAAGGACAACCATCTCTGCAGCACTCCACCAATCAGGCCTTTATGGTAGAGTGGCCAGACTGAAGCCACTCCTCAGTAAAAGGCACATGACAGCCTGCTTGGAGTTTGCCAAAAGACACCTAAAGGACTCTGACCATGAGAAACAAGATTCTCTGGTCTGATGAAACCAAGATTGAATGCCAAGCGTCATATCTGGAGGGACCTGGCACCATCCATACGGTGAAGTATGGTGGTGGCAGCATCATGTCTGGATGAAACCTGGCACCATCCCTACGGTGAAGCATGGTGGTGGCAGCATCATGTCTGGAGGAAACCTGGCACCATCCCTACGGTGAAGCATGGTGGTGGCAGCATCATGTCTGGAGGAAACCTGGCACAATCCCTACGGTGAAGCATGGTGGTGGCAGCATCATGTCTGGAGGAAACCTGGCACCATCCCTACAGTGAAGCATGGTGGTGGCAGCATCATGTCTGGAGGAAACCTGGCACCATCCCTACGGTGAAGCATGGTGGTGGCAGCATCATGTCTGGAGGAAAACTGGCACCATCCCTACGGTGAAGCATGGTGGTGGCAACAGCATGCTGCAGGATGTTTTTCAGCGGTAGGGACTGGGATACTAGTCAGGATCGAGGGAAAGATGAACAGAGCAAAGTACAGAGAGATCCTTGATGAAAACCTGCTCCAGAGCCTCAGACCTGGGCAAAGGTTTAGCTTCCAACAGGTTAACGACCCTAAGCCCATTGCCAAGACAACGCAGGAGTTGCTTTGGGACAAGTCTCTGAATGTCCTTGAGTAGCCCAGCCACAGCCCGGACTTGAACCCGATCAAACATCTCTGGAGAGACCTGAAAATAGCTGTGCAGCGACGCTCCCCATCCAACCTGACAGAGCTTGAGAGGATCTGGAGAGAAGAATGGGAGAAACTCCTCCAAATACAGGTGTGCCAAGCTTGTAGCGTCATACCCAAGAAGACTTGAGTCTGTAATCGCTGCCAACAAAGTACTGAGTAAAGGGTCTGAATACTTAATAAAGTACTGAGTATATAAACATAACATGTGGTATCAACATAACCACATGTAACATATGGATTTAAAGGGTAGGTGGTATCAACATAACCACATGTAACATATGGATTTAAAGGGTAGGTGGTATCAACATAACCACATGTAACATATGGATTTAAAGGGTAGGTGGTATCAACATAACCACATGTAACATATGGATTTAGTCCTGTATATCACGGTGTCAAGGCAAATGAACTAACAGGTTATAGAGCAAACACTGCAATTATCACAACACACAGGTTGTAATATGGCTTTTTGTGGGGTGGTGGGGGGGGGCTTGGCTTCCCCAGTGATATTTACGCACACACTGCTACTGGTCCATCAGTATCAGTCTCACCACATTTGGTCTTATGTAGCAAAATTTGAAATGCAGTTTTTTTTACATTGGACATAAGTATATCAAAATGGTATATCATACACTGCATTTTTGAGGAACAATGGGGAAAGTAATTCTTCTTTGAAACTCACTTTTGAGAAAATGGCATTTTAATGTTTTGGTATCTAGTGAAGAGATCTTCTTTGTCTACACCCATTCAGCATCATTCACACCCTATTAAGCTTTAGCCCCACCCATCTCGTTTTGTTCTCGGAGCGTTCAGAGCGCACACTTGACGCTCTGGGCGATGATTTATTTACCTCTGGATAACATGAAAACAGCCTAACCAGCTCTGCTGGCAACAATTTCGTTGCGCTTTTTGCCGACGTTTACTGACAACGACCATATTCAACGGGTGTTGTACACTTTAGCTTAAGACATGTAGCCAGCCAGCTAACGTTAGCTATTTAAACAACAATGAACAGTGCCAAATCATGTCATTACTACTCTGCATGAATCTGCTGGGAGCTAACCGACCAGGTTCAATGTTAGCTAGCTAACATTAGGCTCTAACCATCAAAGAAAACGGTTCTGGGATACAAATTATAATGTCATACATGTAAAGTTAGCTAGGTAAACAATGAACCTAGCTAGGTAAACAACGTGTAAGATCACACACGTCACGCAACATTAGCTAACGAGCCAGCCAGCTAATGTTAACTAGTTAAACAACAATGAATAATGATGCCATACTTGTAACGTTAGATAGGGAGCCAGTCAGCTAACGTTAGCTAGTTAAACAACAATGAATAATGACGCCATACTTGTAACGTTAGCTAGGGAGCCAGTCAGCTAACGTTAGCTAGTTAAACAACAATGAATAATGACGCCATACTTGTAACGTTAGCTAGGGAGCCAGCCAGCTAACGTTAGCTAGTTAAACAACAATGAATAATGACGCCATACTTGTAACGTTAGCTAGGGAGCCAGCCAGCTAACGTTAACTAGGGAGCCAGCCAGCTAACGTTAGATAGGGAGCCAGCCAGCTAACGTTAACTAGGGAGCCAGCCAGCTAACGTTAGATAGGGAGCCAGCCAGCTAACGTTAACTAGGGAGCCAGCCAGCTAACGTTAACTAGGGAGCCAGCCAGCTAACGTTAACTAGGGAGCCAGCCAGCTAACGTTAGGTAGGGAGCCAGCCAGCTAACGTTAACTAGGGAGCCAGCCAGCTAACGTTAGATAGGGAGCCAGCCAGCTAACGTTAACTAGGGAGCCAGCCAGCTAACGTTAACTAGGGAGCCAGCCAGCTAACGTTAACTAGGGAGCCAGCCAGCTAACGTTAGATAGGGAGCCAGCCAGCTAACGTTAACTAGGGAGCCAGCCAGCTAACGTTAGATAGGGAGCCAGCCAGCTAACGTTAACTAGGGAGCCAGCCAGCTAACGTTAACTAGGGAGCCAGCCAGCTAACGTTAGATAGGGAGCCAGCCAGCTAACGTTAGATAGGGAGCCAGCCAGCTAACGTTAGATAGGGAGCCAGCCAGCTAACGTTAACTAGGGAGCCAGCCAGCTAACGTTAACTAGGGAGCCAGCCAGCTAACGTTAGATAGGGAGCCAGCCAGCTAACGTTAGATAGGGAGCCAGCCAGCTAACGTTAACTAGGGAGCCAGCCAGCTAACGTTAACTAGGGAGCCAGCCAGCTAACGTTAACTAGGGAGCCAGCCAGCTAACGTTAGATAGGGAGCCAGCCAGCTAACGTTAACTAGGGAGCCAGCCAGCTAACGTTAACTAGGGAGCCAGCCAGCTAACGTTAGATAGGGAGCCAGCCAGCTAACGTTAACTAGGGAGCCAGCCAGCTAACGTTAGATAGGGAGCCAGCCAGCTAACGTTAGATAGGGAGCCAGCCAGCTAACGTTAGATAGAGAGCCAGCCAGCTAACGTTAACTAGGGAGCCAGCCAGCTAACGTTAGATAGGGAGCCAGCCAGCTAACGTTAGATAGAGAGCCAGCCAGCTAACGTTAACTAGGGAGCCAGCCAGCTAACGTTAACTAGGGAGCCAGCCAGCTAACGTTAGATAGGGAGCCAGCCAGCTAACGTTAGATAGGGAGCCAGCCAGCTAACGTTAGATAGGGAGCCAGCCAGCTAACGTTAGATAGAGAGCCAGCCAGCTAACGTTAACTAGGGAGCCAGCCAGCTAACGTTAGATAGGGAGCCAGCCAGCTAACGTTAGATAGAGAGCCAGCCAGCTAACGTTAACTAGGGAGCCAGCCAGCTAACGTTAGATAGGGAGCCAGCCAGCTAACGTTAGATAGAGAGCCAGCCAGCTAACGTTAGATAGAGAGCCAGCCAGCTAACGTTAACTAGGGAGCCAGCCAGCTAACGTTAGATAGAGAGCCAGCCAGCTAACGTTAGATAGAGAGCCAGCCAGCTAACGTTAGATAGGGAGCCAGCCAGCTAACGTTAACTAGGGAGCCAGCCAGCTAACGTTAGATAGGGAGCCAGCCAGCTAACGTTAGATAGAGAGCCAGCCAGCTAACGTTAACTAGGGAGCCAGCCAGCTAACGTTAACTAGGGAGCCAGCCAGCTAACGTTAACTAGGGAGCCAGCCAGCTAACGTTAGATAGAGAGCCAGCCAGCTAACGTTAACTAGGGAGCCAGCCAGCTAACGTTAACTAGGGAGCCAGCCAGCTAACGTTAGATAGAGAGCCAGCCAGCTAACGTTAGATAGAGAGCCAGCCAGCTAACGTTAGATAGAGAGCCATCTAACGTTAGATAGAGAGCCAGCCAGCTAACGTTAGATAGGGAGCCAGCCAGCTAACGTTAGATAGAGAGCCAGCCAGCTAACGTTAACTAGGGAGCCAGCGAGCTAACGTTAACTAGGGAGCCAGCCAGCTAACGTTAGATAGGGAGCCAGCCAGCTAACGTTAACTAGGGAGCCAGCCAGCTAACGTTAACTAGGGAGCCAGCCAGCTAACGTTAACTAGGGAGCCAGCCAGCTAACGTTAACTAGGGAGCCAGCCAGCTAACGTTAACTAGGGAGCCAGCCAGCTAACGTTAACTAGGGAGCCAGCCAGCTAACGTTAGATAGAGAGCCAGCCAGCTAACGTTAGATAGAGAGCCAGCCAGCTAACGTTAGATAGAGAGCCAGCCAGCTAACGTTAGATAGAGAGCCAGCCAGCTAACGTTAGATAGGGAGCCAGCCAGCTAACGTTAGATAGAGAGCCAGCCAGCTAACGTTAGATAGGGAGCCAGCCAGCTAACGTTAGATAGGGAGCCAGCCAGCTAACGTTAGATAGGGAGCCAGCCAGCTAACGTTAGATAGGGAGCCAGCCAGCTAACGTTAGATAGAGAGCCAGCCAGCTAACGTTAGATAGAGAGCCAGCCAGCTAACGTTAGATAGGGAGCCAGCCAGCTAACGTTAGCTAGGGAGCCAGCCAGCTAACGTTAGATAGAGAGCCAGCCAGCTAACGTTAGATAGGGAGCCAGCCAGCTAACGTTAGATAGGGAGCCAGCCAGCTAACGTTAGATAGGGAGCCAGCCAGCTAACGTTAGATAGGGAGCCAGCCAGCTAACGTTAGATAGGGAGCCAGCCAGCTAACGTTAGATAGGGAGCCAGCCAGATAACGTTAGCTAGGGAGCCAGCCAGCTAACGTTAAATAGGGAGCCAGCCAGCTAACGTTAGATAGGGAGCCAGCCAGCTAACGTTAGATAGGGAGCCAGCCAGCTAACGTTAGATAGGGAGCCAGCCAGCTAACGTTAGCTAGGGAGCCAGCCAGCTAACGTTAGATAGGGAGCCAGCCAGCTAACGTTAGCTAGCTACCATACTCTAATTCCACTGATTTCAAAACTCTATCCTCCAGAAAGTGGAGATCAACACTTATGTAGCTACACAACACGATACATTAAAACAAAGCTGCATTCGACAGGATTACCAACACAGATTGCAATATTTTTATTAAATGTTTTCACCTAACACTCTGTAACAATGTATAGTGTACATATTCAGCCAACCACCCATACTATGCTATATTGTTTTATAGCTTTTTGCACTCCAGATATCTTGTATTTCTCTAATTTTTCATACTGCCGCTCTATGTATCATGTATCGTGTATCTGTCTTTTGTGTACTTTCGTTGTGGCATTTTGCACCTGCCCTGTGTTTTGTTGTAGCTGCTTCACGAAGAAATTCAATAAAGTATCTATTTGTCTGTCTGACCGACCAGCTCAAATTCTATATGGCAAACCAATCCGTACTCCTCTCGGCATGGCTAGTGGTAAGGTTCCTGTTTTTTTCTGTTGCTTAACCAACAAGGCTCGTAATTTAACCATTTTATTCACATTTGGACAAAGCTCTTGAAGCTATTTTCCTGTTGTTGTAACAACTGTTTGTAGAAGCCTTTTTGTTGATTTAAAAGATCACGTGGGGTAGATGGAAAACACCATCAAACAGCAGGGATTTAAACAGCCACCAGCTCAGGACTATCCACGTTCCCAGCCACAAGGACTAACTGTATCACAGGCTGTATTCAAGCTGTCAAGGAAGACTGGCTATCTTTATAGCAGCTATGCTAGCAGACCAAGCAGCTTCAGGCTTCCCAGTATACATTGTAGCGGTCAAAACAACTGAGGCCAACCGCATTTGATTTCCCTCATGTAAAACAACAGAACAAGTAGACAGTAGATGAGTCAGACTGCAGCATCATTTAATCATTTATTTCACAGTGTCTCTGAGGTGAATTTCAAACCAAGAGTTTCAGTGAACAATGTAAAAGTACTCTCTTTGGATTACATGCTCTGTCACATCTATTTAGGCAATGTCCTGCTTCTTCAGTTCACTGTGTTGTGTTGTGGTGTGAGGAGAATGTTGATTATGTAGATTAGTGGGATGTGTTTCTTCACTCAAGTGTGTAACATCCCAGGCTTAGTCTGAGGGTATATGATATATTAAGTGTGTAACATCCCAGGCTTAGTCTGAGGGTATATGATATATTAAGTGTGTAACATCCCAGGCTTAGTCTGAGGGTATATGATATATTAAGTGTGTAACATCCCAGGCTTAGTCTGAGGGTATATGATATATTAAGTGTGTAACATCCCAGGCTTAGTCTGAGGGTATATGATATATTAAGTGTGTAACATCCCAGGCTTAGTCTGAGGGTATATGATATATTAAGTGTGTAACATCCCAGGCTTAGTCTGAGGGTATATGATATATTAAGTGTGTAACATCCCAGGCTTAATCTGAGGGTATATGATATATTAAGTGTGTAACATCCCAGGCTTAGTCTGAGGGTATATGATATATTAAGTGTGTAACATCCCAGGCTTAGTCTGAGGGTATATGATATATTAAGTGTGTAACATCCCAGGCTTAGTCTGAGGGTATATGATATATCAAGTGTGTAACATCCCAGGCTTAGTCTGAGGGTATATGATATATCAAGTGTGTAACATCCCAGGCTTAGTCTGAGGGTATATGATATATCAAGTGTGTAACATCCCAGGCTTAGTCTGAGGGTATATGATATATCAAGTGTGTAACATCCCAGGCTTAGTCTGAGGGTATATGATATATCAAGTGTGTAACATCCCAGGCTTAGTCTGAGGGTATATGATATATCAAGTGTGTAACATCCCAGGCTTAGTCTGAGGGTAT
>CM042402.1:0-352500 GCA_023634145.1 Thymallus thymallus | reverse complement strand
TATAAACAGAGTGCAAAATGTAGTGCAAAAATGCAGTAAGGTTGGGAGGTAGGACAATAAATAGACTATAGAGTAGAAATAAATTACAGAATTATCATCATTAACACAGGAATGAAGGATGTGCAAATTATGATGTGCAAATAGAGATACTGGAGTGCAAGATTAGTGAAAAATAAACAAAAATAAATATGGGGATGAGGTAGTAGTGTGGGCTATTTACAGAAGGGCTATATACAGGTGCAGCGATCGATAAGCAGCTTTGACAGCTGATGCTTAAAGGTATTGAGGGAGATAGGAACCTCTAGCTTCAATGATTTTTGCAATTCGTTCCAGTCATTGGCAGCAGCGAACTGGAAGGAATGGCGGCCAAAGGAGGTGTTGGCTTTGGGGGTGACCAGTGAGATATACCTGCTGGAGCGCATGTAACGGGTGGGTGTTGATATGGTGACCAGTGAGCTGAGATAGGGCGGGGATTTACCTAATAAAGACTTATAGATGACCTGGAGCCAGTGGGTTTGGCGACGAATGTATAGTGAAGGCCAGCCAACGAGAGCATACAGGTCGCAGTGGTGGGTAGTGTAAGGGGCTTTGGTGACAAAACGGATGGCACTATGATAGACTACATCCAATTTGCTAAGTAGAGTGTTGGAGGCTAGTTTGTAAATGACATCGCCAAAATCAAGGATCGGTAGGATAGTCAGTTTTACAAGGGCATGTTTGGCAGCATGAGTGAAGGAGGCTCTGTTGCGAAATAGGAAGCCAATTCTGGATTTAATTTTGGATTGGAGATGGTTGATGTGAGTCTGGAAGTTGAGTTTATAGTCTAACCAGATGCCTAGGTATTTGTAGGTGTCCACGTATTCTAATTCGGATCCGTCGAGAGTAGTGATGATAGTCCGGTGGGCGGGTGCTGGCATTGTTCGATAGAAAAGCATGCACTTAGTTTTACTAGCGTTTAAGAGCAGTTGTAGGCCACGGAAGGAGTGTTGTATGGCATTGAAGCTTGATTGAAGGTTAGTAAACACAGTATCCAAAGAGGGTCCAGTTGTATACAGAATGGTGTCATCTGCGTAGAGATGGATGAGAGAGTCACCAGCAGCGAGAGCAACATCGTTGATATATATAGAGAAAAGGGTTGGCCCAAGAATTGAACCCTGTGGCACCCCCATAGAGACTGCCAGAGGATCGGACAATAGGCCCTCCGATTTGACACACTGAACTCTGTCTGCAAAGTAGTTAGAGAACCAAGCAAGGCAGTCACTTGAGAAACCAAGGCTGTTGAGTCTGCCAATAAGAATGCGGTGATTGACAGAGTCGAAAGCCTTAGCCAGGTCGATGAAAACGGCTGCACAGTACTGTCTTTTATCGATGGCGGTTATGATATCGTTCAGTACCTTGAGCGTAGCTGAGGTGCACCCATGACCAGCTCGGAAACCAGATTGCATAGCAGAGAAGGTACGGTGGGATTCGAAGTGGTCAGTTATCTGTTTGTTAACTTGGCTTTCGAAAACTTTAGAAAGGCAGGGCAGGATGGATATTGGTCTATAACAGTTTGGGTCTAGAGTGTCTCCTCCTTTGAAGAGGGGGATGACCGCGGCAGCTTTCCAATCTCTAGGGATCTCAGACGATACGAAAGAGAGGTTGAACAGGCTAGTGATAGGTGTTGCAACAATTTTGGCTGATAATTTCAGAAAGAGAGGGTCCAGATTATCTAGCCCAGCAGATTTGTAGGGGTCCAGACTTAGCAGCTTTTTCAGAACATCAGCTGTCAGGATTTGGGTGAAGGAGAAGCGGGGGGGGCTTGGGCAAGTAGCTGCCGGGGGTGCAGAGCTGTTGACCGGGGTAGGGGTAGCCAGATGGAAAGCATGGCCAGCCGTAGCAAAATGCTTATTGAAATTTTCAATAATCGTGGATTTATCGGTGGTAACAGTGTTTCCGAGCCTCAGTGCAGTGGGCAACTGGGAGGAGGTGCTCTTATTCTCCATGGACTTTACAGTGTCCCAGAACTTTTTGGAGTTAGTACTACAGGAAGCAAATTTCTGTTTGAAAAAGCTGGCCTTTGCTTTTCTAACTGACTGGGTGTACTTGTTCCTGACTTCCCTGAATAGCTGCATATCGCGGGGGCTATTCGATGCTAATGCAGTGCGCCACAGGATGTTTTTGTGTTGGTCTAGTGCAGTCAAGTCTGGGGTGAACCAAGGGCTATATCTATTCTTAGTTCTACGTTTTTTAAAAGGGGCATGCTTATTTAGGATGGTGAGGAAAGCACTTTTAAAGAACAACCAGGCGTCCTCTACTGACGGGATGAGGTCAATATCCTTCCAGGATACCTGGGCCAGATCGAATAGAAAGGCCTGCTCGCAAAAGTGTTTTAGGGAGCGTTTGCCAGTGATAAGGGGTGGTCGTTTGGCCGCTGACCCATTGCGAACACAGGCGATGAGGCAGTGATCACTGAGATCCTGGTTGAAAACAGAGGAGGTGTATTTGGAGGGCAAGTTAGTCAGGATGATATCAATAATGGTACCCATGTTTACGGATTTTGGGTTGTACCTGGTGGGTTCCTTGATAATTTGTGTGAGATTGAGGGCATCTATCTTAGATTGAAAGACAGCCGGGGTGTTAAGCATATCCCAGTTTAAGTCACCTAACAGTACAAACTCTGAAGATAGATGGGGGGCAATCAATTCACATATGGAGTCCAGGGCACAGCTGGGGGCTGAGGGGGGTCTGTAACAGGCGGCAACAGTGAGAGACTTATTTCTGGATAGGTGGATTTTTAAAAGTAGAAGCTCAAACTGTTTGGGCACAGACCTGGACAGTATGACAGAACTCTGCAGGTTATCTCTGCAGTAGATTGCAACTCCACCTCCTTTGGCAGTTCTATCTTGACGGGAAATGTTGTAGTTGGGGATGGAAATTTCCGAATTTTTGGTGGCCTTCCTAAGCCAGGATTCAGACACAGCTAGGACATCCGGGTTGGCGGAGTGTGCTAATGCAGTGAATAAATCAAACTTAGGGAGGAGGCTTCTAATGTTAACATGCATGAAACCAAGGCTTTTACGGTTACAGAAATCAACAAATGAGAGTGCCTGGGGAATAGGTGTAGTACTGGGGGCTACAGGACCTGGGTTTACCTCTACATCACCAGAGGAACAGAGGAGTAATAGAATTAGTATTCGACTAAGGACTTTAAGAACTGGACGTCTAGTACGTTGGGTACATAGAATAAAAGGAGCAGATTTCTGGGCGTGGTGGAATAGATTCAGGGCATAATTTATAGTCAAGGATATAGAAGGGTGTGAGTTCAGTGGAGGTAAACCTAGGCGTTGGGTAATAAAGAGAGAGGTTGCATCTCTGGAGACACCAGTTAAGCCAGATGAAGTCTCCGCATGTGTGGGGGGAGGGACAAAAAAGCTATCAGAGCCCAGTTGAGCAGGACTGGGGGCTTTGCAATGAAGTAAAACAATAATAGCTAACCTAAACAACAACAGACAAGGCATATTGAAATAAGAAAGGGGCAGAACATAAAATAAATAAAATGACAGTTAATTAAGAGGGCTAAGACAACGACGGGTAAAGGCGATGAATGGACAAAGAGGGTCAGTTAGAAAAAAAGTGATGTACTACACACAGGACCTGAGGCCTGGTAGTTAAACATAAATAAATACCATAAAACCAAACAGTCCTGCAGGCATCAGCTGTGGAGCTGAACAAGCGTGGGATCCGATGAAAAAGCAAAGTGGTGAGCCGGGGAATCAGTTCAATGGCACGGCGTTCAGAGTGCTAGCTGGCTGGGCTAGCAGGCTGGGCTAGCAGGCCGGAGCTAGCAGATGAATCTTCGGCGGCGTCGCAGAGGAGAACCCTGTTGAGACCACGTCGGACAATTACGTCGGCAGACCAGTCACGGTGGCTCGGTGGGGCTCCGTGTCGACAGTAGAAAGGTCCAGGTAGGTTGATAAGGTATTGGAGCCCGGGAGAGTAGCTAGCACACGTCGGCTATCCGGGAGATGAGCCTAGCTCACGCTAGCATTGGAAGCATGTACACAATGGAGCTTAGCTATAAACGTCGGTCAGTCGAATGCAGCTAGCTAGCTGTGATGATCCGGTGTGGTGGTCCGGTACTTTCAGTTAATGTTATTTTAATGGACAAAAAAAATGTCTTTCTAAAACCAGGACATTTCTATGTGACCCCAAACTTTTGAACAGTAGTGTACATTCTATCTAGAACCACCCCTACATGTCCCAACACATTGAGGTACATTAGTTCTAGAACCACCCCTACATGTCCCAACACATTGAGGTACATTAGTTCTAGAACCACCCCTACATGTCCCAACACATTAAGGTACATTAGTTCTAGAACCACCCCTACATGTCCCAACACATTAAGGTACATTACATGTCCCAACACATTGAGGTACATTACATGTCCCAACACATTAAGGTACATTAGTTCTAGAACCACCCCTACATGTTCCAACACATTGAGGTACATTAGTTCTAGAACCACCCCTACATGTTCCAATACATTGAGGTACATTAGTTCTAGAACCACCCCTACATGTCCCAACACATTGAGGTACATTAGTTCTAGAACCACCCCTACATGTTCCAATACATTGAGGTACATTAGTTCTAGAACCACCCCTACATGTTCCAATACATTGAGGTACATTAGTTCTAGAACCACCCCTACATGTTCCAACACATTGAGGTACATTAGTTCTAGAACCACCCCTACATGTTCCAATACATTGAGGTACATTAGTTCTAGAACCACCCCTACATGTTCCAATACATTGAGGTACATTAGTTCTAGAACCACCCCTACATGTTCCAATACATTGAGGTACATTAGTTCTAGAACCACCCCTACATGTTCCAACACATTGAGGTACATTAGTTCTAGAACCACCCCTACATGTTCCAATACATTGAGGTACATTAGTTCTAGAACCACCCCTACATGTTCCAATACATTGAGGTACATTAGTTCTAGAACCACCCCTACATGTTCCAATACATTGAGGTACATTAGTTCTAGAACCACCCCTACATGTTCCAACACATTGAGGTACATTAGTTCTAGAACCACCCCTACATGTTCCAATACATTGAGGTACATTAGTTCTAGAACCACCCCTACATGTTCCAATACATTGAGGTACATTAGTTCTAGAACCACCCCTACATGTTCCAACACATTGAGGTACATTAGTTCTAGAACCACCCCTACATGTTCCAATACATTGAGGTACATTAGTTCTAGAACCACCCCTACATGTTCCAACACATTGAGGTACATTAGTTCTAGAACCACCCCTACATGTTCCAATACATTGAGCCACATAACTTCCCATCAACATAAACCACATGATGTCTCAATGTACTCAATTACTGTATTGTGCCTAGTTTTTCTTCATGGTGATGGAAAGTCTACAGGTACAAACCTAGATGACCAGCCTTTATACAATACAGTTATGAACATGTACATTAAGTGGTGTGTAAGCATGGCACATTAATACTGCACTAAGTGGTTGTTTTCCATGTTATTTGATAAAGAATAATATTTAATTTGATGTGGATGTTTTGTGTCTTTGACCATAACTTTGCACCTTTTGATGTAAATGTTTCAGGACAGGGTTTTGATGTAAATGTTTCAGGACAGGGTTTTGATGTAAATGTTTCAGGACAGGGTTTTGATGTAAATGTTTCAGGACAGGGTTTTGATGTAAATGTTTGAGGACAGGGTTTTGATGTAAATGTTTGAGGACAGGGTTTTGATGTAAATGTTTCAGGACAGGGTTTTGATGTAAATGTTTGAGGACAGGGTTTTGATGTAAATGTTTCAGGACAGGGTTTTGATGTAAATGTTTGAGGACAGGGTTTTGATGTAAATGTTTGAGGACAGGGTTTTGATGTAAATGTTTGAGGACAGGGTTTTGATGTAAATGTTTCAGGGCAGGGTTTTGATGTAAATGTTTCAGGACAGGGTTTTGATGTAAATGTTTCAGGGCAGGGTTTTGATGTAAATGTTTGAGGACAGGGTTTTGATGTAAATGTTTGAGGACAGGGTTTTGATGTAAATGTTTGAGGACAGGGTTTTGATGTAAATGTTTGAGGACAGGGTTTTGATGTAAATGTTTCAGGACAGGGTTTTGATGTAAATGTTTCAGGGCAGGGTTTTGATGTAAATGTTTGAGGACAGGGTTTTGATGTAAATGTTTGAGGACAGGGTTTTGATGTAAATGTTTCAGGACAGGGTTTTGATGTAAATGTTTGAGGACAGGGTTTTTATGTAAATGTTCTCTTACAATTACAATTCCAACTATTGAATACTGAAAGATTCTGTTCTTAATTATACAACAACCTTTTTTGTCAAAGTGGGGATGCTGAAAAAATGGTTTTGCCCACGCTACAGGCGGCAGGTAGCCTAGCGGTTAGAGCATTGGGCCAGTAACCGAAATTCTAACATTGATTAAATAGTTTTTTCCCCTCATCAATCTACACACAATACCCCATAATGACATCAATCTACACACAATACCCCATAATGATATCAATCTACACACAATACCCCATAATGACATCAATCTACCCACAATACCCCATAATGATATCAATCTACACACAATACCCCATAATGTCATCAATCTACACACAATACCCCATAATGACATAATTCTACACACAATACCCCATAATGACATCAATCTACACACAATACCCCATAATGATATCAATCTACACACAATACCCCATAATGACATCAATCTACACACAATACCCCATAATGACATCAATCTACCCACAATACCCCATAATGACATCAATCTACACACAATACCCCATAATGACATCAATCTACACACAGTACCCCATAATGACATCAATCTACACAAAATACCCCTTAATGACATAAATCTACACACAATACCCCATAATGACATCAATCTACACAAAATACCCCATAATGACATAAATCTACACACAATACCCCATAATGACATCAATCTACAGACAATACCCCATAATGACATCAATCTACACACAATACCCCATAATGACATCAATCTACACACAGTACCCCATAATGACATCAATCTACACACAATACCCCATAATGACATCAATCTACACACAATACCCCATAATGACATCAATCTACACACAATACCCCATAATGACATCAATCTACACACAATACCCCATAATGACGTCAATCTACACACAATACCCCATAATGACGTCAATCTACACACAATACCCCATAATGACGTCAATCTACACACAATACCCCATAATGACATCAATCTACACACAATACCCCATAATGACATCAATCTACACACAATACCCCATAACGACATCAATCTACCCACAATACCCCATAATGACATCAATCTACACACAATACCCCATAATGACATCAATATACACACAATACCCCATAATGACATCAATCTACACACAATACCCCATAATGACATCAATCTACCCACAATACCCCATAATGACATCAATCTACACACAATACCCCATAATGACATCAATCTACACACAATACCCCATAATGACATCAATCTACCCACAATACCCCATAATGACATCAATCTACCCACAATACCCCATAATGACATCAATCTACACACAATACCCCATAATGACATCAATCTACACACAATACCCCATAATGACATCAATCTACACACAATACCCCATAATGACAAACCAAAAACATTGAGTATGACGCTACAAGCTCTGTCAGGTTGGATGGGGAGGGTTGCTGCACAGCTATATTCAGGTCTCTCCAGTTCAAGTCCGGGCTCTGGCTGGGCCGCTCAAGGACATTCTAAGACTTGCCCCGAAGCCACTCCTGCATTGTATTGGCTGTGTGCTTAGGGTCATTGTCCTGTTGGAAGGTGAAGTCTGAGGTCCTGAGTGCTCTGGAGCAGGTTTTCATCAAGTTTCTATCTGTACTTTGCTCATCTTTGCCTCGATCCTGACTAGTCTCCAAAACACCCCCACAGCATCATGCTGCCACCACCATGCTTCACCATAGGGATGGTGCCACGTTTCTTCCAAACGTGACGCTTTGGCATTCAGGCCAAAGAGTTCAGTCTTGGTTTCATCAGACCAGAGAATCTTTTTTCTCATGGGAGTCTTTAGGTGACGAGCTGTCATTTGCCTTTTACTGAGGGAGTGGCTTCCGTCTGAGATGGTTCTCCTTCTGGAAGGTTCCCCCATCTCCACAGAGATAATTTAATTCACTTAACAATATTTACTTAGTCAAGTCAGGATTTGTTAGCTTGTAACTATATGTGCCAACTAATCACAAATAAACTCTAAGAAAACAGATGTTTAATTCCATTTTGATTTTCCACCATATGTCTTGATTTTCCACCATATGTCTTGATTTTCCACCATATGTCTTGATTTTCCACCATATGTCTTGATTTTCCACCATATGTCTTGATTTTCCACCATATGTCTTGATTTTCCACCATATGTCTTGATTTTCCACCATATGTCTTGTCTCACAGGAGTCCTTTGCTGAGCACTTAGGCTTCCCAAACGGCGTCATCAGCGGGTAAGATATTAAGATACTCAACGCTGATGCCCATTCAGTTATTAAACAAAACATACATTTCTTTCAAAAGTTGCTAAACCCCCCAGACAGCACTTCTCCCCTCTGGGACCATGAGGCCATATGTTCTCCTTCTTCCACTCCTCCCCAGACACCAGCTGTACCGCGCATCGGGGAAGTTTGAGTTGCTGGACCGGATCCTTCCGAAGCTGCATGTCACCAATCACAGAGTTCTGCTGTTCTGTCAGATGACATCCCTCATGACCATCATGGAGGACTACTTCGCCTACCGCAACTTCCTCTACCTGCGCCTCGACGGTATGTATCCCTGACCCTAAACTTTAACCTTACCGCAACTTCCTCTACCTGCGCCTCGACGGTATGACAATGTCTTAACTTTAACCTAATCCAACTGCAGCCTCATTTACCTGCGCCTCAATGTTTTCACCTGTTTTCAGCAGTTTATGAATGTTTTCACCTGTTGTCACCTGTTGAAGTGCTTGTGGTATGTATTGCTGTGTGTTGTAGGCACCACCAAGTCTGAGGACCGTGCCGCGCTTCTGAAGAAGTTCAACGAGAAAGGTTCCCAGTACTTTGTGTTCCTACTGAGTACCAGAGCCGGGGGACTGGGCCTCAACCTGCAGGCTGCGGACACTGTGGTCATCTTCGACTCTGACTGGAACCCTCACCAGGTACACACACACATACACACACATACACAAACATACTAGTTTTTCCTGGCTAACCCTGTCGTTTCTCTGTTCTGATTGGTTCCCAGGACCTCCAGGCCCAGGACAGGGCTCATCGTATTGGTCAGAAGAATGAGGTGCGTGTTCTGCGTCTGTGTACGGTCAACAGTGTGGAGGAGAAGATCCTAGCGGCTGCTAAGTACAAACTAAACGTGGACCAGAAGGTGATTCAGGCCGGGATGTTTGACCAGAAGTCCTCCAGCCACGAGAGGAGAGCCTTTCTACAGGCCATACTAGAGACTGAGGAACAGAATGAGGTTGGTGGCGGTGGAATAAAGATTAAATGCAGTTCCTTGCAGGTATGTTGGAGATGTTCACACATACACCTAGATACACCTAGATTCATGTAACACAACTGATCTAGATGGTTGATCCATGTAACACAACTGATCTAGATGGTTGATCCATGTAACACAACTGATCTAGATGGTTGATCCATGTAACACAACTGATCTAGATGGTTGATCCATGTATGTAGTGAGGAACATAGAACCATAGTGCCCATATACAAAAACGATTCAACCATGTTAAAACTCACTTGGCCTCATTCAACCATGCTAAAACTCACCTAGCCTCATTCAACCATGTTAAAACTCACTTAGCCTCATTCAACCATGTTAAAACTCACCTAGCCTCATTCAACCATGCTAAAACTCACTTAGCCTCATTCAACCATGTTAAAACTCACTTGGCCTCATTCAACCATGCTAAAACTCACTTAGCCTCATTCAACCATGTTAAAACTCACCTAGCCTCATTCAACCATGTTAAAACTCACCTAGCCTCATTCAACCATGTTAAAACTCACTTAGCCTCATTCAACCATGCTAAAACTCACTTAGCCTCATTCAACCATGTTAAAACTCACTTAGCCTCATTCAACCATGTTAAAACTCACCTAACCTCATTCAACCATGCTAAAACTCACTTAGCCTCATTCAACCATGCTAAAACTCACTTAGCCTCATTTAACCATGTTAAAACTCACTTAGCCTCATTCAACCATGCTAAAACTCACTTAGCCTCATTCAACCATGCAAAAATTCACTTGGCCTCATTCAACCATGTTAAAACTCACTTAGCCTCATTCAACCATGCTAAAACTCACTTAGCCTCATTCAACCATGTTAAAACTCACTTAGCCTCATTCAACCATGTTAAAACTCACCTAACCTCATTCAACCATGCTAAAACTCACTTAGCCTCATTCAACCATGCTAAAACTCACTTAGCCTCATTTAACCATGTTAAAACTCACTTAGCCTCATTCAACCATGCTAAAACTCACTTAGCCTCATTCAACCATGCAAAAATTCACTTGGCCTCATTCAACCATGTTAAAACTCACTTAGCCTCATTCAACCATGTTAAAACTCACTTAGCCTCATTCAACCATGCTAAAACTCACTTGGCCTCATTCAACCATGTTAAAACTCACTTAGCCTCATTCAACCATGTTAAAACTCACTTGGCCTCATTCAACCATGCTAAAACTCACTGACAGAATATGGAAAACGTACATGACATGAAACCAGTTGGTTTAGATGAGATCAGTACTGAGGCCATTCCAAAGCACACAGAATACGTACCATACCATGCCATGCTATACTGTATGCATCTACAATGTGCAGCTTATTCATGATCCATTATCCTCAACATGGTAGAAGCCTAAACACAACCACCTTATAATGTGAATGTTTCCTGTGTTCTTTTTTTTTTCCTTCTAAATGAAGGAGGAAGAGAAAAGTCAGGTGGCTATGGTAATTAACAACTATTATTATCATATTGTTGCTATGGTAATGAACAACTATTATCATATTGTTGCTATGGTAATGAACAACTATTATTATCATATTGTTGCTATGGTAATTAACAACTATTATTATCATATTGTTGCTATGGTAATGAACAACTATTATTATCATATTGTTGCTATGGTAATTAACAACTATTATTATCATATTGTTGCTATGGTAATGAACAACTATTATCATATTGTTGCTATGGTAATGAACAACTATTATTATCATATTGTTGCTATGGTAATGAACAACTATTATTATCATATTGTTGCTATGGTAATGAACAACTATTATTATCATATTGTTGCTATGGTAATTAACAATTATTATCATATTGTTGCTATGGTAATTATCATCATCATATTGTTGCTATGGTAATTAACAACTATTATTATCATATTGTTGCTATGGTAATTAACAACTATTAATATCATCATATTGTTGCTATGGTAATTAACAACTATTATTATCATCATATTGTTGCTATGGTAATTAACTATTATCATCATATTGTTGCTATGGTAATTATCATCATCATATTGTTGCTATGGTAATTAACAACTATTATTATCATCACATTGTTGCTATGGTAATTAACAACTATTATTATCATCATATTGTTGTTATGGTAATTAACAACTATTATTATCATCATATTGTTGCTATGGTAATTCACTATTATTATCATATTGTTGCTATGGTAATTATCATCATCATATTGTTGCTATGGTAATTATCATCATCATTGTGGTTATAGTAATTAACTATTATTATCATAATTTTGTCTCTACGTTTTCCGGCGTAACAACAGCCTGTATATGAGTGACTGGCTGGCTGGCTGGCTGGCTGGAAGGCTGACTGGCTGGAAGGCTGGCAGGAAGGCTGGCTGGAAGGCTGACTGGCTGGAAGGCTGGCTGGCAGGAAGGCTGGCTGGAAGGCTGGCTGGCTGGCTGGCTGGCTGGAAGGCTGGCTGGCTGGCAGGCTGGCTGGCTGGAAGGCTGGCTGGCTGGCTGGAAGGCTGGCTGGAAGGCTGGCAGGAAGGCTGGCTGGCTGGCTGGAAGGCTGGCTGGAAGGCTGGCTGGAAGGCTGGCTGCTGGCTGGAAGGCTGGCTGGCTGGAAGGCTGGCTGGCTGGCTGGAAGGCTGGCTGGACAGGAGTAGGAGGAGGTCGGCCCCAGAGGCTGACCTAGGGTCAGTTTTGTATCAGTTATAAAGAATGAGGTTAAAGAAAAGTTTAGACTGGGGAGGGTAAGCTGATCGTAGACCTGGCTGGAAGGCTGGCAGGAAGGCTGGCTGGCTGGAAGGCTGGCAGGAAGGCTGGCTGGCTGGCTGGCTGGAAGGCTGGCTGGCTGGAAGGCTGGCTGGAAGGCTGGCTGGCTGGAAGGCTGACTGGCTGGACGGCTGGCTGGCAGGAAGGCTGGCTGGAAGGCTGGAAGGCTGGCTGGAAGGCTGGCTGGCTGGCTGGAAGGCTGACTGGCTGGAAGGCTGGCTGGAAGGCTGGCTGGCTGGAAGGCTGGCTGGCTGGAAGGCTGGCTGGCTGGCTGGCTGGCTGGCTGGAAGGCTGGCTGGCTGGCTGGAAGGCTGGCTGGCTGGAAGGCTGGCTGGAAGGCTGGCTGGACAGGAGTAGGAGGACGGCCCCAGAGGCTGACCTAGGGTCAGTTTTGTATCAGTTATAAAGAATGATGTTAAAGAAAAGTTTAGACTGGGGAGGGTAAGCTGATCGTAGACCTGGCTGGAAGGCTGGCAGGAAGGCTGGCTGGCTGGAAGGCTGGCAGGAAGGCTGGCTGGCTGGCTGGAAGGCTGGCTGGAAGGCTGGCTGGAAGGCTGGCTGGAAGGCTGGCTGGCTGGAAGGCTGGCTGGCTGGAAGGCTGGCTGGCTGGCTGGAAGGCTGGCTGGCTGGAAGGCTGGCTGGCTGGCTGGAAGGCTAGCTGGCTGGCTGGAAGGCTGGCTGGCTGGCTGGAAGGCTGGCTGGCTGGCTGGAAGGCTGGCTGGAAGGCTGGCTGGCTGGCTGGAAGGCTAGCTGGCTGGCTGGAAGGCTGGCTGGCTGGCTGGAAGGCTGGCTGGCTGGAAGGCTGGCTGGAAGGCTGGCTGGCTGGAAGGCTGGCTGGAAGGCTGGCTGGCTGGCTGGAAGGCTGGCTGGCTGGCTGGAAGGCTGGCTGGACAGGAGTAGGAGGAGGACGGCCCCAGAGGCTGACCTAGGGTCAGTTTTGTATCAGTTATAAAGAATGAGGTTAAAGAAAAGTTTAGACTGGGGAGGGTAAGCTGATCGTAGACCTGGCTGGAAGGCTGGCAGGAAGGCTGGCTGGCTGGCTGGCTGGCTGGCTGGCTGGAAGGCTGGCTGGCTGGAAGGCTGGCTGGCTGGAAGGCTGGCTGGAAGGAAGGCTGGCTGGCTGGAAGGCTGGCTGGACAGGAGTAGGAGTAGGTCGGCCCCAGAGGCTGACCTAGGGTCAGTTTTGTATCAGTTATAAAGAATGAGGTTAAAGAAAAGTTTAGACTGGGGAGGGTAAGCTGATCGTAGACCAGTACCCACAGCCAACTTCTATCCCGAATTGCTTGGCTGACTACTGCATGGCTTTGTGAAGCCCTATAGGGAATGCATGGAGGGCAGATCGGTGTTCAGTAAAATTCAATTTATAATTTAGAGAGCATACACTACAATACAATACAGGTCCAGCATACAATACAAGTATCCAATACATCATACAATAGAATACAGGTACAGCATACACTACAATGCAATACAATACAATACAATACAGGCCCAGCATACAATACAGTCCAATCCAGGTATACAATACAATGCAATACAGGTATACAATACATTACAGGTACAGCATACAATACAATTTAGGTTCAGCATACAATGCAATACAGGTATACAATATAGCATACAATACAATACAGGTATACAATGCATAACAGGTACAGCATGTAATACAATACAGGTCCAGATTCCAATACAATACAGGTATGCAATATAGCATACAATACAGGTATACAATGCATAACAGGTACAGCATGTAATACAATACAGGTCCAGCTTACAATACAATACAGGTATACAATATAGCATACAATACATTACAGGTATACAATGCATAACAGGTACAGCATGCAATACATTACAGGTACATCATACAGTGTATTACAGGTACAGCATACAATGTATTACAGGTTCAGCATACAATAAAATGCAATATAGGTATGCAATACAATACAGGTACAGCATATAATACAGGTACAGCATACAATACAATGTGGGTACAGCATACAATGCAATACAACACAGGTACACCATACAATACAATACAGCACACAACACAGGTACATCAAACAATACAATACAATTGAATCATATAATACAACACAGATACAACACAATACATGTACAGCATAGAATGCAATACAATACAGGTACAGCATACAATAAAATACAGGTCAACCGTAAAATACAATGCAGGTACAGCATATAATATAATACAATAGAGGTACAGCAAATAATAGAATACAATACAGGTACAGCATATAATATAATACAATACAGGTACCGTATATAATATAATACAGCTACAGCACACAAAACAATACAGGTACAGCATACCATACAATACAGCATACAATACAGGTAAACAATACAGCATACAATACAGGTAAAGCATACCATACAATACAGCATACAATACAGGTACAGTATACCATACAATACAGGTCTTATGTCTGTCTGTACTGTCTGATGTCTGTCTGTACTGTGTGTCTGTACTGTCTGATGTCTGTCTGTACTGTGTGTCTGTAGGAGGAAGACGAGGTGCCTGATGATGAGACTCTGAACCAGATGATTGCCCGTAACGAGGAAGAGTTTGAGCTGTTCATGGTGAGAACATTAATAGTAGCCATTGGTCTGGTGCTTTCTAGACATTGATATACAGTTGAAGTCGAAAGTTGACATACACCTTAGCCAAATACATTTAAACTCAGTTTTCCACAATTCCTGACATTTAATCCTAGTAAAAATTCCCTGTCTTAGGTCAGTTAGGATCACCACTTTATTTTAAGAATGTGAAATGTCAGAATAATAGTAGAGAGAATGATTTATTTCAGCTTTTATTTCTTTCATCAGAAGTTTACATACACTCAATTAGTATTTGGTAGCATTGCCTTTAAATTGTTTAACTTGGGTCAAACGTTTCAGGTAGCCTTCCACAAGCTTCCCACAATAAGTTGGGTGAATTTTGGCCCATTCATCCTGACAGAACTGATGTAACTGAGTCAGGTTTGTAGGCCTCCTTGATCACACGCCTTTTCAGTTCTGCCCACAAATGTTCTATAGGATTGAGGTCAGGGCTTTGTGATGGCCACTCCAATACCTTGACTTTGTTGTCCTTAAGCCATTTTGCCACAACTTTGGAAGTATGCTTGGGGTCATTGTCCATTTGGAAGACCCATTTGCGACAGTTCTATTTTTTTGTTTCATCAGACCAGAGGACATTTCTCCAAAAAGTAAGATCTTTGTCCCCATGTGCAGTTGCAAACCGTAGTCTGGATTTTTTATGGCGGTTTTGCAGCAGTGGCTTCTTCCTTGCTGAGTGGCCTTTCAGGTTATGTCGATATAGGACTTGTTTTACTGTGGATATAGATACTTTTGTACCTGTTTCCTCCAGCATCTTCACAAGGTCCTTTGCTGTTCTGGGATTGATTTGCACTTTTCGCACCAAAGTACGTTCATCTCTAAGAGACAGAACGCGTCTCCTTCATGAGCGGTATGACGGCTGCGTGGTCCCATGGTGTTTATACTTGCGTACTATTGTTTGTACAGATGAACGTGGTACCTTCAGGCTTCTGGAAATTGCTCCTAAGAATTAACCAGACTTGTGGAGGTCTACAATTTTTTTTCTGAGGTCTTGGCTGATTTCTTTTGATTTTCCCCATGATGTCGAGCAAAGAGACACTGAGTTTGAAGGTAGGCCTTGAAATACATCCACAGGTACACCTCATATTGACTCAAATTATGTCAATTAGCCTATCAGAAGCTTCTAAAGCCATGACATAATTGTCTGGAATTGTCCAAGCTGTTTAAAGGCACAGTCAACTTAGTGTATGTAAACTTCTGACCCACTGGAATTGTGATATAGTGAATTATAAGTGAAATAATCTGTCTGTAAACAATTGTTGGAAGAATTACTTGTGTCATGCACAAAGCAGATGTCCTAACTGACTCCTAACTGAGTTTTAATGACTTCAACCTAAGTGTATGTCAACTTCCGACTTCAACTGTATAAATATATATTTGAATACTGACACAATAAGACCACAATAGGTTAAGGTTAGGGTAAAGGTTAAGGTTAGGGTAAAGGTTAGGGTAAAGGTTAAGGTTATGGTAAAGGTTAGGGTAAAGGTTAAGGTTAGGGTAAAGGTTAGGGTTAAGGTTAGGGTAAAGGGTAGGGTAAAGGTTAAGGTTAGGGTAAAGGTTAGGGTAAAGGTTAAGGTTAGGGTAAAGGTTAGGGTAAAGGTTAGGGTAAACATTAAGGTTAGGATAAAGGTTAAGGTTAGGGTAAAGGTTAAGGTTAGGGTAAAGGTTAGGGTAAAGGTTAGGGTTAGAGTAAAGGTTAGGGTTAGGGTAAAGGTTAGGGTAAAGGTTAGGGTAAAGGTTAAGGTAAAGGTTAAGGTTAGGGTAAAGGTTAGGGTAAAGGTTAAGTTTAGGGTAAGGGTTAGGGTTAGGGTAAAGGTTAGGGTTAGGGTAAAGGTTAGGGTTAGGGTAAAGGTTAGGGTTAGGGTAAAGGTTAAGGTTAGGGTAAAGGTTAGGGTAAAGGTTAAGGTTAGGGTAAAGGTTAGGGTTAGGGTAAAGGTTAAGGTTAGGGTAAAGGTTAATGTAAAGGTTAGGGTTAGGGTAAAGGTTAAGAGGTGTTGTTTCCTCTTCAGAGTATTGACCTGGACCGGCGGCGGGAGGACAACAGGAACCCCAAAAGGAAGTCGCGTCTGATGGAGGAGGATGAGCTGCCATCTTGGATCGTCAAGGATGACGCAGAGGTGGAGCGGCTCACCTGTGAGGAAGAGGAGGAGAAGATATTCGGCCGAGGATCACGCAGAAGAGGCGACGTTGACTACAGCGACGCCCTGACAGAGAAACAGTGGCTCAGGGTATGCCAGAATCTAAGGCTTAATCCCAAACCCCCCTAGTGGAGAAATAAATAACCGTAGGTAGGTAGGTAGGTAGGTAGGTAGGTAGGTAGGTAGGTAGGTAGGTAGGTAGGTAGGTAGGTAGGTAGGTAGGTAGGTAGGTAGGTAGGTAGGTAGGTAGGTAGGTAGGTAGGTAGGTAGGTAGGTTGGTAGGTAGGTAGGTAGGTAGGTAGGTTGGTAGGTCCGGGTGGGTGGGTGGGTAGGTAGGTAGGTAGGTAGGTAGGTAGGTAGGTAGGTAGGTAGGTAGGTAGGTAGGTAGGTAGGTAGGTAGGTAGGTAGGTAGGTAGGTAGGTGGGTGGGTGGGTGGGTGGGTGGATAGGTAGGTAGGTAGGTACAGTGGGGAGAACAAGTATTTGATACACTGCCGATTTTGCAGGTTTTCCCACTTACAAAGCATGTAGAAGTCTGTAATATTTATCATAGGTACACTTCAACTGTGAGAGACGGAATCGAAAAAAAAAATCCAGCGATACATGGCCCCATCCATCCTCCCCTCAATACGGTGCAGTCGTCCTGTCCCCTTTGCAGAAAAGCATCCCCAAAGAATGATGTTTCTACCTCCATGCTTCACGGCTGGGATGGTGTTCTTGGGGTTGTACTCATCCTTCTTCTTCCTCCAAACACGGCGAGTGGAGTTTAGACCAAAAAGCTCTATTTTTGTCTCATCAGACCACATGACCTTCTCCCATTCCTCCTCTGGATCATCCAGATGGTCATTGACAAACTTCAGACGGGCCTGGACATGCGCTGGCTTGAGCAGGGGGACCTTGCTTGCGCTGCAGGATTTTAATCCATGACGGCGTAGTGTGTTACTAATGGTTTTCTTTGAGACTGTGGTCCCAGCTCTCTTCAGGTCATTGACCAGGTCTTGCCGTGTAGTTCTGGGCTGATCCCTCACCTTCCTCATGATCATTGATGCCCCACGAGGTGAGATCTTGCATGGTGCCCCAGACCGAGGGAGATTGACCGTCATCTTGAACTTCTTCCATTTTCTAATAATTGCGCCAACAGTTGTTGCCTTCTCACCAGGCTGCTTGCCTATTGTCCTGTAGCCCATCCCAGCCTTGTGCAGGTCTACAATTTTATCCCTGATGTCCTTACACAGCTCTCTGGTCTTGGCCATTGTGGAGAGGTTAGAGTCTGCTTGATTGAGTGTGTGGACAGGTGTCTTTTATACAGGTAACGAGTTCAAACAGGTGCAGTTAATACAGGTAATGAGTGGAGAACAGGAGGGCTTCTTAAAGAAAAACTAACAGGTCTGTGAGAGCCGGAATTCTTACTGGTTGGTAGGTGATCAAATACTTATGTCATGCAATAAAATGCAAATTAATTATTTAAAAATCATACAATGTGATTTTCTAGATTTTTGTTTTAGATTCCGTCTCTCACAGTTGAAGAGTACCTATGATAAAAATTACAGACCTCTACATGCTTTGTAAGTAGGAAAACCTGCAAAATCGTCAGTGTATCAAATACTTGTTCTCCCCACTGTAAGTGAATATTAGCATGGTTACATTAACTGTACAGGTAAATGACAGGAAGAGATACTTAAATAGCTAAATGTGTGTATGATATAATTTGGGGTAATAATAATAATTCCCTTAAAATACAGTCCTTAGTGCGCAGGGTTTAATTACAGATAACTGCACGTATTGCACATTCGATATACTAAAAGCAATGAGAAAAGATACAACTGACAGGATACTAATATGCATTCCTGAGTGAATGCCTACGTCCAATAATTACTTACAATATTGCATGTGATATAATATAACAACTGTACATGAGTATGTATATACAGACCTGTATGAATAAATAAGTCCTGAGTGAATGAGTGAGTACAGGGGAATGGGACAATATTAAATCACTTTCACACAGCAGAAACCACTAAAGGATAGCCTACCACACAGTTCAGTAAAGTGTTGTTGTTGTTGTGTTGTACATCTATAGTCAGATCAGCTACATAGCTGTACATCCATAGACATACAGGTGTTTTTATCCTGCACTACACAATAAGACAGTCAAGAGTTAGCTATTTCATGACAAATGTCTTCAATCTCTAACTTTAACATTACTACAATAAAGAACATGACAAGTGATTGACTTTGAAACGTTTATTTTATGAACAAGTCAAGCTTACAAAATAGTTTATTACATACGCAGTAAATGCTTTAGCTGGATTCTTTACATCCACAAGATGCTGGTTTGCACAGTAATCCCTAAAACATGAAATAACACAAGTTACAATTCATACAATTGTCAAATGCGTATAGCTAGCTGGTTAATGTTAACATATATGCGTATAGCTAGCTGGTTAATGTTAACAGATATGCGTATAGCTAGCTGGTTAATGTTAACAGATATGCGTATAGCTAGCTGGTTAATGTTAACATATATGCGTATAGCTAGCTGGTTAATGTTAACAGATATGCGTATAGCTAGCTGGTTAATGTTAACATATATGCGTATAGCTAGCTGGTTAATGTTAACATATATGCGTATAGCTAGCTGGTTAATGTTAACATATATGCGTATAGCTAGCTGGTTAATGTTAACAGATATGCGTATAGCTAGCTGGTTAATGTTAACATATATGCGTATAGCTAGCTGGTTAATGTTAACATATATGCGTATAGCTAGCTGGTTAATGTTAACATATATGCGTATAGCTAGCTGGTTAATGTTAACAGATATGCGTATAGTTAGCTGGTTAATGTTAACAGATATGCGTATAGCTAGCTGGTTAATGTTAACATATATGCGTATAGCTAGCTGGTTAATGTTAACAGATATGCGTATAGCTAGCTGGTTAATGTTAACAGATATGCGTATAGCTAGCTGGTTAATGTTAACAGATATGCGTATAGCTAGCTGGTTAATGTTAACAGATATGCGTATAGCTAGCTGGTTAATGTTAACATATATGCGTATAGCTAGCTGGTTAATGTTAACAGATATGCGTATAGCTAGCTGGTTAATGTTAACAGATATGCGTATAGCTAGCTGGTTAATGTTAACAGATATGCGTATAGCTAGCTGGTTAATGTTAACAGATATGCGTATAGCTAGCTGGTTAATGTTAACAGATGTTTTAAAATCAACTTAATGATAAACAATATGATATATGCATATCATGTCTCTACATTAACTAACATATAGGTAGGTAGGTAGGTAGGTAGGTAGGTAGGTAGGTAGGTAGGTAGGTAGGTAGGTAGGTAGGTAGGTAGGTAGGTAGGTAGGTAGGTAGGTAGGTAGGTAGGTAGGTAGGTAGGTAGGTAGGTAGGTAGGTAGGTAGGTAGGTAGGTAGGTAGGTAGGTAGGTAGGTAGGTAGGTAGGTAGGTAGGTAGGTAGGTAGGTAGGTAGGTAGGTAGGTAGGTAGGTAGGATGGATGGATGGATGGATGGATGGATGGATGGATGGATGGATGGATGGATGGATGGATGGATGGATGGATGGATGGATGGATGGATGGATGGATGGATGGATGGATGGATGGATGGATGGATGGATGGATGGATAGATGGATAGATGGATAGATAGACAGGCAGGCAGGTTGTCAAGCAGCTACAACAAAACATAGGGCAGGTGCAAAATGCCACAACGAAATACACAAAAGACAGATACATGATACATAGAGCGGCAGTATGAAAAAGTATAGAAATACAAGATATCTGGAGTGCAAAAAAAGCTATAAAAAGACATAGCATAGTATGAGTGGTTGGCTGAATATGTACACTATACATTGGTGGATGTTGGATGGTTAACTATACTATACAGGTCGATGGCAGAGAAATACTTCAGTAGCTAAAAATGCATATGATATGAGCGAGGGTAATAATAGTTTACTTAATAGACAGACTGGTTAAATGAACAGGTAAGTGAATATTTTGCATGGTTAAATTAACTGTACAGGTAAATATACAGTTATATTTACAGGTAAGTGAATATTAGCATGGTTAAATTAACTGTACAGGTAAATATACAGTTAAATGTACAGGTAAGTGAATATTTGCATGGTTACACAAACTGTACAGGTAAATGACAGGAAGAGATACTTAAATAGCTAAATGTGTGTATGATATAATTTGGGGTAATAATAGTAATTCCCTTAAAATACAGTCCTTAGTTAACTAGGCCTTACACCTCTAGACTTAGTGCAACAATATTAGCAGGCTAGTTATTAGTTTCGTAATAGAGGGCTGAGGGGTATTGCTACAAATTCCTAGTTAGCCTATCTCTAAAGATCAAGATATCTCATCATGTAGAGAGACAGACAGGCAGATGGTTGGAAAGACAGGCAGACAGACAGGTGGGAGGTATGGCTGTATATGGCTGAGACCTGCAGTGTTATGTACCACAAGTGTGGTACATTTACACAATGCTTAGTACAAAACTCCGAACAGATCATCAAAACTCTAAGCACAATTTTCAATTGACTAAGTACAACACACAACTTTTTCACCAATCTTAATCAGTGTTTCATCAAGAAATACATGTTTCACATTGCAATACATGTTCATATACACTGAGTGGACACAACATTAAGAACACCTTCCTAATATTGAGTTGCATCCTCTTCTACCCTCAGAAGAGACTCAATTCGTCGCGGCATGGACTCTACAAGGTGTCAAAAGATATGCTTCCCATAGTTGTAACAAGTTGGCTGAATGTCCTTTGGTATTGATGCACACAGGAAACTGTTGAGCGTTTAAAACCCTGCAGCGTGGCAGTTCTTGACACACTCAAACCGATGCACCTGGCACCTGGCACCTACCACCATACCCCGTTCAAAGGGAGGTACATCTTTTATCTTGCCCATTCACCCTCTGAACCCCTCCCTGTGCAACTGGGTCCTGGACTTCCTGACGGGCCGCCCCCCAGGTGGTGAAGGTAGGAAACAACACCTCCACTTGGCTGATCCTCAACACTGGGGTCCCACAAGGGTGTGTGCTCAGCCCCCTCCTGTACTCCCTGTTCACTCATGACTGCGTGGCCAAGAACACCTCCAACTCAATCATCAAGTTTGCAGACGACACAAGAGTAGTAGGCCTGATTACCAACAATAACGAGACAGCCTACAGGGAGGAGGTGAGGGCTCTGGGAGTGTGGTGCCAGGAAAATAACCTCTCACTCAACGTCAGCAAAACAAAGGAGCTGGTTGTGGACTTCAGGAGACAGCAGAGGGAGCTTCAAGTTCCTTGGCGTACACATCACTGACGATCTGAAATGGTCCACCCACACAGACAGTGTGGTGAAGAAGGCGCAACAGAGCCTCTTCAAGCTCAGGAGGCTGAAGAAATTCAGCTTGGTCCCCCAAGACCCTCAGAAACTTTTACAGATGCACAATTGGGAGCATCCTGTCAGGCTGCTACTCAACCCTGCACCTTAGAGGCTGCTGCCCTTTATACATAGACATGGAATCACTGGCCACTTTAATAATGGAAAACTAGTCACTTTAATAATGTTTACATACATATCTCATATGTACAGTTGAAGTCGGAAGTTTACATACACTTAGGTCCTTAAAACTCATTTTTCAACCACTCCACAGATTTCATGTTAACAAACTATAGTTTTGGCAAGTCTGTTAGGACATCTACTTTGTGCATGACACAAGTAATTCTTCCAACAATTGTTTACAGACAGATTATTCCACTTATAATTCACTATATCACAATTCCAGTGGGTCAGAAGTTTACATACACTAAGTTGACTGTGTCTTTAAACAGCTTGGAAAAGTCCAGAAGATGATGTCATGGCTTTAGAAGCTTCTGATAGGCTAATTGACATAATTTGAGTCCATTGGAGGTGTACCTGTGGATGTATTTCAAGGCCTACCTTCAAACTCAGTGTCTCCCAGTCCCTGCTGCTGATAAACATCCCCACAGCATGATGCTGCCACCACCATGCTTCACCATAGGGATGGTGCCAGGTTTCCTCCGGACATGATGCTGCCACCACCATGCTTCACTGTAGGGATGGTGCCAGGTTTCCTCCAGACATGATGCTGCTACCACCATGCTTCACCGTAGGGATGGTGCCAGGTTTCCTCCGGACATGATGCAGCCACCACCATGCTTCACCGTAGGGATGGTGCAAGGTTTCCTCCAGACATGATGCTGCCACCACCATGCTTTACTGTAGGGATGGTGCCAGGTTTCCTCCAGACATGATGCTGCCACCACCATGCTTCACCGTAGGGATGGTGCCAGGTTTCCTCCAGACATGATGCTGCCACCACCATGCTTCACCGTAGGGATGGTGCCAGGTTTCCTCCAGACATGATGCTGCCACCACCATGCTTCACCGTAGGGATGGTGCCAGGTTTCCTCCAGACATGATGCTGCCACCACCATGCTTCACCGTAGGGATGGTGCCAGGTTTCCTCCAGACATGATGCTGCCACCACCATGCTTCACCGTAGGGATGGTGCCAGGTTTCCTGCAGACGTGACACTTGGCATTCAGTCCAAAGAGTTTAATCTTGGTTTCATCAGACCAGAGAATCTTGTTTCTCATGGTCTGAGAGTCATTTAGGTGCTTTTTGGCAAAACTCCAAGCAGGCTGTCATGTGCCTTTTACTGAGGAGTGGCTTCCGTCTGATTTGGTGGAGTGCTACAGAGATGGTTGTCCTTCTGAAAGGTTCTCCCATCTCCACAGAGGAACTCTGTAGCTCTGTCAGAGTGACCATCGGGCTCTTCTCCCCCTATTGCTCAGTTTGGCCAGGCGACCAGCTCTAGGAAGAGTCTTGGTGGTTCCAAACGTCTCCCATTTAATAATGATGGAGGCCACTGTGTTCTTGTGGACCTTCAATGCTGCAGACAATTTTTGGTACCCTTCCGCAGATCTGTGCCTCGACACAATCCTGTCTCGGAGCTCTACGGACAATTCCTTCGACCTCATGGCTTGGTTTTTTGCTCTGACATGCACTGTCAACTGTGGAACTTTATAGAGACAGGTGTTGAATTTACCACAGGCGGATTCCAGTTGGTAGACGCATTTCAAGGTTGATCAATGGAAACTCAATTTCAAGTCTCATAGCAAAGGGTCTGAATAATTATGTAAATAAGGTATTTTTGTTTTTTATTTTAAATACATTTACAAACATTTCTAAAAACCTGTTTCCTCTTTGTCGTTATGGGGTATTGTGTGTAGATTGAGAAAAACAATTAATTTAATATATTTGTAACAAAATGTGGAAAAGTCAAGGGGTCTGAATACTTTTTCGAATGCACTGTGTACTATCCTCATGAAGTACATTTCAGTTTAAAAACTAGAAGTCCTACAAACACTTGCTTAATACTGTTAGAAAGGTAAGAATTGTGGGATTCTGAAACAGTAGTTCAGTCTGTAACTGGCATCTACAGTATGAGTGTGTATGTGTGTGTGTCACCACCTACAGGCGGTGGAGGATGGTAACCTGGAGGAGATGGAGGAAGAGATCCGTATGAAGAAGTCGAGGAAGAGGAGGAGACGTGGGGACAAGGACGGAGGGAGGGAGGAGGGAGGAGAGAAGGCAAAGAAGAAGCGTGGACGTCCCCCTGCCGAGAAGATGTCCCCCAACCCCCCCAAACTCACCAAACAGATGAACGCCATCATCGACACCGTCATCAACTACAGAGATGGGTAAGAGAACCGTAGCAGGAGAGAGTGGTGTTACCCTCAAACCATTCCTCTGGTACCTGGGATGCACATGTTTGCTCTAGCCTAGTAATCGTATCCCTGATTCAACTATTGACAGAGTTGTGATAGTGTTTAGCCAGTATTCTGCTGGGGTTCCTATATCAGTACCATGCTCTGTCCACTGGGGTTCCTATATCAGTACCATGCTCTGTCCACTGGGGTTCCTATATCAGTACCATGCTCTGTCTGCTGGGGTTCCTATATCAGTACCATGCTCTGTCCACTGGGGTTCCTATATCAGTACCATGCTCTGTCTGCTGGGGTTCCTATATCAGTACCATGCTCTGTCCACTGGGGTTCCTATATCAGTACCATGCTCTGTCCACTGGGGTTCCTATATCAGTACCATGCTCTGTCCACTGGGGTTCCTATATCAGTACCATGCTCTGTCCACTGGGGTTCCTATATCAGTACCATGCTCTGTCCACTGGGGTTCCTATATCAGTACCATGCTCTGTCCACTGGGGTTCCTATATCAGTACCATGCTCTGTCCACTGGGGTTCCTATATCAGTACCATGCTCTGTCCACTGGGGTTCCTATATCAGTACCATGCTCTGTCCACTGGGGTTCCTATATCAGTACCATGCTCTGTCCACTGGGGTTCCTATATCAGTACCATGCTCTGTCCACTGGGGTTCCTATATCAGTACCATGCTCTGTCCACTGGGGTTCCTATATCAGTACCATGCTCTGTCCACTGGGGTTCCTATATCAGTACCATGCTCTGTCCGCTGGGGTTCCTATATCAGTACCATGCTCTGTCCGCTGGGGTTCCTATATCAGTACCATGCTCTGTCTGCTGGGGTTCCTATATCAGTACCATGCTCTGTCCGCTGGGGTTCCTATATCAGTACCATGCTCTGTCCACTGGGGTTCCTATATCAGTACCATGCTCTGTCTGCTGGGGTTCCTATATCAGTACCATGCTCTGTCTGCTGGGGTTCCTATATCAGTACCATGCTCTGTCTGCTGGGGTTCCTATATCAGTACCATGCTCTGTCCACTGGGGTTCCTATATCAGTACCATGCTCTGTCCACTGGGGTTCCTATATCAGTACCATGCTCTGTCCACTGGGGTTCCTATATCAGTACCATGCTCTGTCTGCTGGGGTTCCTATATCAGTACCATGCTCTGTCCGCTGGGGTTCCTATATCAGTACCATGCTCTGTCCACTGGGGTTCCTATATCAGTACCATGCTCTGTCTGCTGGGGTTCCTATATCAGTACCATGCTCTGTCTGCTGGGGTTCCTATATCAGTACCATGCTCTGTCTGCTGGGGTTCCTATATCAGTACCATGCTCTGTCCGCTGGGGTTCCTATATCAGTACCATGCTCTGTCCACTGGGGTTCCTATATCAGTACCATGCTCTGTCTGCTGGGGTTCCTATATCAGTACCATGCTCTGTCTGCTGGGGTTCCTATATCAGTACCATGCTCTGTCCACTGGGGTTCCTATATCAGTACCATGCTCTGTCTGCTGGGGTTCCTATATCAGTACCATGCTCTGTCCACTGGGGTTCCTATATCAGTACCATGCTCTGTCCACTGGGGTTCCTATATCAGTACCATGCTCTGTCCACTGGGGTTCCTATATCAGTACCATGCTCTGTCTGCTGGGGTTCCTATATCAGTACCATGCTCTGTCCACTGGGGTTCCTATATCAGTACCATGCTCTGTCCACTGGGGTTCCTATATCAGTACCATGCTCTGTCTGCTGGGGTTCCTATATCAGTACCATGCTCTGTCCACTGGGGTTCCTATATCAGTACCATGCTCTGTCCACTGGGGTTCCTATATCAGTACCATGCTCTGTCCACTGGGGTTCCTATATCAGTACCATGCTCTGTCTGCTGGGGTTCCTATATCAGTACCATGCTCTGTCTGCTGGGGTTCCTATATCAGTACCATGCTCTGTCTGTAGCTTGAGTGTTGGACAGGCACATGTTTGGAGCTACACATGCAACATTCCTCCACTACTCCCTAACCCTAACCCCTAACCCCTAACCCCTAACCCTAACCCCTAACCCTAGCCCCTAACCCTAGCCCCTAACCCTAACCCTCGCCTCCTCTCCTCCTCATACCCTCTCTCCTCCCCTCCTCCTCTCCTCCTCCTCATATCCTCTCTCCTCCCCTCTCCTCCTCTCCTCCTCCTCATATCCTCTCTCCTCCTCCTCCTCATATCCTCTCTCCTCCTCCTCCTCCTCATACCTTCTCTCCTCCCCTCTCCTCCTCTCCTCCTCCTCATATCCTATCTCCTCCTCCTCCTCCTCCTCCTCATATCCTCTCTCCTCCTCCTCCTCCTCCTCCTCCTCATACCTTCTCTGCTCCCCTCTCCTCCTCTCCTCCTCATATCCTCCCTCCTCCTCCTCCTCCTCCTCCTCCTCCTCCTCATATCCTCTCTCCTCCTCCTCCTCCTCCTCATACCTTCTCTCCTCCCCTCTCCTCCTCATATCCTCTCTCCTCCTCCTCCTCCTCCTCCTCATATCCTCTCTCCTCCTCCTCCTCCTCCTCCTCCTCCTCCTCCTCCTCCTCCTCCTCATATCCTCTCTCCTCCCCTCTCCTCCTCATATCCTCTCTCCTCCTCCTCCTCCTCCTCATATCCTCTCTCCTCCTCCTCCTCATACCTTCTCTCCTCCCCTCTCCTCCCCTCTCCTCCTCTCCTCCTCCTCATATCCTCTCTCCTCCTTATCCTCCTCATATCCTCTCTCCTCCTCATATCCTGTCTCCTCCTCTCTCCTCCCCTCTCCTCCTCCTCATATCCTCTCTCCTCCTATCCTCCTCCTCTCCTCCGCCTCCTCCTCATATCCCCTCTCCTCCCCTCTCCTCCTCATTTCCTCTCTCCTCCTCTCTCCTCCCCTCTCCTCCTCTCCTCCTCCTCGCCTCCTCATATCCTCTCTCCTCCTCCTCCTCCTCCTCCTCCTCCTCCTCCTCCTCCTCCTCATATCCCCTCTCCTCCTCATATCCCCTCTCCTCCTCTCCTCCTCATCATATCCTCTCTCCTCCCCTCTCCTCCTCTCCTCCTCCTCATATCTTTTCTCCTCCTCATATCCTCTCTCCTCCCCTCTCCTCCTCTCCTCCTCCTCATATCCCCTCTCCTCCTCATATCCCCTCTCCTCCTCCTCATATCCTTTCTCCTCCTCATATCCTCTCTCCTCCCCTCTCCTCCTCTCTCCTCCTCATATCCCCTCTCCTCCTCCTCATATCCTTTCTCCTCCTCATATCCTCTCTCCTCCCCTCTCCTCCTCTCCTCCTCCTCATATCCCCTCTCCTCCTCATATCCCCTCTCCTCCCCTCTCCTCCTCCTCATATCCTCTCTCCTCCTCTCCTCCTCCTCATATCCTCTCTCCTCCCCTCTCCTCCTCCTCATATCCTTTCTCCTCCTCATATCCTCTCTCCTCCTATCCTCCTCCTCTCCTCCTCATATCCCCTCTCCTCCTCATATCCCCTCTCCTCCCCTCTCCTCCTCATATCCTCTCTCCTCCCCTCCTCATATCCCCTCTCCTCCCCTCTCCTCCTCATATCCCCTCTCCTCCCCTACTACTCCTCATATCCTCTCTCCTCCTCATATCCCCTCTCCTCCCCGCTCCTCCTCATATCCCCTCTCCTCCCCTCTCCTCCTCTCCTCCTCCTCATATCCTCTCTCCTCCCCTCTCCTCCTATCCTCCTCCTCATATCCTCTCCTCCTCTCTCCTCCTCCTCCTCATATCCTCTCCCCTCTCCTAATCATATCTCTCTGGCTGTTTTCTATTATTCCAGGAACTATCTAGCTGTTTTCTATTATTCCAGGAACTATCTAGCTGTTTTCTATTATTCCAGGAACTATCTAGCTGTTTTCTACTGTTCCAGGAACTATCTAGCTGTTTTCTATTATTCCAGGAACTATCTAGCTGTTTTCTATTATTCCAGGAACTATCTAGCTGTTTTCTATTATTCCAGGAACTATCTAGCTGTTTTCTATTATTCCAGGAACTATCTAGCTGTTTTCTACTGTTCCAGGAACTATCTAGCTGTTTTCTATTGTTCCAGGAACTATCTAGCTGTTTTCTATTATTCCAGGAACTATCTAGCTGTTTTCTACTATTCCAGGAACTATCTAGCTGTTTTCTATTATTCCAGGAACTATCTAGCTGTTTTCTACTATTCCAGGAACTATCTAGCTGTAACTCCTCAATGTCAGGAGTTATTATGGAACAGCACTAAGCCTCAACTGGAACAGTTATTATGCAAAAGCACTAAGCCTCAATTTCTGGGGTTTTGTATTTGTATTTATAATGGATCCCCATTAGCTGCTGCCGAGGCTACTCTTCCTGGGGTCCAGCAACATTAAGGCAGTTATTATGGAACAGCGCTAGACTCAATATCAGTCATTATGATACAACACTGAGCCTCCATGTCTGTAATTATGATACAACACTGAGCCTCCATGTCTGTAATTATGATACAACACTGAGCCTCCATGTCTGTAATTATGATACAACACTGAGCCTCCATGTCTGTAATTATGATACAACACTGAGCCTCCATGTCTGTAATTATGATACAACACTGAGCCTCCATGTCTGTAATTATGATAGAACACTGAGCCTCCATGTCTGTAATTATGATAGAACACACACTGAGCCTCCATGTCTGTAATTATGATAGAACACACACTGAGCCTCCATGTCTGTAATTATGATACAACACTGAGCCTCCATGTCTGTAATTATGATACAACACTGAGCCTCCATGTCTGTAATTATGATACAACACTGAGCCTCCATGTCTGTAATTATGATACAACACTGAGCCTCCATGTCTGTAATTATGATAGAACACTGAGCCTCCATGTCTGTAATTATGATACAACACTGAGCCTCCATGTCTGTAATTATGATACAACACTGAGCCTCCATGTCTGTAATTATGATACAACACTGAGCCGCCATGTCTGTAATTATGATACAACACTGAGCCTCCATGTCTGTAATTATGATACAACACTGAGCCTCCATGTCTGTAATTATGATACAACACTGAGCCTCAATGTCAGTCATTATGATACAACACTGAGCCTCAATGTCAGTAATTATGATACAACACTGAGCCTCAATGTCAGTCATTATGATACAACACTGAGCCTCAATGTCAGTAATTATGATACAACACTGAGCCTCAATGTCAGTCATTATGATACAACACTGAGCCTCAATGTCAGTCATTATGATACAACACTGAGCCTCAATGTCAGTAATTATGATATAACACAGTTCTGTGACTAATAACTGGGCGCAGTTGGATGTTTAAAACTTGTGGTTATGATGTGTTGATGCTATGATGTGGGGTGAGAGAGAAGTCTTTGTGTGAATTTGACAGAGGTGGTGGTGAGCAGTGAGCAGCCAAAAGGCCTGGATGATTTGGTCTGATATTAAAACTTAACATTGTTTTATTCTTATATATTTATTTATGACTAACCTTTGATAGGCCTTACGTTGTTCAATTGCACATGTCTGGAGAGCACATACAGTATTGAACACGTCACAATTATTCTCAGTAAATATATTTCCAAAGGTGCTATTGACATGAAAGTTTCGCCAGATGTTGGTAACAACCCAAGTAATCCATACATACAAAGAAACCAAAACAAATAAGTTCAGAAATTAAGTTATATGTAATAATGTGAAATGACACAGGGAAAAAGTATTGAACACATGAAGGGAGGTTCAAAAAGGCATGGAAAGCCAAGACAACAGCTGAAAACTATCAGTAATTAAAAAGCAATCCAGCCCCCTGTCAGTGCAAATTAATATCAGCTGGTTCAGTCCCAACTGATGGCCTACAAAAAGGTCTCATTGCCAAGGTGTCACACAAGACACATCTCATGATGGGTAAAAGCAAAGAGCTGTCTCAAGACCTTCGTAACCTAATTGTTGCAAAACATAATGATGGCATTGGTTATAGGCGCATTTCTAAGCTTCTGAATGTTCCAGTAAGCACTGTTGGGGCCATAATACGGAAGTGGAAAGACAATCATTTCACCATAAATTTGCCTCGACCAGGTGCTCCTCGTAAATTTGCCCATTCATCCATCCTTCAATTTATGTGAAGTTTGCCAGTACCATTTGCTGAAAAGCAGCCCCACACCATGATGTTCCCACCTCCAAACTTCACTGTTGGTATGGTGTTTTTAGGGTGATGTGCAGTGCAATTTCTCCTCCAAACATGGTGTGTATTATGTCCTGTTGAAAAACAAATGATAGTCCCATTAAGTGCAAACCAGATGGGATGGTGAGCTTCATGAAATGGGTTTCCATGGCCGAGCAGACGCACTCAGGCCTAAGCTCACCATGTGCAATGCCAAGCGTCGGCTGGAGTGGTGTGAGGTTCTCCACCATTGGACTCTTGAGCAGTGGAAACGTGTTCTCTGGAGTAATTAATCACACTTCCCCATCTGACAGTCCAATGAACAAATCTGGGTTTAGCGGATGTCAGGAGAACGCTACCTGCCCCAATGCATAGTGCCAACTGTAAAGTTTGGTGGAGGAGGAATAATGGTCTGGGGCTGTTTTTCATGACTCGGGCCCCTTAGTTCCAGTGAAGAGAAATCTTAACGCTACAGCATACAATTACATAATAGACAACAACAGTTTGGGGAAGGCTCTTTCCTGTTTCAGCATGCAGTGCCCCTGTGCACAAAGCAAGGTCCATACAGAAATGGTTTGTCAAGATCGGTGTGGAAGAACTTGACTGATCTGCACAGAGCCCTGACCTCAACCCCATCAATCACCTTTGGGATGAATTGGAACTCTGCCTGCGAGCCAGGACTAATCGCCCAACATCAGTGCTGGACTACACTAATACTCTTCTCGCTGAATAGAATAAAGTCCCCGCAGCGATCCAGAGCATCCCAAACATGCTCAATGGTTGGCATGTCTGGTCAGTAAACAGCCCATGGAAGAACTGGGACATTTTCAGCTACCAGGAATTGTGTACAGATCATTGCAACATGGGGCCGTGCATTATCATGCTCAAACATGAGCTGATGGATGAAGGACAAAACAATGGGCCTCAGGATCTCGTCACAGTGTATTCAAATTGCTATCAATAAAATGCAATTGTGTTCATTATCGGTAGCTTATACCTGCCCATACCATAACGCCACTATGGGGCACTCTTTTCACAACGTTGAACAATCGGAAAGGGGATTCATCAGAGAAAATGACTCTACCCCAGTCCTCAGCAGTCCAATCCCTGTACCTTTTGCAGAATATCAGTCTGTCCCTGATGTTTTTCCTGGAGAGAAGTGGCTTCTTTGCTGCCCTTCTTGACACCAGGCCATCCTCCAATAGTCTTCGCCTCAATGTCTGAGATGCACTCACACCTGCCTGCTGCCATTCCTGAGCAAGCTCTGCACTGGTGGTGCCCCGATCCCGCAGCTGAATCAACTTTAGGAGACGGTCCTGGCACTTGCTGGACTTTCTTGGGCACCCTGATGCCTTCTTCACAACAATTGACCCTCTCTCCTTGAAGTTCTTGATGATCCGATAAATGGTTGATTTCGGTGCAATCTTACCAGCAGCAATATCCTTGCCTGTGAAGCCCTTTTTGTGCAAAGCAATGATGACGGTACGTGTTTCCTTGCAGGTAACCATGGTTGACAGAGGAAGAACAATGATTTCAAGCACCACCCTCCTTTTAAAGCTTCCAGTCTGTTATTCTGACTCAATCAGCATGACAGAGTGATCTCCAGCCTTGTGTTAACGAGACAATTACTGACATGATGGCAGCTGGTCCTTTTGTGGCAGGGCTGAAATGCAGTGGAAATGTTTTTGGGGGATTAAGTACATTTTCATGGCATTTTTTTTTTCATGGGACTTTGCAATTAATTGCAATTCATCTGATCACTCTTCATGACATTCTGGAGTATATGCAAATTGCCATCATCAACACTGAGGCAGCAAACTTTGTGGAGACCAATACTTGTGTCATTCTCAAAACTTTTGACCACGACTGTATATAGACACTTACAGTATATACACACACTGTATTGCATTCGGAAAGTATTTAGACCCCTTGACTTTTTCCACATTTTGTTGCGTTACAACCTTATTCTAAAATGTATTAAATAGTTATTTTCCCTCATCAATCTACACACAATACCCCATAATTACAAAGCAAAACCAGGTTTTTAGAACATTTTGGTGAAGGCCCTTCTCCCCCGATTTGGCCAGGCGGCAAATTCTAAGAAGAGTCTTGGTGCTTCCAAACTTCTTCCATTTAAGAATGATGGAGGCCACTGTGTTCTTGGGGACCTTCAATACTGCAGACATTTTTTGGTACCCTTCCCCAGATCTGTGCCTCGACACAATCCTGTCTCGGAGTTCTACGGACAATTCCTTCAACCTCATGGCTTGCTTTTTGCTCTGAAATGCACTGTCAACTTTCCAAATCATGTCCAATCAATTGAATGTACCACAGGTGGATTCCAAGTTGTTGAAACATCTCAAGGATGATCAATGGAAACAGGATGCACCTGAGCTCAATTTTGAGTCTCATAGCAAAGGGTCTGAATACTTATGTAAATAAGGTATTTCTGTTTATTTTTACTACATTTGCAAACATTTCTAAAAACCTGTTTTCACTTTGTCATTATGGGGTTTTGTGTGTAGATTGAGAATTTAAAAAAAAAAAGTAATCCGTTTTAGAATGAGACTGTAACAAAATGTGGAAAAAGTCATGGGGTCTGAATACAGTTCTTGACACAAACCAGTGCGCCTGGCACCTACTAACATACCTTGTATAGTAAGGTCTGTTTGTTTGTTAACAGGTCTAATAGACAGCTGTCAGAGGTGTTTGTCCAGCTGCCGTCCAGGAAGGAGCTGCCAGAGTACTACGAGCTAATCAGGAAACCTGTTGACTTCAAGAAAATCAAGGTACCTAACAACAGTTAATACATATAAAGCACAATAACACCTATAGTAGTAAGATGTGGCTTGCAAACTAATACGGACTACAAAGGGAAACCCAGCCGCGAGCTGCCCAGTGACGCGAGCCTACAATACGAGTCAAATGCCTTTTATGCTCGCTTCGAGGCAAGCAGCACTGAAGCATGCATGAGAGCACGAGCTGTTCAGGACGACTGTGTGTTCACGCTCTCCGTAGCCAATGTGAGCAAGAACTTTAAACAGGTCAACGTTCACAAAGCCGCAGGGCCAGATGGATTACCAGGACGTGGACCAACTGGCAAGTGTCTTCACTGACATTTTCAACCTCTCCCTAACCGAGTCAGTAGTACCTTCGTTTCAAGCAGACCACCATAGTCCCTGTGTCCAGGAAAGTGAAGGTAACCTGCCTAAATGACTACAGACCCGTAGCACTCACGTCTGTAGCCATGAAGTGCTTTGAAAGGCTGGTCATGATTCACATCAACAGCATTATCCCAGAAACCCTAGACCCACTCCAATTTACATACCGCCCCAACAGATCCACAGATGATGTAATCTCTATTACACTCCACACTTCCCTTTCCCACCTGGACAAAATAAACACCTATGTGAGAATGCTATTCATTGACTACAGCTCAGCGTTCAACACCATAGTGCCCTCAAAGCTCATCACTAAGCTAAGGACCCTGGGACTAAACACCTCCCTCTGCAACTGGATTCTGTACTTCCTGACGGGCCGCCCCCAGGTGGTAAGGGTAGGTAATAACACATCTGCCACGCTGATCCTCAACACTGGGGCCCCTCAGGGGTGCGTGCTCAGTCCCCTCCTGTACTTCCTGTTCACCCCTTGACTGTGTGGCCAAGTACGACTCCAACACCATCATTAAGTTTGCTGACGTCACTACAGTGGTAGGCCTGATCACCGACAACAATGAGACAGCCAATAGGGAGGAGGTCAGAGCAAGACAAATTAGATGATCGTAGACTACAGGAAAAGGAGGTCCAAACACGCCCCCATTAACATCGAAAGGGATGTAGTGGAGCGGGTTGAGAGCTTCAAGTTCCTTGGTGTCCACATCACCAACAAACTATCATGGTCCAAACACACCAAGACAGTCGTGAAGTGGGCACGACAACACCTTTCCCCCCTCAGGAGACTTCCTGCCATCCAGGACCTCTATACTAGGCGGTGTCAGAGGAAGGCCCAAAACATTGTCAAAGATTCCAGTCACCGGAGCGCCAAGTCACAAGACTTGTGAACAATTCATCAAATGACCACCTGAACTATTGACCCCCTCTTTAATGTTATTTTATTTTTATTTTTAAGGTACAGACAGAGGAACCTACCACCTGATATAGTAGTAAGGTACAGACAGAGGAACCTACCACCTGATATAGTAGTAAGGTACAGACAGAGGAACCTACCACCTGATATAGTAGTAAGGTACAGACAGAGGAACCTACCACCTGATATAGTAGTAAGGTACAGACAGAGGAACCTACCACCTGATATAGTAGTAAGGTACAGACAGAGGAACCTACCACCTGTTATAGTAGTAAGGTACAGACAGAGGAACCTACCACCTGATATAGTAGTAAGGTACAGACAGAGGAACCTACCACCTGATATAGTAGTAAGGTACAGACAGAGGAACCTACCACCTGATATAGTAGTAAGGTACAGACAGAGGAACCTACCACCTGTTATAGTAGTAAGGTACAGACAGAGGAACCTACCACCTGATATAGTAGTAAGGTACAGACAGAGGAACCTACCACCTGATATAGTAGTAAGGTACAGACAGAGGAACCTACCACCTGATATAGTAGTAAGGTACAGACAGAGGAACCTACCACCTGTTATAGTAGTAAGGTACAGACAGAGGAACCTACCACCTGATATAGTAGTAAGGTACAGACAGAGGAACCTACCACCTGATATAGTAGTAAGGTACAGACAGAGGAACCTACCACCTGATATAGTAGTAAGGCACAGACAGAGGAACCTACCACCTGTTATAGTAGTAAGGTACAGACTGTTTGTGTGTGTATGTGTGTTTGTTTCCAGGAACGCGTGCGGAGCCACAGGTTCAGGAGTGTGTCTGACCTGGAGAAGGATGTGATGCTGCTCTGTCACAATGCTCAGACCTTTAACCTGGAGGGGTCACAGGTCAGTCACTTCTGTCCGCTAACCCCTAACCCTGAACTCTAATCCTCACCCTGTCTATGTGTTGTATATCTATGATAGGTGTGTCTGTGTTGTATATCTATGATAGGTTTGTCTGTGTTGTATATCTATGATAGGTGTGTCTGTGTTGTATATCTATGATAGGTTTGTCTGTGTTGTATATCTATGATAGGTTTGTCTGTGTTGTATATCTATGATAGGTTTGTCTGTGTTGTAGATCTATGATAGGTGTGTCTGTGTTGTAGATCTATGATAGGTGTGTCTGTGTTGTATATCTATGATAGGTGTGTCTGTGTTGTATATCTATGATAAGTTTGTCTGTGTTGTATATCTATGATAGGTTTGTCTGTGTTGTATATCTATGATAGGTTTGTCTGTGTTGTATATCTATGATAGGTGTGTCTGTGTTGTATATCTATGATAGGTGTGTCTGTGTTGTATATCTATGATAGGTGTGTCTGTGTTGTATATCTATGATAGGTTTGTCTGTGTTGTATATCTATGATAGGTGTGTGTGTTGTATATCTATGATAGGTTTGTCTGTGTTGTATATCTATGATAGGTGTGTCTGTGTTGTAGATCTATGCTAGGTTTGTCTGTGTTGTATATCTATGATAGGTGTGTCTGTGTTGTATATCTATGATAAGTTTGTCTGTGTTGTATATCTATGATAGGTTTGTCTGTGTTGTATATCTATGATAGGTGTGTCTGTGTTGTATATCTATGATAGGTTTGTCTGTGTTGTATATCTATGATAGGTGTGTCTGTGTTGTATATCTATGATAGGTTTGTCTGTGTTGTATATCTATGATAGGTTTGTCTGTGTTGTATATCTATGATAGGTGTGTCTGTGTTGTATATCTATGATAGGTTTGTCTGTGTTGTATATCTATGATAGGTTTGTCTGTGTTGTATATCTATGATAGGTTTGTCTGTGTTGTATATCTATGATAGGTTTGTCTGTGTTGTATATCTATGATAGGTGTGCCTGTCAAGTCCTCCTCTTGTTCAACTTCCAAAGGACACAAGGACAACTCAAATTTCCAACTCAATCACTTTTATTTTTGGCTTTGTCAGTTGATTGGTCTGTTCAGTGAATTAGGTTGTAAACCTTTAAAGACAGAGAACAAAATTTACCATTTTAAATTAAACATTTTATTTAAACATTCTTAATGAATTTTAACATTTTTAACTTTGTACCATCCTTTTGTATCTTATTTTTTCAAACTCAAAATGAAATATTTTGCACAAACCCATTTAACACAAAATCAATTAAGTCAATGCTGCAATGTGTTCCTTAACCAATCTACACAGCAGTTAAACATAGCTCGAACACAGTAAGCAGCATTTCAAACACCAGGAAAGTAAGTAAAACATTTCACTAACCATTGGCGTCTTTGGACTGAACCTACGAGTGAACTTGGAGCGTCTTCTCTCTGAAGTTTGTTTGTCTGAATGACTGAGGACCTCCATGTTTTCACAGGTGCTCCAAATCAGTGACAATGACTGATCAGGTGACAAGCAGCCAGTTTGCTGCTGCTGGTACACTCTGGGAAGTGTAGTTCTTTGACACTAATTCCTGATATTCAACTCAACAGTGCCTGTGTTGTATATCTATGATAGGTTTGTCTGTGTTGTATATCTATGATAGGTTTGTCTGTGTTGTATATCTATGATAGGTTTGTCTGTGTTGTATATCTATGATAGGTTTGTCTGTGTTGTATATCTATGATAGGTTTGTCTGTTTTGTATATCTATGATAGGTTTGTCTGTGTTGTATATCTATGATAGGTATGTCTGTTTTGTAGATCTATGATATGTATTTCTATGTGTTGTAGATCTATGATAGGTCTGTCTATGTGTTATAGATCTATGATGTGCTGGCTGTCTGTGTTGTAGATACAGTATATGATGTTATGTCTGTCAATGGCTGCGTTCATACAGGCAGACCAATTCTGATCTTATTTCCACCAATTGGTATTTGGACCAATCACATCAGATCTTTTCACATCTTTGTCAGAGCTGATCTGAATGGTCAAAAGACCAATTAGTGAAAAAAATACCATAATTGGGCTGTGTGTCTGAACGCAGCCTATGTGTTGTAGATCTTTGATGTTTGTACTGTCTATGTTGTAGATCTATGATGTTGGTACTGTCTATGTTGTAGATCTATGATGTTGGTACTGTCTATGTTGTAGATCTTTGATGTTGGTACTGTCTATGTTGTAGATCTATGATGTTGGTACTGTCTATGTTGTAGATCTATGATGTTGGTACTGTCTATGTTGTAGATCTACAGTCATAGTCAAAAGGTTTGAGAATGACACAAGTATTGGTCAAGTTTGCTGCCTCAGTGTTGATGATGTCAATTTGCATATACTCCAGAATGTCATGAAGAGTGATCAGATGAATTGCAATTAATTGCAAAGTCCCTCTTTGCCATGAAAATGAACTTAATCCCCCAAAAACATTTCCACTGCATTTCAGCCCTGCCACAAAAGGACCAGCTGCCATCATGTCAGTGATTGTCTCGTTAACACAGGTGAGAGTGTTGACGAGGACAAGGCTGGAGATCACTCTGTCATGCTGATTGAGTCAGAATAACAGACTGGAAGCTTTAAAGGAGGGTGGTGCTTGAAATCATTGTTCTTCCTCTGTCAACCATGGTTACCTGCAAGGAAACACGTGCCGGCTTCACAGGCAAGGATATTGCTGCTGGTAAGATTGCACCTAAATCAACCATTTATCGGATCATCAAGAACTTCAAGGAGAGAGGTTCAATTGTTGTGAATAAGGCGTCAGGGCGCCCAAGAAAGTCCAGCAAGCGCCAGGACCGTCTCCTAAAGTTGATTCAGCTGCGGGATCGGGGCACCACCAGTGCAGAGCTTGCTCAGGAATGGCAGCAGGCAGGTGTGAGTGCATCTGCACGCACAGTTAGGCGAAGAATTTTGGAGGATGGCCTGGTGTCAAGAAGGGCATTGTCCGATTGTTTGGGCCATCTGGATAACACCTTGTCCGGAGAAGACAAGGTGAGCGCTACCATCAGTCCTGTGTCATGCCAACAGTAAAGCATCCTAAGACCATTCATGTGTGGGGTTGCTTCTCAGCCAAGGGAGTGGGCTCACTCACAATTTTGCCTAAGAACACAGCCATGAATAAAGAATGGTACCAACACATCCTCCGAGAGCAACTTCTCCCAACCATCCAAGAACAGTTTGGTGACGACCAATGCCTTTTCCAGCATGATGGAGCACCTTGCCATAAGGAAAAAGTGATAACTAAGTGGCTCGGGGAACAAAACATCGACATTTTGGGTCCATGGCCAGGAAACTCCCCAGACCTTAATCCCATTGAGAACTTGTGGTCGATCCTCAAGAGGCGGGTGGACAAACAAAAACCCATAACTTCTGACAAACTCCAAGCATTGATTATGCAAGAATGGCCTGCCATCAGTCAGGATGTGGCCCAGAAGTTAATTGACAGCATGCCAGGGCGGATTGCAGAGGTCTTGAAAAAGAAGTGTCAACACTGCAAATATGGACTCTTTGCATAAACTGAATGTCATTGTCAATGAAAGCCTTTGACACTTATGGAATACTTGTAATTATACTTCAGTGTTACCATAGTAACTACTGACATAAAGATCTAAGAACACTGAAGCAGCAAACTTTGTGGAGACCAATACTTGTGTCATTCTCAAAACGTTTGGCCACGACTGTATGATGTTATGTCTGTCTGTGTTGTAAATGATTTTATGTCTGTCTAAATCAAATCAAACTTTATTTGTCACATGCGCCAAATACAACAGGTGTAGACCTTACAGTGAAATGCTTACTAACAAGCCCTTAACCAACAATACAACAGGTGTAGACCTTACAGTGAAATGCTTACTAACAAGCCCTTAACCAACAATACAACAGGTGTAGACCTTACAGTGAAATGCTTACTAACAAGCCCTTAACCAACAATACAACAGGTGTAGACCTTACAGTGAAATGCTTACTAATAATACCTTAACCAACAATACAACAGGTGTAGACCTTACCGAGTCAATGTGAGGGGGTACAGGTTAGTAATGAGGCTATATACAGGGGGTACCGGTACCAAGTCATTGTGCAGGGGTACGAGGTAGTTGAGGTAATATGTACAGAGGTAGGGGTAAAAGTGACTAGGCAATCAGGATAGATAATAAACAGAGTAGCAGCAGCGTATGTGTGTGTGGCATTAATGTGCTTGTGTGTGTGTGTGTGTGTGTGTGTGTGTGTGTGTGTGTGTGTGTGTGTGTGTGTGTGTGTGTGTGTGTGTGTGTGTGTGTGTGTGTGTGTGTGTGTGTGTGTTGTGTTTGTGTATGAGTAGAGTCCAGTGAGAGTGTGTTGGAGTCTAGATAATAGACAGCGGATAGCAGCAGTGTATGTGTTATGTTATGTGTTGTAAATCTATGATGTTGTCTGTCTATGTGTTGTAGAGCTATGGTGGTGTCTGTCGATGTGCTGTATATCTATGATGTCATGTCTGTCTATGATGTTGTCTGTCTGTCATCTATCATGTTTCATCTTTTTATGTGTTGTAGAGCTATGACATGGTGTCTGTGTGTGTTGTAGAGCTATGACATGGTGTCTGTGTGTGTTGTAGAGCTATGACATGGTGTCTGTGTGTGTTGTAGAGCTATGACATGGTGTCTGTCTATGTGCTGTAGATCTATGATGTTATGTCTGTCTATGTGCTGTATATCTATGATGTTATGTCTGTCTATGTGTTGTATTTCTATGATGTTATGTCTGTCTATGTGCTGTATATCTATGATGTTATGTCTGTCTATGTGCTGTAGATCTATGAGGACTCCATCGTGCTCCAGTCGGTATTTAAGAGTGCCAGACAGAGAATCGTAAAGGAGGAGGAGAGTGAAGAGGACAGCGATGATGATGATGATGATGATGATGATGAAGAAGAAGAGGCAGAGTGTAAGATAAAGGATTCTCTCTTTCTCAACAATACATCATATACTGTATAATATAGTCTAAAATCAATGCAAGGCTGAAGAATATACCTACTGTATCTCTGTGGATGTCATGTGGTCCACTGCTGTCTCAATACCATCCATTGTTTGTAGTGAATACCCTGCTGTCTCAATACCATCCATTGTTTGTAGTGAATACCCTGCTGTCTCACTACCATCCATTGTTTGTAGTGAATACCCTGCTGTCTCAATACCATCCATTGTTTGTAGTGAATACCCTGCTGTCTCACTACCATCCATTGTTTGTAGTGAATACCCTGCTGTCTCAATACCATCCATTGTTTGTAGTGAATACCCTGCTGTCTCACTACCATCCATTGTTTGTAGTGAATACCCGGCTGTCTCAATACCATCCATTGTTTGTAGTGAATACCCTGCTGTCTCAATACCATCCATTGTCTCTAGTTAATACCCTGCTGTCTCAATACCATCCATTGTTTATTATATATTTTATATTTCACCTTTATTTAACCAGGTAGGTTTTATTTCACCTTTATTTAACCAGGTAGGTTTTATTTCACCTTTATTTAACCAGGTAGGCCAGTTGAGAACTAGTTCTCATTCACAACTGAGACCTGGCCAAGACAAAGCAAAGCAGTGCAACAAAAACAACAGAGTTACACAGTAAACAAACGTACAGTCAATAACACAATAGAGAATCTCTATACAGTTTGTACAAATGTAGTAAGATTAGGAAGGTAGGACAATAAATAGACCATAGTGGTGAAATAATTACAAATTAGAATTAACACTGGAATGATAGATGTGAAGATGATGATGTGCAAATAGAGATACTGGGGTGGAAATGAGCTAAAATAATAAATATGGGGATGAGGTAGTAGGATGGGCTATTTACAGAAGGGCTGTATACAGGTGCAGTGATCGATAAGCTGCTCTGACAGCTGATGCTTAAAGTTATTGAGGGAGATAGGAACCTCTAGCTTCAAGGATTTTTGCAATTCTTTACAGTCATTGGCAGCAGAGAACTGGATGAAATGGCGTTCAAAGGAGGTGTTGGCTTTGGGGGTGACCAGTGAAATATACCTGCTGGAGCGCATGCTACGGGTGGGTGTTGCTATGGTGACCAGCGAGCTGAGATAAGGCGGGGATTTACCTAATAAAGACTTATAGATGACCTGGAGCCAGTGGGTTTGGTGACTAATATGTAGTGAGGGCCAGCCAACGAGAGAATACAGGTCGCAGTGGTGGGTAGTATATGGGGCTTTGGTAACAAAACGGATGGCACTGTGATAGACTACATCCAATTTGCTGAGTAGAGTGTTGGAGGCTATTTTGTAAATGACATCGCCGAAGTCAAGGATCGGTAGGATAGTCAGTTTTACAAGGGCATGTTTGGCAGCATGAGTGAAGGAGGCTTTGTTGAGAAATAGGAAGCCGATTCTAGATTTAATTTTGGATTGGAGATGGTTAATGTGAGTCTGGAAGGAGAGTTTACAGTCTAACCAGACACCTAGGTATTTGTAGTTGTCCACATATTCTAAGTCAGACCCGTCCAGAGTAGTGATGATAGTCCGGTGGGCGGGTGCGGGCAGCGTTCTATTGAAGAGCATGCATTTAGTTTTACTAGCATTTAAGAGCAGTTGGAGCCACAGAAGGAGTGTTGTATGGCATTGAAGCTTGTTTGGAGGTTTGTTAACACAGTGTCCAAAGAAGGACCAGATGTTTACAGAATGGTGTCGTCTGCGTAGAGATGGATCCGAGTCACCAGGAGCGAGAGCGACATCATTGATATACAGCGGGTGAAATTAGTATTGAACACGTCACCATGTTTCTCAGTAAATATATTTCCAAAGGTGCTATTGACATGAAAGTTTCACCAGATGTTGGTAACAACCCAAGTAATCCATACATACAAAGAAACCAAAACAAAAAGTTCAGAAATTAAGTTATGTGTAATAATGTGAAATGACACAGGGAAAAAGTATTGAACACATGAAGAAGGGGAGGTTCAAAAAGGCATACCAAGACAACAGCTGAAAACTATCAGCAATCCAGCCCCCTGTCAGTGCAAATTAATATCAGCTGGTTCAGTCCCAACTGATGGCCTACAAAAGGGTCTCATTGCCAAGACACATCTCATGATGGGTAAAAGCAAAGAGCTGTCTCAAGACCTTCGTAACCTAATTGTTGCAAAACATAATGATGGCATTGGTTATAGGCGCATTTCTAAGCTTCTGAATGTTCCAGTGAGCACTGTTGGGGCCATAATACGGAAGTGGAAAGACAATCATTTCACCATAAATTTGCCTCGACCAGGTGCTCCTCGTAAATTTGCCCATTCATCCTTCCTTACTGATATTTATTTAATACTTCATACAAAAGCCTTTGTTGGTAATGACAGCTTCAAGAATCCTCCTGTATGGAGAAACTAGTCGCATGCATTGCTCTGTTATGATTTTGGCCCATTCTTCCACACAAACAGTCTTCAAATCTTGAAGGTTCCGTGGGCCTCTTCTATGAATCTTGATCTTCAGTTCCTTCCATAGATTTTCAATGGGATTTAAGTCAGGTGATTGGCTGGGCCATTCTAGCAGCTTTATTTTCTTTATTTGAAACCAATTGAGAGTTTCCTTGGCTGTGTGAGTTTCCTTGCTGAAATGTCCACCCTCGTTTCATCTTCATCATCCTGGTAGATGGCAGCAGATTTTTGTCAAGAATGTCTCGGTAAATTTGCCCATTCATCCTTCCTTCAATTATGTGAAGTTTGCCAGTACCATTTGCTGAAAAGCAGCCCCACACCATGACGTTCCTATCTCCAAACTTCACTGTTGGTATGGTGTTTTTAGGGTGATGTGCAGTGCCATTTCTCCTCCAAACATGGTGTGTATTATGACATCCAAACAGTTCAATTTTGCTCTCATCTGACCACACTATATTCTCCCAGTATTTCACTGGCTTTTCCAAATGTTGTGCAGCAAACTTTAAACGAGCTTCAACATGCTTTTTTTTCAGCAATGGAGTCTTGCGTGGTGAGCGTGCATACAGGCCATGGCGGTGGAGTGCATTACTTACTGTTTTCTTTGAGACAACAGTACCTGCTAATTACAGGTCTTTTTGAAGCTCTCCACAAGTGGTCCTTGGCTCTTGGACAACTCTTCTGGTTATTCTTTTCACTCCTCTGTCAGAAATCTTGCGAGGAGCACCTGGTCGAGGCAAATTTATGGTTAAATGATTGTCTTTCCACTTCCGTATTATGGCCCCAACAGTGCTCACTGGAACATTCAGAAGCTTAGAAATGCGCCTATAACCAATGCCATCATTATGTTTTGCAACAATTACGTTGCGAAGGTCTTGAGACAGCTCTTTGCTTTTACCCATCATGAGATGTGTCTTGTGTGACACCTTGGCAATGAGACCTTTTTGTAGGCCATCAGTTGGGACTGAACCAGCTGATATTAATTTGCACTGACGGGAATGGATTGCTTTTTAATTACTGATAGTTTTCAGCTGTTGTCTTGGCTTTCCATTACTTTTTGAACCTCCCTTTCTTCATGTGTTCAATACTTTTTCCCTGTGTCATTTCACATTATTACACATAACTTAATTTCTGAACTTATTTGTTTTGGTTTCTTTATATGTATGGATTACTTGGGTTGTTACCAACATCTGGTGAAAATGTCATGTCAATAGCACCTTTGGAAATATATTTACTGAGAAAAATGGTGACGTGTTCAATACTTATTTCACCCGATGTATATAGAATAGAGTCGGCCCAAGAATTGAACCCTGCGGCACCACCATAGAGACTGCCAGAGGACCGGACAACAGGCCCTCCGAATGACACACTGAACTCTATCTGAGAAGTAGTTGAAGAACCAGGCGAGACAGTCACTTGAGAAACCAAGGCTGTTGAGTCTGCCGATAAGAATACAGTGATTGACAGAGTCGAAAGCCTTGGCCAGGTCGATGAAGACGGCTGCACAGTACTGTCTTTTAACGATGGTGGTTATGATATCGTTCAGTACCTTGAGCGTAGCTGAGGTGCACCCATGACCAGCTCGGAAACCAGATTGCATAGCAGAGAAGGTACGGTGGGATTCGAAATGGTCAGTGATCTGTTTGTTAACTTGGCTTTCAAAGACTTTAGAAAGGCAGGGCAGGATGGATATAGGTTTATAACAGTTTGGGTCTAGAGTGTCTCCTCCTTTGAAGAGGGGGATGACCGCGGCAGCTTTCCAATCTCTAGGGATCTCAGACGATACGAAAGAGAGGTTGAACAGGCTGGTAATAGGGGTTGCAACAATTTCGGCGGATCATTTTAGAAAGAAAGGGTCCAAATTGTCTAGCCCAGCAGATTTGTAGGGGTCCAGATTTTGCAGCTTTTTCAGAACATCAGCTGTCAGGATTTGGGTGAAGGAGAAGCGGGGGGGGCTTGGGCAAGTAGCTGCCGGGGGTGCAGAGCTGTTGACCGGGGTAGGGGTAGCCAGATGGAAAGCATGGCCAGCCGTAGCAAAATGCTTTTTGAAATACTCTCTCTCTCTCCTCATCTCTCTCTCTCCTCTTCTCTCTCTCCTTATCTCTCTTCTCTTCATCTCTCTCTCATCATCCCTCTCTCTCTTCATCTCTCTCTCTCCTCTTCTCTCTCTCCTTATCTCTCTCTCCTCATCTCTCCTCATCTCTCTCTCTATCCTCTCCTCATCTCTCTCTCTCTCCTCTTTTCTCTCTCCTCTTCTCTCTCTCTCTCTCTCTCTCCTCATCCCTCTCTCTCCTCATCTCTCTCTCCTCATCCCTCTCTCTCCTCATCTCTCTCTCCTCATCTCTCTCTCTCCTCTCTTCATCTCTCTCTCCTTATCCCTCTCTCCTCATCCCTCTCTCTCCTCATCCCTCTCTCTCCTCATCCCTCTCTCTCCTCATCTCTCTCTCTCCTCATCTCTCTCCTCATCTCTCTCTCTCCTCATCCCTCTCTCTCCTCATCCCTCTCTCTCCTCATCTCTCTCTCTCTCCTCATCTCAATTCAATTCAATTCAATTCAATTCAATTCAATTCACTTTATTGGCATGACGCAACAATGTACATATTGCCAAAGTATCATACATCAATATATATATATATATATTTTTTCTATATATTTATATATATATATTTTTTTTTTCTATTTTATATATATATATATATATATATACATACATATACACACGCACATACATATATATACACATATATACATACATACATACACACATATATATATATATTTTTTTTAAAAATATAATTACATCAAAGAACAAATAACAACAGGAAAAAATAAAATAAATGCATTAAATATGTCAGGCACTGTCCCTCAACTTGTGGCAGGCAGCAACATAGCATGCTGCCAGCACACAGCTGGTCATGTCTTCCCCCAAAAGGATCGGCAGCCTTTCTATGTCAGAGAGGTCCTCAAAGCCCCGGACTACTTGTTCAAATTTGGGGAAGTGACTCTCTCTGATGGTTTTATATTTTTGACATTTGGTCAGGAAATGCAGCTCTGTCTCTGGTTCTGCTGTGGTGCAGTGGTTGCACAGCCTTTCCTCTACAGGGAGCCAGGTTTTCCTGTGTCTACCCTTCTCAATAGCAAGGCTGTGCTCGCTGAGCCTGTACTTTGTCAAGGTTTTCCTGAGGTTTTGATCAGTCACCATGGTCAGATAGTTTGCCATGGTGTACTGTCGATTTAGGGCCAAATAGCACTGCATTTTGCTTTGTGCTTGTGTTTGTGTTTTCCAATAGGTAATGTAGTTTTGTTTTAGATGTTTTGTAATTTGGTTAATTCTTATTGATTGGATGTTCTGGTCCTGAGGCTTCAGTGTGTTAGTGGAACAAGTTTGTGAACTCAGCCCCTGGACCAGTTGGATGAAGGGACTCTTATCTTTGCTCAACTCTTGGTATTGCAGGGCTTGGTAATGATATGAGAGGGGGTCACTGTGTTTTAGGTGTTTCCAAAACTTAATTGCTCTTTTTTGAGTTTTTAATATTAGTGGATATCGGCCTAATTCTGCCCTGCATGCATTGTTTGTAGTTTTCCTCTGGACATGTAGGAGAATCTTACAAAGTTCTGCGTGCAAGGTCTCAATGGGATGTTTGTCCCAGTGGGTAAAATCTTGTTTTGTAAGTGGACCCCACACCTCGCTGCCATAGAGTGCGATTGGTTCAATCACACATTTAATTAGTTTTTGCCAAATTGTAATAGGTATTTCAATTTGGATTTGTTTTTTAATGGCGTAGAATGCCCTGCGTGCTTTGTCTCTCAGTTCATTCACTGCATTATTTAGGTGTCCAGTCGAACTTATTTTTAAACCTAAATAGTTGTATTGTGTGCAATACTCTATATGTTTTGCACCAATTGAGAACTTTGGTTTTATTCCCTGGGATCTGGAATTTGTCTGGAAAATCATTATTTTGGTCTTTTTGGGGTTTACTGTCAGGGCCCAGGTCTGACAGTACTGCTCTAGCAGGTCCAAGCTCTGCTGTAGACCATGTGCTGTGGGTGAAAGCAGGCACAGGTCATCTGCAAAGAGCAGGCATCTAACTTCCGAATTGTGGAGACTAACACCAGGGGCTGAGGACTTCTCTAGAATATTGGCCAATTCATTGATGTAAATGTTAAATAGTACAGGGCTGAGATTGCAACCCTGGCGCAGGCCCCGCCCCTGGTTAAATGATTCAGTTTGTTTCTTGCCAATTTTTATGCTACACATGTTGCCTGTATACATTGATTTTATAATGTCATATGTTTTACCCCCTACACCACTTTCAATGACTTTGTAGAACAGTCCTGTATGCCAGATAGAATCAAATGCTTTTTGGAAGTCAATAAAGCAAGTATAGAGTTTTGTCTTATTTTTGTGGACGTGTTTATCTATTAGGGTGTGTAGGGTGTAAATATGATCTGTTGTTCTATGTTTTGGTATAAATCCAATTTGGCTTTTACTCAGGATATTGTGCTTATTAAGGAAGTTTAGGACTCTTACATTTATAATACTACAGAAAACCTTCCCCAGGTTACTGTTCACACAAATCCCTCTGTAATTGTTAGGGTCAGATTTGTCTCCGTTTTTAAAGATTGGTGTTATGAGTCCTTGGTTCCAGATGTCAGGGAAGTAACCTACACTCAGGATCAAGTTAAACAATTTTAATATAGCTAATTGATATTTTTCACTAGTGAATTTGAGCATCTCATTTAGGATCCCATCAGGTCCGCATGCTTTTTTTGATTTGAGGGCTTGAAGTTTTTTAAGGAGCTCCTGCTCAGTAATTGGGGAGTCTAAAGGATGTTGGTAGTCCTTTATAGATTTTTCCAGTTTGTTTAACTTTTCATAAATTTGTCCCTGTTCAGTTTTATCCTGAGTGTCAACAGTGTTGTAGAGTGCTTTAAAGTGATTTGTCCAAATGTCACCATTTTGTATGGCTAATTCCTGTTGTTTGGGTTTGTTTAGGTTTTTCCAATTTTGCCAGAAGTTGTTTTTATTTATGGACTCCTCAATTAGTGTCAATTGCTTTCTGTTGTACTGGGATTTCTTGATTCTGAGTGTACGTTTATATGATTTTAATGTCTCACAGTACTGAAGGCGTAGTTCTCTGTTGTTTGGGTCTCTGTGTTTTTGGTTCGATAGTGTTCTAAGTTTTTTCCTAATGTTTTTACAATCTGTATCAAACCATTTGTCTTCTGTATTTCTGTTTGGTTTGTTTGATCCTAGCTTTAATTGTGCTGTTTTTGCTGTTTGCCTAAATATATAATTTATGTTATTTACAGCTAGATTGACACCTTCTTTACTGTGAGCGTACATTGTATCCAGAAAGTTGTTTAGGGTTGATTGGATTTTTTGGTTACTGATTGCTTTCTGGTATTCCTCTGTGCTGTTTTGAGCCCATCTGTATGAATGTTTGATGTTGTACAGCTTATTGGGCTGTGAATTTGTGGTTGCTTCTATGTCTGATCTTTTGAGGAACAGGGTAATTTGGCTGTGATCAGACAGAGGTGTTAGTGGCTTAACAGTGAATGAGCTGAGAGAGAAAGGGTCCATATCTGTTATCATGTAGTCTACTGTGCTTTGGCCAAGAGGAGAGCAATAGGTGAATCTTCCTAAAGAGTCCCCCTGTAACCTACCATTGACAAAGTACAGACCCAGGCTTCGACAGAGCTGCAATAGGTCTTTTCCATTCTTGTTGACGATGCTGTCACTGTTGTTCCTGTAGGAAAGGTTAAAGGGATTAGAGACAGCTTGGCCTGTGATATAGCTGTCCCCTCGTGTGCTCATTTGGTCAGGTAGTGTTCCTGTGCGTGCATTTGCGTCCCCACAGATGAGCACATTTCCCTGGGCCTGGAAGTGGCTCGTCTCTTCCTCAAGGGTGGAGAATATTTCTTCTGAGAAATAGGGGGATTCTGAGGGGGGGATATATATTGCACACAGGAACAAGTTTTTTCCTGTCAGTGTAAGTTCTTTTTTTAGTCTAAGCCAAATGTGATATTTGCCAATTTTTTGGGGGTCAATTAGGTTTTGTAGTTGGGATTTGTACCATATAATCATTCCTCCAGAATCTCTGCCTCTATTGACAGAGATGTGTTTTTGGGATGGTAAAATTATTTCTCTGTAGCCTGTGGGACAGTGCGTGACTACATCTGCCTTACACCATGTCTCCTGCAGAATAATGATATCATCATCTTTTATGTTTTTGTTGAACTCCAGGGCCAGACTCTTCAGTCCTAAGGCTGTCGAGTTTAGGCCCTGGATGTTCCACATGCTAATTGTTAGTGGTCTCATTGCAAAAAGTATGAATATTAAGAATGACTATTACAAGAGAACAACTATATTTCTAAGACTAACTAGGTTACTAAGGGTGAGACAATACAGAACATTCCTCAGATGATATTGTTTCTCCAAAGTGTCATGTAGGTATTTATATATGTACGTGTGAGTGTGTCTGTTCATATCCTCCACTGTGTAAGATAATTTTTTTTTTATTTTTTTTTTTATTTCACCTTTATTTAACCAGGTAGGTCAGTTGAGAACAAGTTCTCATTTGCAACTGCGACCTGGCCAAGACAAAGCAAAGCAGTGCGACAAAAAAAAACACAACAACACAGAGTTACACATTAAACAAACAGTCAAAAACACAATAGAAAATCTATAAACAGAGTGCAAAATGTAGTGCAAAAATGCAGTAAGGTTGGGAGGTAGGACAATAAATAGACTATAGAGTAGAAATAAATTACAGAATTATCATCATTAACACAGGAATGAAGGATGTGCAAATTATGATGTGCAAATAGAGATACTGGAGTGCAAGATTAGTGAAAAATAAACAAAAATAAATATGGGGATGAGGTAGTAGAGTGGGCTATTTACAGAAGGGCTATATACAGGTGCAGTGATCGATAAGCAGCTTTGACAGCTGATGCTTAAAGTTATTGAGGGAGATAGGAACCTCCAGCTTCAATGATTTTTGCAATTCGTTCCAGTCATTGGCAGCAGCGAACTGGAAGGAATGGCGGCCAAAGGAGGTGTTGGCTTTGGGGGTGACCAGTGAGATATACCTGCTGGAGCGCATGCTACGGGTGGGTGTTGCTATGGTGACCAGTGAGCTGAGATAGGGCGGGGATTTACCTAATAAAGACTTATAGATGACCTGGAGCCAGTGGGTTTGGCGACGAATATATAGTGAAGGCCAGCCAACGAGAGCATACAGGTCGCAGTGGTGGGTAGTGTAAGGGGCTTTGGTGACAAAACGGATGGCACTATGATAGACTACATCCAATTTGCTAAGTAGAGTGTTGGAGGCTAGTTTGTAAATGACATCGCCGAAATCAAGGATCGGTAGGATAGTCAGTTTTACAAGGGCATGTTTGGCAGCATGAGTGAAGGAGGCTCTGTTGCGAAATAGGAAGCCAATTCTGGATTTAATTTTGGATTGGAGATGGTTGATGTGAGTCTGGAAGTTGAGTTTATAGTCTAACCAGATGCCTAGGTATTTGTAGGTGTCCACGTATTCTAATTCGGATCCGTCGAGAGTAGTGATGATAGTCCGGTGGGCGGGTGCTGGCATTGTTCGATAGAAAAGCATGCACTTAGTTTTACTAGCGTTTAAGAGCAGTTGTAGGCCACGGAAGGAGTGTTGTATGGCATTGAAGCTTGATTGAAGGTTAGTAAACACAGTATCCAAAGAGGGGCCAGATGTATACAGAATGGTGTCATCTGCGTAGAGATGGATCAGAGAGTCACCAGCAGCGAGAGCGACATCGTTGATGTATATAGAGAAAAGGGTTGGCCCAAGAATTGAACCCTGTGGCACCCCCATAGAGACTGCCAGAGGATCGGACAATAGGCCCTCCGATTTGACACACTGAACTCTGTCTGCAAAGTAGTTAGAGAACCAAGCAAGGCAGTCACTTGAGAAACCAAGGCTGTTGAGTCTGCCAATAAGAATGCGGTGATTGACAGAGTCGAAGGCCTTGGCCAGGTCGATGAAAACGGCTGCACAGTACTGTCTTTTATCGATGGCGGTTATGATATCGTTCAGTACCTTGAGCGTAGCTGAGGTGCACACATGACAAGCTCGGAAACCAGATTGCATAGCAGAGAAGGTACGGTGGGATTCGAAATGGTCAGTTATCTGTTTGTTAACTTGGCTATCGAAGACTTTAGAAAGGCAGGGCAGGGTGGATATTGGTCTATAACAGTTTGGGTCTAGAGTGTCTCCTCCTTTGAAGAGGGGGATGACCGCGGCAGCTTTCCAATCTCTAGGGATCTCAGACGATATGAAAGAGAGGTTGAACAAGCTAGTGATAGGTGTTGCAACAATTTTGGCTGATAATTTCAGAAAGAGAGGGTCCAGATTATCTAGCCCAGCAGATTTGTAGGGGTCCAGATTTAGCAGCTCTTTCAGAACATCAGCTGTCAGGATTTGGGTGAAGGAGAAGCGGGGGGGGCTTGGGCAAGTAGCTGCCGGGGGTGCAGAGCTGTTGGCCGGGGTAGGGGTAGTCAGATGGAAAGCATGGCCAGCCATAGCAAAATGCTTATTGAAATTTTCAATAATCGTGGATTTATCAGTGATGTATGTGTGAGTGTTTGGGTGAGTTTGAGTTATTGATTGTGTCTGTTAATGTGTGTGTGCGGGAGTGAGTGTGGATGGGTCGGTGTGTGTGTGTGTTTGTGAATGGGTCAGTGTGAGTGTGTGTGTGTGTTTGTGAGTGTGTGTGTGTGGATGGGTCAGTGTGAGTGTCTATATCTGGTTAGTGTGAGTGACGATGGGTCAGTGTCAATGTGAGTGTGTGGTTGTGTCAGTGTGAGTGTGAGTGTGTGGTTGTGTCAGTGTGAGTGTTTTTACTGTAGTCTAGTGTAGATGTAGTGGAGGAGCTGTTTGATCTCACTCAGTCCCACAGAGTTATCTGGTCCGGTGAGAGCCTCCGAATAGCTGCGCCGGTTCTGTTGCGGTGCCACCTGAGAAGAAAGGGGGGCAAGACTGGGTCGTGGTGCTGACTCTGTTGTCTGGTAGTGGTGGTGCTCTGGTGTGGGGTAGTATATTGGCCCTGGTCCATTCTGGCGGCTTCGTTGGGGGGAGCGGTGATCTGGTGGTGGGTGGGTCTTGTAGGTTGTGCTGGGTCTCGGTTGGTGTCGAGGGTGCCTGTGGCTTGTTGGTGATGACGTAGTCTGGTAGGCGACTCTGCGTGGTGATGACATCTGGAAGGTGGTCCTGGGTGGTCCTCTGTCCTGTTGGGCACGCTGTGTTGGTCTGCCGAGTGCCATCCTTCAAGGTCTTGGTGAGCAGTCCCACTGACTGTTTCCTCAGATGGGAGTGGTCGTACAGGTGCTCAGGGGTGATGGTCGGGTGTTGAGCAACGTGCACATTCGGGATCCTGGCACAACCTCTTGTGATGTCAGCGTTGACTCTCTGGATGGTATGGGGGTGGAAATCTTTGCGGGGCAGCAGAGTGGAGATGGTGATGCGGGAGTTAGGGAAAGACTCAGAGGCTTTCTCTGCCATTCTGCTGACCAGGCTGCCTACTCTCTCCTGATCATCTCTCATGTTGTTGGTGCCACTGTGGATGATAATGTGGCCTGGTGTTCCGAAGTCAGGCTTGGATATAATATTTAGTGCATCCTGCACTTTTGGGCACCAGAATTTGACCACCTTGTGGTTGGGGAATAATTTCTCCTCATCTATATATTTTCCGTTTGAATCAATGAGGATGGCCACCTCCGTGACTCTTACCATAGTGGTGGTTTCACATACAGGGGCTGGTTTATGCAGGACCTGTGTAATGGGGGGGGGTATGTGAAGGGGTGTCAGGGGTGTCCGAGGAGCTTCTCTCTGCTGTTGTCGTCCTTGTGTGTGCCTCCTTGTGGACTGGGGATGTGGGTATGGGGGGGACGGTGCAGGGTAAGGAGGTGGTTGACGGGGGGTTAGTGGAAGAAGGTTTTGTAGTGTTGAGGGGCTGCAGCTGTTCTGTAGGGATTTTTGACTCTTCTTTCGGATGTAGTACCATTTTAATGACAGCTAGCTCTGATTCCATCTCCTTCTTTGCCTGCGCTAGTTCTCTTTGCATGGCCCCTTTCTCCTCCTCCAGCGCTGTGCTGAAGTTCTCTCTCAGCTCCTGGACTGATGTTTTTAGTTGAGTCCGCCACTGGTTCAGCTGGTCCTGTAGAGGTTCAGTGTAGTAAGGAAGTTGCTCTCTGAGCTCAGTAACCTCTAGTTCCAACTGAGACAGCTTCTCCCTTAGCAGCCGTATGGTGTTGCCATCATTATTCTGATGGTTGTGTACAGGTAGGGGGAGGGACAGATCTATGTCCTGGAGCTGGGGCAGAACTGCTGTTGGGGTATCCGTTGGAGCGGGGGATACTGGGGTGCTGTTCTTGTCCCTTTTTGCAGTGGCTAGGTTCCCTAGAACGGGAGAGTCCTGTAAAAAAGAACTGAGTGCCGCCTCACTTCCCTGGACCATTACTGTGCCATTTTGATATATATTTACGGTCAGGAGTCTATTTTCCTGTGACTTTTCACTATCCTCAAAAATGTGAATTAGCCTTCCCTTGCAGATCCCCTTTTTGGTTGTGTGAGGGAAGTGTCTGGTTATGGCTGCGTGCCAGGCAGTGGTGTGTTCACTGTAGAACAGTAAGTTGGTAACGGTCCCGTTGTGTGAGGGAAGTGTCTGGTTATGGCTGCGTGCCAGGCAGTGGTGTGTTCACTGTAGAACAGTAAGTTGGTAACCGTCCCGTTGTGTGAGGGAAGTGTCTGGTTATGGCTGCGTGCCAGGCAGTGGTGTGTTCACTGTAGAACAGTAAGTTGGTAACCGTCCCGTTGTGTGAGGGAAGTGTCTGGTTATGGCTGCGTGCCAGGCAGTGGTGTGTTCACTGTAGAACAGTAAGTTGGTAACGGTCCCGTTGTGTGAGGGAAGTGTCTGGTTATGGCTGCGTGCCAGGCAGTGGTGTGTTCACTGTAGAACAGTAAGTTGGTAACCGTCCCGTTGTGTGAGCAGTCAGCAAACAACGTATCTGGGTTTTCCCTCTGTATGTTTTGTTTAAACATAATTCTTCCCTTCTCTGATTTAAGATGGGATGGGATTTCTATAAAACGAGGGGAAAGTTTAACGTTCTCCGCTGCTTTCTTCACCGCTAGCGCTGCTTCGGAAGCCATGTTGCTATGGTTACCACCGGTCAACAATAGGTGCCGCTAACGGTTGAGGTTTCAAATTTGAGTTAGCTAGCTTGATCGATTTATAAAGTCTGTTTTTACTCACGGTGTCGATTATTTTGATTTCCTTTTTGGGTCTTCAGTTGTCTGGGTTTATTAGTAGTATTTTTATGAAAAATGTTGATCCGTTTGTCTCACTCTTAGTAATCAAAAGTTTGAATGAATCACGAGCTGTTCTTCTGCATGTCTGTCAAGTTCAAGCTCTCTCTCTCTCTCCTCATCTCTCTCTCCTCATCCCTCTCTCTCCTCATCTCTCTCTCCTCATCTCTCTCTCTCCTCTCTTCATCTCTCTCTCCTTATCCCTCTCTCCTCATCCCTCTCTCTCCTCATCTCTCTCTCTCCTCATCTCTCTCTCCTCATCTCTCTCTCTCCTCATCCCTCTCTCTCTCTCCCTGTCTCTCTCCTCATCCCTCTCTCTCCTCATCTCTCTCTCTCCTCATCTCTCTCTCTCCTCATCCCTCTCTCTCCTCATCTCTCTCTCCTCATACCTCTCTCTCCTCATCTCTCTCTCTCCTCATCCCTCTCTTCTCTTCTCTCTCTCCTCTCTTCATCTCTCTCCTCATCCCTCTCTCTCCTCATCTCTCTCTCTCTCCTCATCTCTCTCTCTCCTCATCCCTCTCTCTCCTCATCTCTTTCTCTCATCATCCCTCTCTCTCCTCATCTCTCTCTCTCCTCATCCCTCTCTCCTCTTCGCTCTCTCCTCATCTCTCTATCTCTCCTCATCCCTCTCTCCTCATCTCTCTCTCTCCTCATCTCTCTCTCCTCATCCCTTTCTCTCTCCTCATCTCTCTCTCTCCTCATCTCTCTCTCCTCATCCCTTTCTCTCTCCTCATCTCTCTCTCCTCATCCCTCTCTCCTCTTCGCTCTCTCCTCATCTCTCTATCTCTCCTCATCTCCCTCTCTCCTCATCTCTCTCTCTCCTCATCTCTCTCTCTCCTCATCTCTCTCTCTCCTCATCTCTCTCTCCTCATCCCTTCCTCTCTCCTCATCTCTCTCTCTCCTCATCTCTCTCTCCTCATCCCTTCCTCTCTCCTCATCTCTCTCTCCTCATCTCTCTCTCTCCTCATCCCTCTCTCCTCATCTCTCTCTCTCCTCATCCCTCTCTCCTCATCTCTCTCTCTCCTCATCTCTCTCTCCTCATCCCTTTCTCTCTCCTCATCTCTCTCTCCTCTCTTCATCTCTCTCCTCATCCCTCTCTCTCCTCATCTCTCTCTCTCTCCTCATCTCTCTCTCTCTCCTCATCTCTCTCTCTCCTCATCCCTCTCTCTCCTCATCTCTTTCTCTCATCATCCCTCTCTCTCCTCATCTCTCTCTCTCCTCATCCCTCTCTCCTCTTCGCTCTCTCCTCATCTCTCTATCTCTCCTCATCCCTCTCTCCTCATCTCTCTCTCTCCTCATCTCTCTCTCCTCATCTCTCTCTCTCCTCATCTCTCTCTCTCCTCATTTCTCTCTCCTCATCTCTCTCTCTCCTCATCTCTCTCTCCTCATCCCTTTCTCTCTCCTCATCTCTCTCTCCTCATCCCTTTCTCTCTCCTCATCTCTCTCTCTCCTCATCTCTCTCTCCTCATCTCTCTCTCTCCTCATCCCTCTCTCTCCTCATCCCTCTCTCTCCTCATCTCTCTCTCTCCTCATCTCTCTCTCTCCCCTCAACAGTGAATTAAACAATAACATTTACAGTAAACATTACACTCACAAAAGTTCCAAAAGAATAGAGACATTTCAAATATCATATAATGTAAATATACAGTGTTGTAATGATGTGCAAATAGTTTGTTTGTTCTTCACTGGTTGACCTTTTCTTGTGACAACAGGTCACACATCTTGCTGCTGTGATGAACACTGTGGTATTTCACCCAGTAGATATGGGAGGTTATCTCTCCTCATCTCTCTCTCCTCATCTCTCTCTCTCCTCATCCCTCTCTCTCCTCATCTCTCTCTCTCCTCATCTCTCTCTCTCCTCATCTCTCTCTCTCCTCATCTCTCTCTCTCCTCATCTCTCTCTCTCCTCATCCCTCTCTCTCCTCATCTCTCTCCTCATCTCTCTCCTCATCTCTCTCTCTCCTCATCTCCCTCTCTCCTCATCTCTCTCTCCTCATCCCTCTCTCCTCATCCCTCTCTCTCCTCATCTCTCTCTCTCTCTCTCTCTCTCTCTCTCTCTCTCTCTCTCTCTCCTCATCTCTCCTCTCTCTTCACCCCCCCTGTCCCTCTCTCTCTTCACCCCCCTGTCTCTCTCCCCCGTCTCTCTCTCCCCTGTCTCTCTCTCCTCATCTCTTTCTCTCTCCCCCTGTCTCTCTCTCTCCCTGTCTCTCTCTCTTCACCCCCATGTCTCTCTCTCTCTCTTCATCCCCCTGTCTCTCTCTCTCTCCCCATGTCTCTCTCTCTCCCTGTCTCTCTCTCTCTTCATCCCCCTGTCTCTCTCTCCCCCGGTCTCTCACTCTCCCTGTCTCTCTCTCTCTTCACCCCCATGTCTCTCTCTCTCTCCCCATGTCTCTCTCTCTCCCTCTCCCCCTGTCTCTCTCTCTCCCTGTCTCTCTCTCTCTTCACCCCCATGTCTCTCTCTCTCTCTCTCTCTCTCTCTCTCTCTCTCCCCATGTCTCTCCCTCTCCCCCTGTCTGTTTCTCCCCCTGTCTCTCTCTCTCTCTTCATCCCCCTGTCTCTCTCTCTCTCATCTCTCCCTCTCTTTCTCCTCTCCCCTGTCTCTCTCTCCCCTGTCTGTCTCTCTCTCTCTTCATCCCCCTGTCTCTCTCTCTCCCTTTCTCTCTCCCCCTCTCTCTCTCTCCCCCTGTCTCTCCCTGTCTCTCTCTCCTCGTCGCTCTCTCCCTGTCTCTCTCTCCCCCTGTCTCTCTCTCTCTCTCTCTCTCTCTCTCGCTCTCTTCACCCCCCCTCTCTCTCCCCCTGTCTCTCTCCCCCCCTGTCTCTCTCTCTGTCTCTCTCTCCTCATCTCTCTCTCTCCCCCCCTGTCTCTCTCTCCCCCTCTCTCCCTCTCTCTCTCTCTCTGTCCTCACCCCCTGTCTCTCTCTCCCCTTGTCTCTCTCTCCTCACCCCCCTGTCTCTCTCTCTTTTCCTCAGCTAATTCAGTGAGGGTGAAGATAATGCTAGGTAAGAAGGAGTGTGGCGGTAGCAGCAACGGAGCCCGTCACCATGACAAGGATAAAGCCAAGAAGAGACTGAGTCGCTCCAAGGCCAAACCCGTTGTCAGTGACGATGACAGCGACGAAGACCAGGATGACATTGTAAGTCACCATGACAACCTGCTGGGGTACAGGGCGGTTTTCAGACTGACAGGGTGAAGGTGTTTGACCTGCTGTTTTCTAATGATGCTCTCTCTCTCTGTGTCTCTTTCTCTCAATTCAATTTAAGTGGCTTTATTGGCATGGAAACATATGTTAACAAAGCAAGGGAAATAGATCATAAACAAAAAGGAAATGAACAATACAAAATTAACAGTAAACATTACACTCACTAAATATTTGTATTTATTTAGCCTTTATTTAACTAGGCAAGTCAGTTAAGAACAAGGTCTTATTTACAATGACGTCCTACACCGGCCAAACCCGGACGATGCTGGGCCAATGTGTGCCCTGTGGGACTTCCAATCACTGCCGGTTGTGATACAGCCTGGAATCTAACCAGGGTTTGTAGTGACGCCTCTAGCACTGAGATGCAGTGCCTTAGACCGCTGTGCCACTCGAGAGACATTTCAAATATCATATAATGTTAATATACAGTGTTGTAATGATGTGTAAATAGTTAAAGTACAAAAGGGAAAATAAATCAACATAAATATGGGTTGTATTTACATGGTGTTTGTTCTTCACTGGTTGTCCTTTTCTTGTGACAACAGGTCACACATCTTGCTGCTGTGATGAACACTGTGGTATTTCACCCAGTAGATATGGGAGTTTATCAATATGGGGTTTGTTTTCTAATTCTTTGTGGATCTGTGTAATCTGAGGGAAATATGTCTCTAATATGGTCATACATTTGGCAGGAGGTTAGGAAGTGCAGCTCAGTTTCCACCTCATTTTGTGGGCAGTGTGCACATAGCCTGTCTTCTCTTGAGAGCCAGGTCTGTCTACAGCAGCCTTTCTCAATAGCAAGGCTATGCTCACTGAGTCTGTACATAGTCAAAGCTTTCCTTAAGTTTGGGTCAGTCACAGTGGTCAGGTATTCTGCCACTGTGTTCTCTCTGTTTAGGGACAAATAGCATTCTAGTTTGCTCTGTTTTTTTGTTTTTTATTCTTTCCAATGTGTCAAGTAATTCTCTTTTTGTTTTCTCATTATTTGGTTGGGTCTAATTGTGTTGCTGTCCTGGGGCTCTGTGTGGTCTGTTTGTGTTTGTGAACAGAGACCCAGGACCAGCTTGTTTAGGGGACTCTTCTCCAGGTTCATCTCTCTGTAGGTGATGGCTTTGTTATGGAAGGTTTGAGAATCGCTTCCTTTTAGGTGGTTGTAGAATTTATTCTCTGTCGCTCTGTCTCTCTCTCTCTTTCTTTCTCTCTCTCCATATCTCTCTCTCTCTCTCTTGCTCTCTCTCTCCATATCTCTCTCTCTCTCTCTTGCTCTCTCTCTCCATATCTCTCTCTCTCTCTCTTGCTCTCTCTCTTTCTTTCTCTCTCTCCGTGTCTCTAAATTAAATGTGCTTTATTGTCATGACGTAACAATGTTTTTATTTATTTAACCAGGTAGGTCAGTTGAGAACAAGTTCTCATTTGCAACGGCGACCTGTACATATTGCCAAAGCTTACTTTGGAGTAACAGCAATAACCAAGGCTGAAAATAACCATACATTGAAGAATAATAAGCATAGAGGAGATGTAGTGGTCTGTCAGACACTGTCCCTCATCTAATAACAGACAGCAATGTAGTGGTCTGTCAACACTGTCATCATCTAATAACAGACAGCAATGTAGTGGTCTGTCAGACACTGTCCCTCATCTAATAACAGACAGCAATGTAGTGGTCTGTCAGACACTGTCCCTCATCTAATAACAGACAGCAATGTAGTGGTCTGTCAACACTGTCCCTCATCTAATAACAGACAGTAATGTAGTGGTCTGTCAACACTGTCCCTCATCTAATAACAGACAGCAATGTAGTGGTCTGTCAGACACTGTCCCTCATCTAATAACAGACAGCAATGTAGTGGTCTGTCAGACACTGTCCCTCATCTAATAACAGACAGCAATGTAGTGGTCTGTCAGACACTGTCCCTCATCTAATAACAGACAACAATGTAGTGGTCTGTCAGACACTGTCCCTCATCTAATAACAGACAGCAATGTAGTGGTCTGTCAGACACTGTCCCTCATCTAATAACAGACAGCAATGTAGTGGTCTGTCAGACACTGTCCCTCATCTAATAACAGACAGCAATGTAGTGGTCTGTCAACACTGTCCCTCATCTAATAACAGACAGCAATGTAGTGGTCTGTCAGACACTGTCCCTCATCTAATAACAGACAGCAATGTAGTGGTCTGTCAGACACTGTCCCTCATCTAATAACAGACAGCAATGTAGTGGTCTGTCAACACTGTCCCTCATCTAATAACAGACAGTAATGTAGTGGTCTGTCAACACTGTCCCTCATCTAATAACAGACAGCAATGTAGTGGTCTGTCAGACACTGTCCCTCATCTAATAACAGACAGCAATGTAGTGGTCTGTCAGACACTGTCCCTCATCTAATAACAGACAGCAATGTAGTGGTCTGTCAGACACTGTCCCTCATCTAATAACAGACAGCAATGTAGTGGTCTGTCAGACACTGTCCCTCATCTAATAACAGACAGCAATGTAGTGGTCTGTCAGACACTGTCCCTCATCTAATAACAGACAGCAATGTAGTGGTCTGCCAGCCCACAGCTCTCTGTTCCTCCCCAACAGGACAGGTAGCCTATCATCATCAGGGTTTAACATTTGGGGAAATTATGCTCTAATTGTTTTATATGTTTGACATTTTGTCAGGAAGTGCAGCTCTGTCTCTGGTTCTGCTGTGGTGCAGTGGTTGCACAGCCTTTCCTCTACAGGGAGACATGTTTTCCTGTGTCTACCCTTCTCAATAGCAAGGCTGTGCTCACTGAGCCTGTACTTTGTCAAGGTTTTATTAAGGTTTTGAACAGTAACCATGGTCAGATAGTTTGCCATGGTGTACTGTTGGTTTAGTGCCAGATAGCACTGCATTTTGCTTTGTGCTTGTGTGTGTTAGTAGAGCAGGTTTGTGAACTCAGCCCCAGGACCAGCTGGATGAGGAGACTCTGTTCTTCAGTGTGTTAGTAGAACAGGTTTGTGAACTCAGCCCCAGGACCAGCTGGATGAGGGGACTCTGTTCTTCAGTGTGTTAGTAGAACAGGTTTGTGAACTCAGCCCCAGGACCAGCTGGATGAGGAGACTCTGTTCTTCAGTGTGTTAGTAGAACAGGTTTGTGAACTCAGCCCCAGGACCAGCTGGATGAGGAGACTCTGTTCTTCAGTGTGTTAGTAGAACAGGTTTGTGAACTCAGCCCCAGGACCAGCTGGATGAGGAGACTCTGTTCTTCAGTGTGTTTGTAGAACAGGTTTGTGAACTCAGCCCCAGGACCAGCTGGATGAGGAGACTCTGTTCTTCAGTGTGTTAGTAGAACAGGTTTGTGAACTCAGGACCAGTTGGATGAGGGGACTCTGTTCTTCAGTGTGTTAGTAGAACAGGTTTGTGAACTCAGCCCCAGGACCAGCTGGATGAGGAGACTCTGTTCTTCAGTGTGTTAGTAGAACAGGTTTGTGAACTCAGGACCAGTTGGATGAGGGGACTCTGTTCTTCAGTGTGTTAGTAGAGCAGGTTTGTGAACTCAGCCCCAGGACCAGCTGGATGAGGAGACTCTGTTCTTCAGTGTGTTAGTAGAACAGGTTTGTGAACTCAGCCCCAGGACCAGCTGGATGAGGAGACTGTTCTTCAGTGTGTTTGTAGAACAGGTTTGTGAACTCAGCCCCAGGACCAGCTGGATGAGGAGACTGTTCTTCAGTGTGTTTGTAGAACAGGTTTGTGAACTCAGGACCAGCTGGATGAGGGGACTCTGTTCTTCAGTGTGTTAGTAGAACAGGTTTGTGAACTCAGCCCCAGGACCAGCTGGATAAGGGGACTCTGTTCTTCAGTGTGTTAGTAGAACAGGTTTGTGAACTCAGCCTCAGGACCAGCTGGATGAGGGGACTCTGTTCTTCAGTGTGTTAGTAGAACAGGTTTGTGAACTCAGCCCCAGGACCAGCTGGATAAGGGGACTCTGTTCTTCAGTGTGTCAGTAGAACAGGTTTGTGAACTCAGCCTCAGGACCAGCTGGACCACCTCTTTCTCTCTCTCTCTCTCTCTCTCTCTCCTCTTCTCTCTCTCTCTCTCTCTCCTCTTCTCTCTCTCTCTCTCTTTCTCTCCTCTCTCTCCTCTCTCTCTCTCCTCTTTTTGTAGCTTTTCTAGACTTGTGAGATGATTTTCAGTTGGTTGTTGGGGTGCCTGTGGTCTGGTGACGTATCAGCCCAGCAGGTCCACTGTTGATGACCTCATATTTTTGTCTTCCTCTGCAGAATCATTCTGAGGAGAGCAGAAGTGAAGATGAGTGAAGAAGAGAAGGAAGAGGAGGAGGGCTAATCCTTCGAACTTAACAAGAATATCCTTTCTTTCATTTATTTTCTACAGTATGGCACTTATTCAATAATTGTTTTTTTTGTTCTGTCTCTTTCTACTGTATGTATGTGTTTTCTTTCAGCGTGATGTCATGTGACTATCTTAGTACAGTACAGACAGGATGCCAGACAGACAGCACAAGGGTTTATATGGCTTATATTCTTAGTTTACCCTACAGGAATATTTTAAAATATCAAACATTGTGGAGAATCTATATTTTATGCGTGTTTGTACATTTTATATATTTATGCTTTAATTCAATGAGATTAAAAACTAATTCTGAAACAACAACATTTGGTTACAAACAAAACATATGCAAATGCTTAGTTTATATAATTGCTTTTTAAAATGTGTTTTTAGAAAGTGTTTTTATCATGGCAGTATAGAGAGCTCACCTTATCTAATGTTATATTTCCCATTACTCAGTCCCATCAGCATTATTCTTAGTCTCTTATATAGCTCCCCAGTTTGTAGTCCTAAAAACAGGAAATGATTTACTTCTGGTTCGTTCATCCATTCCTATGGGGAAAGAAAAGGGTTTTGTACAGGAAATGATTTACTTCTGGTTCGTTCATCCATTCCTATGGGGAAAGAAAAGGGTTTTGTAATAAATGCTGAAAATATGCTCTGAGGTTAACAGGCTTAGGAGATCTTATACCTTTTGTTCTATGAGATAATAGCAGTCACTTAACATGACCTTTATGAAATTTTATGTGCGTTGTTTGTTTTATTACATACAGTACCAGTCAAAAGGTTTGGAATATTACTCATTCCAGGGTTTTTCTTTATTTTTACTATTTTCTACATTGTATCATAATAGTAAAGACATCAAAACTATGAAATAACACATATGGAATCATGTAGTAAACAAAAAAAGTGTTAAACAAATCAAAATATATTTTATATTTGAGATTCTTCAAATAGCCACCCTTTGCCTTGATGAGAGCTTTGCACACTCTTGGCATTCTCTCAACCAGATTCATGGGGTAGTCACCTGGAATGCATTTCAATTAACAGGTGTGCCTTGTTAAAAGTTAATTTGTGGACTTTCTTTCCTTCTTAATGCGTTTGAGACAATCAGTTGTGTTGTGACAAGGTAGGGCTGGTATACAGAAGATAGCCCTATTTGGTAAAAGACCAAGTCCATATTATGGCAAGAACAGCTCAAATAAGCAAAGAGAAACAACAGTCCATCATTACTTTAAGACATGAAGGTCAGTCAATATGGAACATTTCAAGTTTCTTCAAGTGCAGTCGCAAAAACCATCAAGCGCTATGATGAAACTGTCTCTCATGAGGACCGCCACAGGAAAGGAAGACCCAGAGTTACCTCTGCTGCAGAGGACAAGTTCATTAGAGTTACCAGCCTCAGATTACAATTAGAGGAGACTGTGTGAATCAGAACTTCATGGTTGAATTGCTGCAAAGAAACCACTACTAAAGGACACCAATAAGAAGAAGAGACTTGTTTGGGCCAAGAAACACAAGCAATGGACATTAGACTGGTGGAAATTTGTCCTTTGGTCTGATGAGTCCTAATTTGAGATTTTTGGTTCCAACCGCCATGTCTTTGTGAGACGCGGTGTGGGTGAACGGATGATCACCGTGAAACATGAAGGAGAAGGTGGGAGTGCTTTGCTGGTGACACTGTCAGTGATTTATTTAGAATTCAAGGCACTCTTAACCAGCATGGCTACCACAGCATTCTGCAGCGATACGCGGTTCCCATCTGGTTTGCGCTTAGTGGGACTATAATTAGTTTTTCAACAGAACAATGACCCAAAACACACATCCAGGCTGTGTAAGGGCTATTTGACCAAGGAGAGTGATGGAGTGCTGCATCAGATGACCTGGCCTCCACAATCACCCTACCTCAACCCAATTGAGTTGGACCGCAGAGTGAAGGAAAAGCAGTCAATAGCTCAGCATATGTGGGAACTCCTTCAAGCCTGTTGGAAAAGCATTCCTCATGAAGCTGGTTGGGAGAATGCCAAGAGTGTGCAAAGTGTGGCTATTTTGAAGAATATAACATATATTTTGATTTGTTTAACACATTTTTGGTTACTACATGATTCCATATGTGTTATTTCATAGTTTTGATGTCTTCACGATTATTCTACAATGTAGAAAATAGTAAATATGTGACTCACCACCTGGATTTGGTCTTATGTAGCAAAATTTGAAATGCTGTTTTTTACATTGGATAGAAGCACAGACTTAGGGATTCAACATGGTATATCAAACACTGCATTTTTGAGGAACAATGGGGAAAGTAATTCTGCTTTGAAACTCACTTTTGAGAAAATGGCATTTTAATGTTTTGGTATCTAGTGAAGAGATCTTCTTTGTCTACACCCATTCAGCATCATTCACACCCTATTAAGCTTTAGCCCCACCCATCTCGTTTTGTTCTCGGAGCGTTCAGAGCGCACACTTGACGCTCTGGGCGATGATTTATTTACCTCTGGATAACATGAAAACAGCCTAACCAGCTCTGCTGGCAACAATTTCATTGCTCTTTTTTGCCGACGTTTACTGATACCGGCCATATTCAAAGGGTGTTGTACACTTTATCTTAAGACAAACAATGAACCTAGCTAGGTAAACAACATTTAAGATCACGCACGTCAAGTAACGTTAACTAACGAGCCAGCCAACTTTAGCTAGTTAAACAACAATGAACAGTGCCAAAACATGTCGTTAATTAGGGTTAAGTGCCTTGCTCAAGGACACATCGACAGGTTTTTCACCTTGTCGGCTCGGGTATTAGAATCAGCGACCTTTCGATTACTTGCCCAACGCTCTGACCGCTAGGCTACCTGCCGCTCTAACTAGATAAGCAAGCGGATCTGGGATACGTATAATAACGTCATACACGTAGCGTTTGCTAGGGAGCCAGCCAGCTAACGTTAGCTAGCTAGCTAACAGTACACTTTAGCTTAAGACATGTAGGTAAACAATAAACCTAGCTAGGTAAACATGTAACATCACACACATCACATAACATAGCCAGCTTGCTAACGTTAGCTAGTTTAACAACAATGAATAATAACGTCATACACGTAATGTTAGCTAGGGAGCCAGCCAGCTAACGTTAGCTAGCTAACAGTACACTTTAGCTTTGTATGAAACAATTTTCTGTCAAAATTAGAAACGTGTAATATCTGTAAAAAAAATTCACATGTAAATGTAGCTAGTTAGACTATCTTACCCGTATACATCATCATGCATGATGGGCGTGTCTCTCTGTCACGATGCCATGGTTGACCTTAGTTTGAAGATGTAATCCAGACAGGTGTTTTCTCCATCATACTCTAATAACACTGATTTCTAAACTCTGTCCTCCAGAAAGTAGAGAGCAACACTAATGCAGCTCCACTACACAACACATTAAAACAAAGCTGTGTTCCACAGGATGGGCTCAAATAGGATATAGAATATAGAAGCCTATATGGCAGACCAATCCCAACTCCTCTCTCGACATGTCCAACCCACTCATTATCTCAGCCAATCATGGCTAGTGGGATGGTTGCTGTCTTTCTGTGGCTTAACCAACAAGGCTCGTAATTTAACCATCTTATTTCATATTTACAGATGGCATACACATTTGTTATTAAGGGACATGAAAGTTCACATGTTCCAGAAGGCGTTTCTGCCCAAAAACGCATTCTAATAAAATAAAATAAAAATATATATATATATATATATATATATATATATATATATATATATATATATATATATATATATATACACAGTGGGGAGAACAAGTATTTGATACACTGCCGATTTTGCAGGTTTTCCTACTTACAAAGCATGTAGAGGTCTTTAATTTTTATCATAGGTACTCTTCAACTGTGAGAGACGGAATCTAAAACAAAAATCCAGAAAATCACATTGTATGATTTTTTTATAAATAATTTGCATTTTATTGCATGACATAAGTATTTGATCACCTACCAACCAGTAAGAATTCCGGCTCTCACAGACCTGTTAGTTTTTCTTTAAGAAGCCCTCCTGTTCTCCACTCATTACCTGTATTAACTGCACCTGTTTGAACTCGTTACCTGTATAAAAGACACCTGTCCACACACTCAATCAAACAGACTCCAACCTCTCCACAATGGCCAAGACCAGAGAGCTGTGTAAGGACATCAGGGATAAAATTGTAGACCTGCACAAGGCTGGGATGGGCTACAGGACAATAGGCAAGCAGTTTGGTGAGAAGGCAACAACTGTTGGCGCAATTATTAGAAAATGGAAGAAGTTCAAGATGACGGTCAATCTCCCTCGGTCTGGGGCACCATGCAAGATCTCACCTCGTGGGGCATCAATGATCATGAGGAAGGTGAGGGATCAGCCCAAAACTACACGGCAGAACCTGGTCAATGACCTGAAGAGAGCTGGGACCACAGTCTCAAAGAAAACCATTAGTAACACACTACGCCGTCATGGATTAAAATCCTGCAGCGCACGCAAGGTCCCCCTGCTCAAGCCAGCGTGTCCAGGCCCGTCTGAAGTTTTCCAATGACCATCTGGATGATCCAGAGGAGGAATGGGAGAAGGTCACGTGGTCTGATAAGACAAAAATAGAGCTTTTTGGTCTAAACTCCACTCGCCGTGTTTGGAGGAAGAAGAAGGATGAGTACAACCCCAAGAACACCATCCCAACCGTGAAGCATGGAGGTGGAAACATCATTCTTTGGGGATGCTTTTCTGCAAAGGGGACAGGACGACTGCACCGTATTGAGGGGAGGATGGATGGGGCCATGTATCGCGAGATCTTGGCCAACAACCTCCTTCCCTCAGTAAGAGCATTGAAGATGGGTCGTGGCTGGGTCTTCCAGCATGACAACGACCCGAAACACACAGCCAGGGCAACTAAGGAGTGGCTCCGTAAGAAGCATCTCAAGGTCCTGGAGTGGCCTAGCCAGTCTCCAGACCTGAACCCAATAGAAAATCTTTGGAGGGAGCTGAAAGTCCGTATTGCCCAGCGACAGCCCCGAAACCTGAAGGATCTGGAGAAGGTCTGTATGGAGGAGTGGGACAAAATCCCTGCTGCAGTGTGTGCAAACCTGGTCAAGAACTACAGGAAACGTATGATCTCTGTAATTGCAAACAAAGGTTTCTGTACCAAATATTAAGTTCTGCTTTTCTGATGTATCAAATACTTATGTCATGCAATAAAATGCAAATTAATTACTTAAAAATCATACAATGTGATTTTCTGGATTTTTGTTTTAGATTCCGTCTCTCACAGTTGAAGTGTACCTATGATAAAAATTACAGACCTCTACATGCTTTGTAAGTGGGAAAACCTGCAAAATCGGCAGTGTATCAAATACTTGTTCTCCCCACTGTATATATTCAAATGGCTTGTTGTGAATTGCGACATACGCCTAGTTTCCTGAAAACGAGTCACATATAAAGAAAAACTCTTGAATGATTAGCTGTCCAAACTTTTGACTCGTACTGTAAATGCTTCAAAACTCACAAAAGGGGACGTTACCTGATGAAGATGACCTCATAGAACAAAATGTATGTTCTCCTAAGCCTTATTTTATCTGTTTATCCAAAAACCATACAAAAACTTCATTCATTTTCCTATAGGTTTTGTCCATCGAACCATTGCGGAGTGAGTGCCTACAAAAAGACTATAGTCCTAGCTGCTGCCATTATCTTAATATCTTCATACTGTAGTTTAACAGTTAGTAGTCCTAGCTGCTGCCATTATCTTAATATCTTCATACTTTAGTTTAACAGTTAGTAGTCCTAGCTGCTGCCATTATCTTAATATCTTCATACTGTAGTTTAACAGTTAGTAGTCCTAGCTGCTGCCATTATCTTAATATCTTCATACTGTAGTTTAACAGTTAGTAGTCCTAGCTGCTGCTCATGTAAAGACAGACCACATTCTGCAGTATATTCATTTCATGCTTTATGGATTGAAGTGCTCTGCTTTGATTTACTCATTTAGATATTAGATATGATCAAGATATATCAGTTAGATATTATTGTTACCCTGCAGTGGTGTTGTTGTGTGGTTGCCTAGTTGGACAGACAGACACAGGCAGGCTGACAGTCAAAACTGGAGGACAGACAGGAAGGCAGGCAGAGGCAGGCTGACAGGAAAACAGACAGACAGGAAGGCAGGCAGGCAGGCAGGCAGGCAGGCAGGCAGGCAGGCAGGCAGGCAGACAGACAGACAGACAGACAGACAGGCAGACAGGCAGGCAGGCAGGAAGACAGACAGGCAGAGAGACAGGAAGACAGACAGGAAGACAGACAGGCAGAGAGACAGGAAGACAGACAGGCAGAGAGACAGGAAGACAGACAGGCAGAGAGACAGGAAGACAGAGAGACAGGAAGGCAGAGAGACAGGAAGACATAAATACTTACAGGCTGTATCTCTCTGAAAGGTCTGTTCTGGTCTCTTCTGTTCTGGTCATCATCTTTGCAGTTGTATCATCTTTGTCTTTGTGCTTGTATCTCAATGCCCAGAGCAAAATAAAACTAATGAACTGATTATCACCTCTGGTTCTACCGTTGTATTTCTTCAACTTCTGTTCAGTACATCCACCTTATTATGTTAGCCTTCAGTGTCTTTGGACCAGCTAGACCCGTGTATTTAGACCAGTTAGACCAGTGTCTTTAGACCAGTGTCTTTAGACCTGTGTCATGACTTGAGGTTAAACAGGTCATGTGATAGAGCCATTTTATGACTGACAACGACCAGACCCTCTTCCCCCCCAGGAGAAGATGGAAAATGCCCAAGCTTTTTGACTCTTTGTTCCTAGACTATGTGCTTGGAGACAAAACTTTATGCCTACAAAACCAGACATTGGAACATAATTACTTATATCCGAAATGGAGAAAATGAGCACTGTTGGCATATGAATATGAATGTCGATTCTGTGATGTCATTAAAAGATTAATGAAGTCATGAGGACGAAACATTATAACTTTAAGAGTTTTCATGCTGTGTAAATGATGTTTACAACCTGTACGTTTGGAATGCCTCACCGGGGTGCCGGAGGAAATATCCAGATTAAAGAGAATGTTTTTGTGACGATAAAACTGTGATTTTATTTGTTTAAACAAGATCATAGTGATTCTGAATGCCTTGCCTTGCCAAGCTACGCTCAGGGAATTCCGATACGAAAGGTCGTAAAGACAGAAACGCCCTGTTCCTGTTCACCCACAAAGGTATAAAAACTTTGAGACTCCAATAAACTTTCTTGACTAGGAGGACTTCACGCTGCAGTCGGAGGTCTACGATAAGTCACGACCCCAAAAAGACAACACGAGGTTCCAACAAAATAATATTTTGGAACAATCAATGCTACTGTTGAGAACTGTATCTAAGTAGGTGGATTCAAGCAGAATCACCACGTTTACTCTCTTCTAAGTCATCGAAGGTCTACACTGCTTTCATCCCCATCAAAGGGGTTATCTACCACGGCGCTCTCTCATCGTGTTTAACAAGTGTCATATTGTGTTGGTCCGCTACGGACCCGTTATAATATTAAGTTTAATTGAATGAGAACCATATTTTATAACCCATTACTTTGTGTATCCTGTATTATCATTTAGTTAGTAAATAAATCATTAAAACAATTTGTGTATTACGGAAGGATTAGTTGGCTGGGGTTTGTGCAGATTTACAAAGTCTACAATGTTTAGAAGTGATTGATTAAGAGATTGGTTGAATATGTACACTATACATTGGTGGATGTTGGATGGTTAACTATACTATACAGGTCGATGGCAGAGAAATACTTAAATAGCTAAAAATGCGTATGATATGAGTGAGGGTAATAATAGTTTACTTAATAGGCATACTGGTTAAATGAACAGGTAAGTGAATATTTTGCATGGTTAAATGAACTGTACAGGTAAATGACAGGAAGAGATACTTAAATAGCTAAATATGTGTATGATATAATTCGGGGTAATAATAGTAATTCCCTTAAAATGCAGTCCTTAGTGCGCAGGGTTTAATTACAGATAACTGCACGTATTGCACATTCGATATACTAAAAGCAATGAAAAAAGATACAACTGACAGGATACTAATATGCATTCCTGAGTGAATGACTACGTAAGTTAAGTCCAAGAATTACTAGCAATATATATTATGAATAAATAAGTCCTGAGTGAATGAGTGATTACGGACCAGAGTTACTCACGGATGGATGCATAATTGTTAAACTAGGTCCTAGCACCCCAACAGTTCCAGGTCTTTGTTGCCGACGGCACGGCACCCCGGTGAGGCATTATATAGTCTAATAGCCGCCGGCAGGAAGGACCTCCTGTAGCGCTCTCTGGCACACCGTGGTGGGATCAGTCTGTGACTGAAGGTGCTCCTCTGCGTCATAACCATGGCATGCAGAGGGTGGGTGACGTTGTCCATGATGGCCAGCAGTTTGGCCAGGATCCGTCTCTCTGCCACCTCCTCTAGAGTGTCAAGGCTCATCCCCAGGACAGAGCTAGCCTTCCTGATCAGCTTATTTACCCAATACGCATCACGGCTTTTATGTTGGCTCCCCAGCACACCACTGCAAAAAAGATGGCACTGGCCACCACAGACTGGTAGAAGGTATGCAGTAGTTTACTGCACACGTTGAAGGACCTGAGCCTCCTCAGAAAGTAGAGTCGGCTCTGGCCCTTTTTGTACAGGGCCCCGGTGAACTTGTATGACCCAACCATTTCCACATCCATCCCCTGTATAGGGACTGCAGTCAGTTGTGCCTTGGTTCTCCTGAAGTCCACCACCATGTCATTTGTTTTTCTGATGTTGAGCTGAAGGTGGTTCTGCTCACACCACAACACAAAGTCACTGATTGTGCTCCTGTAGTCCTCCTTCTGCCCACCCCTGATGCACCCTACAATTGCGGAGTCATCCGAGAACTTCAATAGGTGGCATGTTACAGAGTTATATCTGTTGTCCGAGGTGTAGACGGTGAACAGGAAGGGGGACAGGATCGTTCCCTGGGTAGGTAGTCCGTGACCCAGGAGACTAAGGGTGCTTCCACTTTCATCCTCTTCATCTTCTCACCCAGTAGTAGGGGCTGAATGGTATTGAAGGCACTGGAGAAGTAAAAAAACATAACCCTCACAGTGCAACCTGCGTTGTCCAGGTGAGAGTAGGCCCTCTGCAGAAGATTGCATCATCCACCCCGATGTTGCGCTGGTATTCGAACTGCAGGGGGTCCAGTGATGTACACACCAGGGGTCTGAGGTGAGCGAGGACTAACCTTTCCAGGGTCTTCATGATGTGGGATGTTAGCGCTACAGGTGTGAAGTCGTTCAGGACAGCGGGGTGCGCCTTCTTGTGGACTGGGACGAGGCAGGATGTTTTCCACAGCACAGGGACCCTTTCCAGGCTCAGGCTAAGGTTGAAGCGACGCTGGAGTATTCCACACAGTTGGTCAGCACAGATCCTAAGCACCCTTGGGCTGATTTCCACTGATGTAGTCTCTCCAGCTCTCTCTTCACTTGGTTGGTGGTGAAAGCCAGCCCAGGTGGAGAGGTGGGGAGGTGGGGGGAAGGGGGATGTTGAGGATCAGTCCAGGGGGAGCAGGGGCGGAAGTGGGGTCGCTGATTGTCTCAACAGATGTGTTGTGAGCAAAGTGGGGGTGGGACAGACGTGAAGGTGTGTGGCCTGGGGAGCTGGAAGGGAGGTGGACAGGGCCAGTATCGAACCTGTTAAATTGGTTCAGCTCATTGGCTCTTTCCTGGGTCCCCTCCGTCTGCCCACTGTTTGACTTTTTGAAGCTATATATCGAAATATAGGACAAAACACAAGTTAAATTCGGAGAGTGGCAACTCAGTAGAATACATTTCTCTCTGTGGTGCCCCAGGATTCCTAATGAGCTAATTATTGCAGGATTAGTTTTAGCCAATAATTAGACTAGTAGGTAATTAATCAATAAATAGCAGTCACCAATTTAATGATAGACAAAGTTACAACACCTATTAGGCCACTGTTTTTAGATCAGTGTCTTTAGACCTGTTAGACCACTGTTTTTAGATCAGTGTCTTTAGACCTATTAGGCCACTGTTTTTAGATCAGTGTCTTTAGACCTGTTAGACCACTGTTTTTAGATCAGTGTCTTTAGACCTGTTAGACCACTGTTTTTAGATCAGTGTCTTTAGACCTGTTAGACCACTGTTTTTAGACAAGTGTCTTTAGACCTGTTAGACCACTGTTTTTAGATCAGTGTCTTTAGACCTGTTAGACCACTGTTTTTAGATCAGTGTCTTTAGACCTGTTAGACCACTGTTTTTAGACCAGTGTCTTTAGACCTGTTAGACCACTGTTTTTAGACCAGTGTCTTTAGACCTGTTAGACCACTGTTTTTAGATCAGTGTCTTTAGACCTGTTAGACCACTGTTTTTAGATCAGTGTCTTTAGACCTGTTAGACCACTGTTTTTAGACAAGTGTCTTTAGACCTGTTAGACCACTGTTTTTAGATCAGTGTCTTTAGACCTGTTAGACCACTGTTTTTAGACCAGTGTCTTTAGACCTGTTAGACCACTGTTTTTAGATCAGTGTCTTTAGACACACACACACACATACATATACATATATATATGTTCACCAGATGTTGGTAACAACCCAAGTAAGCCATACATACAAAGAAACCAAAACAAATAAGTTCAGAAATTAAGTTATGTGTAATAATGTGAAATGACACAGGGAAAAAGTATTGAACACATGAAGAAAGGGAGGTGCAAAAAGGCATGGAAAGCCAAGACAACAGCTGAAAACTATCAGTAATTAAAAAGCAATCCAGCCCCCTGTCAGTGCAAATTAATATCAGCTGGTTCAGTCCCAACTGATGGCCTACAAAAAGGTCTCATTGCCAAGGTGTCACACAAGACACATCTCATGATGGGTAAAAGCAAAGAGCTGTCTCAAGACTTTCGCAACCTAATTGTTGGAAACATAATGATGGCATTGGTTATAGGCGCATTTCTAAGCTTCTGAATGTTCCAGTGAGCACTGTTGGGGCCATAATACGGAAGTGGAAAGACAATCATTTAACCATAAATTTGCCTCGACCAGGTGCTCCTCGCAAGATTTCTGACAGAGGAGTGAAAAGAATAATCAGAAGAGTTGTCCAAGAGCCAAGGACCACTTGTGGAGAGCTTCAAAAAGACCTGCAATTAGCAGGTCTGTCTCAAAGAAAACATTAAGTAATGCACTCCACCGCCATGGCCTGTATGCACGCTCACCACGCAAGACTCCATTGCTGAAAAAAAAGCATGTTGAAGCTCGTTTAAAGTTTGCTGCACAACATTTGGAAAAGCCAGTGAAATACTGGGAGAATATAGTGTGGTCAGATGAGAGCAAAATTGAACTGTTTGGATGTCATAATACACACCATGTTTGGAGGAGAAATGGCACTGCACATCACCCTAAAAACACCATACCAACAGTGAAGTTTGGAGATGGGAACATCATGGTGTGGGGCTGCTTTTCAGCAAATGGTACTGGCAAACTTCACATAATTGAAGGAAGGATGAATGGGCAAATTTACCGAGACATTCTTGACAAAAATCTGCTGCCATCTACCAGGATGATGAAGATGAAACGAGGGTGGACATTTCAGCAAGGAAACTCACACAGCCAAGGAAACTCTCAATTGGTTTCAAATAAAGAAAATAAAGCTGCTAGAATGGCCCAGCCAATCACCTGACTTAAATCCCATTGAAAATCTATGGAAAGAACTGAAGATCAAGATTCATAGAAGAGGCCCACGGAACCTTCAAGATTTGAAGACTGTTTGTGTGGAAGAATGGGCCAAAATCACACCAGAGCAATGCATGCGACTAGTTTCTCCATACAGGAGGATTCTTGAAGCTGTCATTACCAACAAAGTCTTTTGTACAAAGTATTAAATAAATATCAGTAAGTGTGTTCAATACTTTTTCCCTGTGTCATTTCACATTATTACACATAACTTAATTTCTGAACTTATTTGTTTTGGTTACTTTGTATGTATGGATTACCTGGGTTGTTAACAACATCTGGTGAAAATTTAATGTCAATAGCACCTTTGGAAATATATTTACTGAGAAAAATGGTGACGTGTTCAATACTTATTTCACCCGCTGTATATATATATGTGTGTGTGTGTGCGTGTGTGTGTGTGTACCGTTCAAAAGTTTGGGGTCACTTAGAAATGTCCTTTTTTTTGTCCATTAAAATAACATTAAATTGATCAGAAATACAGTGTAGACATGGTTAATGTTGTAAATGACTATTGTAGCTGGAAACGGCTGATTTTTAATGGAATATCTACATAGGCGTACAGAGGCCCATTATCAGCAACCATCACTCCTGTGTTCCATGGCACGTTGTGTTAGCTAAACCAAGTTTATCATTTTATCACTTTCTTCTGAAACTCGTCAGTCTATTCTTTTTCTGAGAAATGAAGGCTATTCCATGCGAGAAATTGCCAAGAAGGCTCAAGGTCATTGGCCACAGATAAATTACACCAAATCACGTTATATCTACCATAGTTTTGATTGGAATGATCATGTCAACATCATACTTTCAAAATCTTAGCTAGCAAGCTAGACAATCAGTCATACTCATGAATCAAACCGGCAATCTACTGGCAAATCCTTGTCATATGAAGAGAAAAAATACGTAAAATGTATCGGTTTTCATCGCCCATTGGACATAAACATTACACATCAAGTTGGAAATCGCAAATTCAACAATGAGTGGTTTGGAAGCAATCAGTGGCTAACTGCAAAGTAATCACTAGCCTGCTATTCAGTGGAGTGGGTGTGTGGTCCAAGTCTAGGTTTAAGGGTTTATTTTCCAAGCTTAAAAGGATAAACATTCAACACCATGGGCCAGAAAAGTTTGAATACATTGGCCATGCTGTCAATCCAGCATGACTTCTGCCGCCTTCAAAACAACTGGAAACTCGGAACTGGGAAATCTCAGTTCAATACTTTTATTTTATTTATTGTATTTAACCTTAATTTAACTAGGCTAGTCAGTTACAGTCATGTGAAAAAGTATGTACACCCTCTGAAAAGTAGTTTTTATTTTATTTGTTTACATATTTGGACAGATGGATATTTAATCTTCTCTTCAACACTATTGACAGATAAAGGAAACCTAATTTAACAAATGACACTGAACGTTTATACTTTATAATCATTTATTCATCAAAAATGCATTTCCATAGTTTAGAATAAATAAGTCCACCTCTAGCTTCAATAGCTGGTGTTTCACACTTTGGCTGAAATAACTTCATGTAGACGTTTCTTGTAACTGTCTATCAGTCTCTTACATCGACTGGGAGGAATGTTTCCCCCCTTCTTCTTTACAGTACTGCTTCAACTGGGTCATGTTCCAGAGCTTTCTTGCATGCACGGCCCGCTTGAAGTCTCCCCACAGCATTTAGATAGGATTGAGATCTGGGCTTTGACTCGGTCATTCCATAACCCTCCATTTCTTCTTCTTGAGCCATTCTGTTGTAGCTTTGCTTCTGTGTTTTGGATCATTGTCCTGTTGGAAGATCCATGTTGGGTTCAGCTTCAGCTTTTTGACAGATGGCATCACATACTCCTCAAGAATTCTCTGGTACAATATAGAATTCATGGTTGAGTCAATGATTGCAAGTTGGCCCTGAAGCAGCAAAGCAGCCCCAAACCATAATGCCACCGCCTCCATGCTTTACGGTTGGTATGAGGTTCTTCTGTTCAAAGGCAGTGCTTCGTTTTCCCCAAACATGGCGTCTGGCATTGCAACCAAACAACTCCACCTTTGACTTATCTGTCCAGAGCACATTGTTTCAGTAGTTTTGGTCTTTACCCAGGTGTTGTCCGGCTTCTTCCTTCCTGACCTCACATTTAGACCAAGTTTGTGCAGTCTCTTTCTGACAGTGTACCCATGCACTTCAACATTGATTGTGGCAAGAGAGGCCTGTAGATCCCTTGATGTTACCCTGGGGTTCTTCTATGAGGATCTTTCGGTCAGCTCTTGTGCTGAATTTGGACTAGATAGGATCATCAGCTAAAATCACCACTGCCCTCACACATCAAAACATCTTCCTCAGAACGCCAGCTAAATTAAAATGATGTGCCGGGGACCAGGCCGAGCAAGGTCCAGTGTGTGTTTGTTGGCTCTTTGAAGTGAGAAACTGTTTAGACAGAACTAAGCTGGGTAAGAAAGAAGTAAATTGGAGGCTAATCCTGGTCCTAAAGCCAGAGAGCCAGAAATGTCAGCTGGACAAAGTCTGGTGCCAAAGCAATCCCTGCTATTCCTCTGTAGCCTTTGTGAGACCGTCCACAATCATCACAACCAGCCAGTGATAGCTTGTCCTCCCGACCTGCTCAGATTCAAGGAATTGTCCCAGACAGTGGTGGATGTGAGTCATGTATGATGAGAAAAGGGCAGGTGTTCTCTATAGTAATGTTGTGGTGTAGCGTGTTAACTTTAGTCCTCTGGACTCCCACTCTGCACCACTTAAAAGGCCTGACGGGAAGAGGCTAACAGAGGCATTGTCCCCTGTCGCATTCCGGGGTTCGCTCCTGGTTTAACGCATGGCTGAGAAACACTCCTGTTCTGTTCTATACTGTACCATCAGGCCAGACCTCTCAACTATCAAGCTACCCAGCTAGGCCAAAGCCCAGAGCAGAGCAGGGAACTGAACCAGTCAGATGTGTCTGACTCCTACAGTGAGAGGAGAAGTAGCAGCTGGAATAGAGCCAGAGAAAGATAACAGCAGCTAACAAACTGTTCCGTACAATTCACCTTATTTTAGCATAAAACATAAAACCTCTAGGTCAACTGTAATATGAATACCATTTTAAAGCACAATTTCTCCTCTTTCCAGCAAAATCAATGATGAGACCTTCATGCTGCCCGTCTCTGCATGGTTGAAGAAGGCAATGAGCTCCGTCACATCTATATAAAAATGGCGGGTGGGGAAGCGAAACCTACTGCGTGATAGTGAAAGGGGGAGATGTGCCGTGTGGGGAAACGTCTTTTTTCACCCGATCTTTCCAACTGATCACCTCTAAAATGTAAATAAAACACTATGAAGAGTTTATATAATGTGTCATTAAATACCTATCTGAAGGTTTGTGTCGAATTTGAATCGGATTTTCAGGGCGGCGCTAAAGTCATCTTCAGAAGTAAACAGCAGCTGTCTTCTTTTTAATCTGCGAGAGAAACGCTACACCTGGTGGAAAGAGGCTGTATAATGTGTGCCGTTACGGCATTTGACGTCAACACAGTCACTACATTACAGCCTTGTTTGAATGCCGCGGTTGCACAAATTTATACGAAATGTCATTTTTCTTAATTTACAGATACTTAATGTAACCTTTATTTAACTAGGCAAGTCAATTAAGAACAAATTCTTTTTAACAATGACGGCCTACACCGGCCAAATTTGGACGATGCTGGGCCAATTGTGCGCTGCCCTATGGAACTCCCAATCACTGCCGGTTGTGATACAGCCTGGATTCGCACTAGGTTGTCTGTAGTGACTCCTCTAACACTGAGATGCAGTGTCTTAGACCACTGAACCAGGTTGTCTGTAGTGACTCCTCTAACACTGAGATGTAGTGTCTTAGACCACTGAACCAGGTTGTCTGTAGTGACTCCTCTAACACTGAGATACAGTGTCTTAGACCACTGAACCAGGTTGTCTGTAGTGACTCCTCTAACACTGAGATGCAGTGTCTTAGACCACTGAACCAGGTTGTCTGTAGTGACTCCTCTAGCACTGAGATACAGTGTCTTAGACCACTGAACCAGGTTGTCTGTAGTGACTCCTCTAGTACTGAGATGTAGTGTCTTAGACCACTGAACCAGGTTGTCTGTAGTGACTCCTCTAGCACTGAGATGTAGTGTCTTAGACCACTGAACCAGGTTGTCTGTAGTGACTCCTCTACCACTGAGATACAGTGTCTTAGACCACTGAACCAGGTTGTCTGTAGTGACTCCTCTAGCACTGAGATGTAGTGTCTTAGACCACTGAACCACTTGGGATTGTTCCTACCTGGGCACTGTGCTAGAGAGAAGGTAGAGGGGAGAGAGAGCCAGGGTAGCAGGGGAGAGAGAACCAGGGTAGCAGGGGAGAGAGCCAGGGTATTAGGGGAGAGAGAGTAGGGATAGAGATAAGGATGCTGTCAGCCCACAGTGGAACACCAGTAGAACATCAAAGGTACTTCCTGTCATTATGCCTCTAAGTAAAACAGAGCTTTCAACTGTCACCTCTAAAACACGCCTGAAAGCCACGGCTAAAACACGCCTGAAAGCCACGGCTAAAACACGCCTGAAAGCCACGGCTAAAACACGCCTGAAAGCCACGGCTAAAACAGCCTGAAAGCCACGGCTAAATGCCACGGCTAAAACACGTAGCCCTCCCACTCCCCTCCGCCCCCTCTCAGTAGTAGCTGATGTTTTAATGTGATAGGCATGTTTTGGCCGTGGCTTTCAGGCATGTTTTAGCCGTGGCTTTCAGGCATGTTTTAGCCGTGGCTTTCAGGCATGTTTTAGACGTGGCTTTCAGGCGTGTTTTAGCCGTGGCATTCAGGCGTGTTTTAGCCGTGGCTTTCAGGCTGTTTTAGCCGTGGCTTTCAGGCTGTTTTAGCCGTGGAGTGGGGGAGGAGTGGGGGAGACAGGGAGGGAGAGAGTAAGGTAGAGATAGAGGGAGTGAGGGGGAGGGGGGTAGAGGGGGGAGGTATGGAGGAATTGGGGATGAGGGAGAGGTGAATTAGGGAGGGAGAGGTGAATTAGGGAGGGAGAGGTGAATTAGGGAGGGAGAGGTGAATTAGGCAGGGAGAGGTGAATTAGGCAGGGAGAGGTGAATTAGGCAGGGAGAGGTGAATTAGGCAGGGAGAGGTGAATTAGGGAGGGAGAGGTGAATTAGGCAGGGAGAGAGGTAAACAGGGTGGGAGGGAGGAATGTAGGGAGAGTGAGGGGGAGGGAGGGAGGGAAGTAGTGGGGGATGTAGTGAGGGAGGGAGGAATCAGGGACGGAGGGAGAGGGTAATGGAGGGAGGTAGAGGCAGGGATTTAGAGGGAGGGAGAGAGGTAGAAGGGGAAGGAGGTAAAGTAGAGGGGAGGTAGAGAGGGAAGGAGGTAGAGAGGATGGGAGGGAGGTAGATGGGAGGGAGGTTGGTGGAGAGGGAGGGAGGGAGGGGTTGAGGGAAGGTAGAGGGTACGGGTGGTAAAGAGGGAGGGAGGGAGGGAGGGAGGGAGGGAGGGAGGGAGAGGGTACGGGTGGTAAAGAGGGAGGTAGAGGGTACGGGTGGTAAAGAGGGAGGTAGAGGGTACGGGTGGTAAAGAGGGAGGTAGAGGGTACGGGTGGTAAAGAGGGAGGTAGAGGGTACGGGTGGTAAAGAGGGAGGTAGAGGGTACGGGTGGTAAAGAGGGAGGGAGGGTACGGGTGGTAAAGAGGAAGGTATATTGAGCTGAGGTTGTTGACAGAGAAGGAAATTAACTCCCTATGGACTTCAGAAAGTATTCAGACCCCATGACTTTATCCACATTTTGTTACATTACAGCCTTATTCTAAAATGGATTAAATAGTTTTTTCCCCTCATCAATCTACACACAATACCCCATAATGACATCAATCTACACACAATACCCCATAATGACATCAATCTACACACAATACCCCATAATGACATCAATCTACACACAATACCCCATAATGACATCAATCTACACACAATACCCCATAATGACATCAATCTACACACAATACCCCATAATGACATCAATCTACACACACTACCCCATAATGACATCAATCTACCCACAATACCCCATAATGACATCAATCTACACACAATACCCCATAATGACATCAATCTACACACAATACCCCATAATGACATCAATCTACACACAATACCCCATAATGACATCAATCTACACACAATACCCCATAATGACATCAATCTACACACAACACCCCATAATGACATCAATCTACCCACAATACCCCATAATGACATCAATCTACACACAATACCCCATAATGACATCAATCTACCCACAATACCCCATAATGACATCAATCTACACACAATACCCCATAATGACATCAATCTACCCACAATACCCCATAATGACATCAATCTACCCACAATACCCCATAATGACATCAATCTACACACAATACCCCATAATGACCTCAATCTACCCACAATACCCCATAATGACATCAATCTACACACAATACCCCATAATGACATCAATCTACCCACAATACCCCATAATGACATCAATCTACCCACAATACCCCATAATGACATCAATCTACCCACAATACCCCATAATGACATCAATCTACACACAATACCCCATAATGACATCAATCTACCCACAATACCCCATAATGACATCAATCTACCCACAATACCCCATAATGACATCAATCTACACACAATACCCCATAATGACCTCAATCTACCCACAATACCCCATAATGACATCAATCTACACACAATACCCCATAATGACCTCAATCTACCCACAATACCCCATAATGACATCAATCTACCCACAATACCCCATAATGACATCAATCTACCCACAATACCCCATAATGACATCAATCTACCCACAATACCCCATAATGACATCAATCTACCCACAATACCCCATAATGACATCAATCTACACACAATACCCCATAATGACATCAATCTACACACAATACCCCATAATGACATCAATCTACACACAATACCCCATAATGACATCAATCTACACACAATACCCCATAATGACATCAATCTACACACAATACCCCATAATGACATCAATCTACACACAATACCCCATAATGACATCAATCTACACACAATACCCCATAATGACATCAATCTACACACAATACCCCATAATGACATCAATCTACACACAATACCCCATAATGACATCAATCTACACACAATACCCCATAATGACATCAATCTACCCACAATACCCCATAATGACATCAATCTACACACAATACCCCATAATGACATCAATCTACACACAATACCCCATAATGACATCAATCTACACACAATACCCCATAATGACATCAATCTACACACAATACCCCATAATGACATCAATCTACACACAATACCCCATAATGACATCAATCTACCCACAATACCCCATAATGACATCAATCTACCCACAATACCCCATAATGACATCAATCTACCCACAATACCCCATAATGACATCAATCTACACACAATACCCCATAATGACATCAATCTACACACAATACCCCATAATGACATCAATCTACACACAATACCCCATAATGACATCAATCTACACACAATACCCCATAATGACACCAATCTACACACAATACCCCATAATGACATCAATCTACACACAATACCCCATAATGACATCAATCTACACACAATACCCCATAATGACATCAATCTACACACAATACCCCTTAATGACGTCAATCTACACACAATACCCCATAACGACGTCAATCTACCCACAATACCCCATAATGACAAAGCAAAAAGTTTTATAATCTTTTTTGCTAATTTATATAAAAATAAATAAAAGAAAACCACATTTCCATAAGTATTCAGACCCTTTACTCAGTACTTTGTTGAAACACCTTTGACAGCGATTGCAGTCTCGAGTCTTCTTGGGTATGACGCTACAACCTGTATTTGGGGAGTTTCTCCCATTCTTCTCTCCAGATCCTTTCAAGCTCTGTCAGGTTGGATGGGGAGCGTCGCTGCACAGCTATTTCTCCAGAGATGTGCGATCGGGTCATAGTCCAGGCTCTGGCTGGGCCATTGAAGGACATTCAGAGACTTGTCCCGAAGCCACTCCTGTGTTGTCTTGGCAATGGGCTTAGTGTTGTTCTCCTGTTGGAAGGTGAACTTTCACCCCAGTCTGAGGTCCTGAGCGCTCTGGAGAAGGTTTTCATCAACGATCTCTCTGTACTTTGCGCCGTTCATCTTTCCCTCAATCCTGACTAGTTTCCCAGTCCCTACCGCTGAAAAACATCCCCACAGCTTGATGCTGCCACCACCATGCTTCACCATAGGGATGTTGCCAGGTTTTCTCCAGACGTGACTCTTGGCATTCAGGCCAAAGAGTTCAATCTTTGTTTCATCAGACCAGAGAATCTTGTTTCTCATGGTCTGAGAGTCCTTTAGGTGCATTTTGACAAACTCCAAGCAGGCTGCCATGTGCTTTTTACTGAAGAATGGCTTCCGTCTGGCCACTCTAACATAGAAGCCTGATTGGTGGAGTGATGGTTGTCCTTCTGGAAGGTTCTCCCATCTCCACAAAGGATCTCTAGAGCTCTGTCAGAGTGACCATCGGGTTCTTGGTCAACTCCCTGACCAAGGCCCTTCTCCCCTGATTGCCCAGTTTGGCGGGGCGGCCAGCTCTAGGAAGAGTCTTGGTGGTTCCAAACTTCTTCCATTTAAGAATGATGGAGGCCACTGTGTTCTTGTGGACCTTCAATGCTGAAGACATTTTTTGGTACCCTTCCCCAGATCTGTGCCTCGACACAATCCTGTCTCGGACCTCTACGGACAATTCCTTCGACCTCATAGCTTTTTGCTCTGACATGCACTGTCAACTGTGGGACCTTATATAGACAGGTGTGTTCCTTTCCAAATAATGTCCAATCAATTGAATTTACCACAGGTGGACTCCAGTCAAGTTGTAGAAACATCTCAAGGATGATCAATGGAAACAGGATGCATCTGAGCTCAATTTAGAGTCTCATAGCAAAGGGTCTAAATACTAATGTAAATAAGGTATCTGTTTATTTAATACATTTGCTAAAATTTATAAAAACCTGTTTTTGCTTCATCATTATGGGGTTTTGTCTAATTATTTAATACATTTTAAAGTAAGACTGTATCATAACAAGATGTGGAAAAAGTAATGTGTCTGAATACTTTCCGAATGTTCTGTATATGAGTTAGAGTTAGAGCTTAGTCTGTATATGACTTCTGTCCCATATTGACCTGAGGTTGTTGACAGAGGAGGACTTCTGTCCCATATTGACCTGAGGTTGTTGACAGAGGAGGACTTCTGTCCCATATTGACCTGAGGTTGTTGACAGAGGAGGACTTCTGTCCCATATTGACCTGAGGTTGTTGACAGAGGAGGACTTCTGTCCCATATTGACCTGAGGTTGTTGACAGAGGAGGACTTCTGTCCCATATTGACCTGAGGTTGTTGACAGAGGAGGACTTCTGTCCCATATTGACCTGAGGTTATTGACAGAGGAGGACTTCTGTCCCATATTGACCTGAGGTTGTTGACAGAGGAGGACTTCTGTCCCATATTGACCTGAGGTTGTTGACAGAGGAGGACTTCTGTCCCATATTGACCTGAGGTTGTTGACAGAGGAGGACTTCTGTCCCATATTGACCTGAGGTTGTTGACAGAGGAGGACTAAACGACCTCCCTGAAGGACTAAATGAACTCTCTTAGGACTTACAGTATATCCCATGTTGACCTGAGGTCGTCTCCTTTCCATCTCTCTGTGTGTCCTGATGTGGTCAGGAGGAATGTAAGACTGAATGAAACTGGATTACAGACCAGGGTTAGCAGAGAGCAGTGTGGGTTAGTTAGAGGGTTAGAGCCGTGGCAGGTGTCTGCATTGTCAACATGCCATCTGGGTTAGAGTTAGCTGGACCTCGTCAGGCGGAAAACGTTCTGACAACAATCTGTTATCAGCTGTCTGAAGCAGCATTCTTTTGGAGGTGAGGATGGTCGTTTTGCACAGGGCACTAGGCACAACCCTAACCCTCAGTTTATAGCCTACATTGAAAATGTCCCTTTTGTAGCACAGCCAGGCTGTATATAATTGAATAGACCCAAAGCCCTACAGTACCTGGCCCATTACACACCGCTGTTCAGAATGGAAACCTGGCTGAGCTTTCAATCTCTGTTTTACCAGACTTCCATTTCACTACCTTTTAAGAATTTAATGGGATTTAAACCTCCACACTGGATTGATTTAAACCTCCACACTGGATTGATTTAAACCTCCACACTGGATTGATTTAAACCTCCACACTGGATTGATTTAAATCTCCACACTGGATTGATTTAAATCTCCACACTGGATTGATTTAAACCTCCACACTGGATTGATTTAAATCTCCACACTGGATTGATTTAAACCTCCACACTGGATTGATTTAAATCTCCACACTGGATTGATTTAAACCTCCACACTGGATTGATTTAAATCTCCACACTGGATTGTATTTGTATTTATTATGGATCCACATTAGCTGCTGCCAAGGCAGCATTTACTCTTCCTGAATCCAGCAAAATAAAGGCAGTTTATACAATTAAAAAAATTCACACACATTCCACTACCACATACAGTGGGGAGAACAAGTATTTGATACACTGCCAATTTTGCAGGTTTTCCTACTTACAAAGCATGTAGAGGTCTGTAATTTTTATCATAGGTACACTTCAACTGTGAGAGACGGAATCTAAAACAAAAATCCAGAAAATCACATTGTATGATTTTTAAATAATTAATTTGCATTTTATTGCATGACATAAAAATTTGATCACCTACCAACCAGTAAGAATTCCGTCTCTCACAGACCTGTTAGTTTTTCTTTAAGAAGCCCTCCTGTTCTCCACTCATTACCTGTATTAACTGCACCTGTTTGAACTCGTTTCCTGTATAAAAGACACCTGTCCACACACTCAATCAAACAGACTCCAACCTCTCCACAATGGCCAAGACCAGAGAGCTGTGTAAGGACATCAGGGATAAAATTGTAGACCTGCACAAGGCTGGGATGGGCTACAGGACAATAGGCAAGCAGTTTGGTGAGAAGGCAACAACTGTTGGCGCAATTATTAGAAAATGGAAGAAGTTCAAGATGACGGTCAATCTCCCTCGGTCTGGGGCACCATGCAAGATCTCACCTCGTGGGGCATCAATGATCATGAGGAAGGTGAGGGATCAGCCCAGAACTACACGGCAGGACCTGGTCAATGACCTGAAGAGAGCTGGGACCACAGTCTCAAAGAAAACCATTAGTAACACACTACGCCGTCATGGATTAAAATCCTGCAGCACACGCAAGGTCCCCCTGCTCAAGCCAGCGCATGTCCAGGCCCGTCTGAAGTTTGCCAATGACCATCTGGATGATCCAGAGGAGGAATGGGAGAAGGTCATGTGGTCTGATGAGACAAAAATAGAGCTTTTTGGTCTAAACTCCACTCTCCGTGTTTGGAGGAAGAAGAAGGATGAGTACCCCAAGAACACCATCCCAACCGTGAAGCATGGAGGTGGAAACATCATTCTTTGGGGATGCTTTTCTGCAAAGGGGACAGGACGACTGCACCGTATTGAGGGGAGGATGGATGGGGCCATGTATCGCGAGATCTTGGCCAACAACCTCCTTCCCTCAGTAAGAGCATTGAAGATGGGTCGTGGCTAGGTCTTCCAGCATGACAACGACCCAAAACACACAGCCAGGGCAACTAAGGAGTGGCTCCGTAAGAAGCATCTCAAGGTCCTGGAGTGGCCTAGCCAGTCTCCAGACCTGAACCCAATAGAAAATCTTTGGAGGGAGCTGAAAGTCCGTATTGCCCAGCGACAGCCCCGAAACCTGAAGGATCTGGATGGAGGAGTGGGCCAAAATCCCTGCTGCAGTGTGTGCAAACCTGGTCAAGAACTACAGGAAACGTATGATCTCTGTAATTGCAAACAAAGGTTTCTGTACCAAATATTAAGTTCTGCTTTTCTGATGTATCAAATACTTATGTCATGCAATAAAATGCAAATTAATTACTTAAAAATCATACAATGTGATTTTCTGGATTTTTGTTTTAGATTCCATCACTCACAGTTGAAGAGTACCTATGATAAAAATTACAGACTTCTACATGCTTTGTAAGTGGGAAAACCTGCAAAATCGGCAGTGTATCAAATACTTGTTCTCCCCACTGTATACACACGACACAAAATCCATGTGTATGTTATTGTGTGTGTATGCATGTGTCTGTTCCTATGTTTGTGTTGGGCAGGAGGAGTACAGGAGCACAATCAGTGACTTTGTGTTGTGGTGTGAGCAGAACCACCTTCAGCTCAACATCAGCAAAACAAAGGAGATGGTGGTGGACTTCAGGAGAACCAAGGCCCAACTGACTGCTGTCCCTATACAGGGGATGGATGTGGAAATGGTTGGGTCGTACAAGTTCCTGGGAGTCCATATGGACAACAGGCTGGAATGGGCTGGTAACACCGGGGCCCTGTACAAAAAGGACCAGAGCCGACTCTACTTTCTGAGGAGGCTCAGGTCCTTCAACGTGTGCAGTAAACTACTGCATACTTTCTACCAGTCTGTGGTGGTGATGCTTCTCGGGTAAATAAGCCCTTGACACTCTAGAGGAGGTGGCGGAGAGACGGATCCTGGCCAAACTGCTGGCCATCATGGACATCGTCACCCACCCTCTGCATGCCATGGTTATGATGCAGAGGAGCACTTTCAGTCACAGACTGATCCCACCACGATGTGCCAGAGAGCGCTACATGAGGTCCTTCCTGCCGGCGGCTATTAGACTATATAATGCCTCACCGGGGTGCCGTGCCGTCGGCAACATAGATCTGGAACTGTTGGGGTGTTAGGACCTAGTTTAACAATTATGCATCCATCCATCCATGAGTAACTCTGGTCTGTATTCACTCAGGACTTATTAGTTCAGGTCTGTATATACATATTCATGTACAGTTGTTATATCATATCACGTGCAATATTGTAAGTAATTCTTAGACTGAACTTACGTAGTCATTCACTCAGGAATGCATATTAGTATCCTGTCAGTTGTATCTTTTTTCATTGCTTTTAGTATATTGAATGTGCAATACATGCATTTATCTGTAATTAAACCCTGCGCACTAAGGACTGTATTTTAAGGGAATTACTATTATTACCCCAAATTATATCATACACACATTTAGCTATTTAAGTATCTCTTCCTGTCATTTACCTGTACAGTTAATTTAACCATGCAAATATTCACTTACCTGTACATTTAACCAGACTGTATGTTAACTATTATTACTCTCACTTATATCATACGCACAATTAGCTATTTAAGTATTTCTCTGCCATCGACCTGTATAGTTAACCATGAAAATACTCCTTATTTATCTATATCAACTTGCAATATTTTTATCATTTTTTTTCACCTAACACTCTGTAACAATGTATAGTGTAAATATTCAGCCATTCACCCATACTATGCAATGTCTTTTTATAGCTTTTTGCACTCCAGACTTCTTGTATTTTGTATCTGTCTTTTGTGTATTTTCGTTCTGGCATTTTGCACCTGCCCTGTTTTCTCGTAGCTGCTTGACGAAGAAATTTCCCCTCGGTGAAAGTGTGTGTCTGTCTGTCTGTCTGTCTGTCTGTCTGTCTGTCTGTCTGTCCCATTCTTCTCTGCAGATCCTCTCAAGCTCTGTCAGGTTGGATGGGGAGTGTTGCTGCACAGCTATTTTCAGGTCTCTCCAGAGATGTTAGATCGGGTTTAAGTCTGGGCTCTGGTCACTCAAGGACATTCAGAGACTTGTCCCAAGCCACTCCTGCATTGTCTTGCTGTGTGCTTAGGGTTGTTGTCCTGTTGGAGGGTGAACCTTCGCTCTGGAGCAGGTTTTCATCAAGGATCTCTCTGTACTTTGATCCATTCATCTTTCCCTCATTCCTGACTAGTCTCCCAGTCCCTACCACTGAAAAACATCCCCACAGCTTGATGCTGCCACCACCATGCTTCACCGCAGGGATGGTGCCAGGTTTTTTCCAGATGTGACGCTTGGCATTCAGGCCAAAGAGTTCAATCTTGGTTTCAACAGACCTGAGAATCTTGTTTCTCATGGTCTGAGAGTCCTTTTGGCAAACTCCAAGCAGGCTGTCATGTGCCTTTTACTGATGAGTGGCTTCCTTCTGACCACTCTACCATAAAGGCCTGATTGGTGGAGTGCTGCAGAGATGGTTGTCCTTCTGGAAGGTTCTCCCATCTCCATAGAGGAACTCTAGAGCTCTGTCAGAGTGACCATCGGGTTCTTGGTCATCTACCTGACCAAAGGTCCTTCTCCCCAATTGCTCAGTATTGAATACAGTATATACAAATGAGATGAGTAATGAAAGATATGTAAACATTGTTTAAATGACTGTCATACTGAAGGATAGTATAGAATACAGTATATACATATGGGATGAGTGATGCCAGATATATAAACATTATAAACATTATTAAAGTGGCTAGTGTTCCATACCTTACCATACCTTACCATACCATACCTTAAAGTGACCAGTGATTTCTAGTCTGTACCTCAAGGCAGCAGCCTCTAATGTGCTAGTGATGGCTGTTTAACAGTCTGATGGCCTTGAGATAGAAGCTGTTTTTCAGTCTCTCGGTCCCAGCTTTGATGCACCTGTACTGACCTCATCTTCTGGATGACAGCGGGGTGAACAGGAAGTGGCTCTGGTGGTTGATGTCCTTGATGATCTTTGGCCTTCCTGCGACATCGGGTGCTGTAGGTATCCTGGAGGACAGGCAGTTTGCCCCCGGTAATGCGTTGGGCAGACCGCACCACCCTCTGGAGAGCCTTGCGGTTGTGGGCGGTGCAGTTGCTGTACCAGGCAGTGATACATCCCGACAGGAGTACAGGAGTGGGCTGAGTACGCACCCTTGTGGGGCCCCAGTGTTGAGGATCAGCAAAGTAGAGGTGTTGTTTCCTACCTTCACCACCTGGGGGGCGACCCATCAGGAAGTCCAGTATCCAGTTGCACAGGGAGGGGTTCAGAACCAGGACCCCAAGCTTAATGATGAGCTTGGAGGGAACTATGGTGTTGAATGCTGAGCTATAGTCAATGAACAGCATTCTTACATAGGTATGCCTCTTATCCAGATGGGATAGGGCAGTGTGCAGAGTGGTGGTGATTATATCATCTGTGGATCTATTGGAACGGTAAGCAAAGTGGGTCTAGGGTGTCAGGTAAGGTAGAGGTGATATGATCCTTGACTAGTCTCTCAAAGCACTTCATGATGACAGAGGTGATGCTACGGGTTGATAGTCATTTAGTTCAGTTACCTTTGCCTTCTTGGGTACAGGAAAAATGGTGGCCATCTTGAAGCATGTGGGGACAGCAGACTGGGATAGGGAGAGATTGAATATGTCCGTAAACACTCCAGCCAGCTGGTCTGTACATGCTCTGAGGACGCGGCTAGGGATGCCGTCTGGGCCGGCAGCCTTGTGAGGGTTAACACATTTAAATGTTTTCCTCACGGAGAAGGAGAGCCCACAGTCCTTGGTAGCGGGCCGCGTCGGTGGCAATATTTGTCATAACAGGTCTATATACTGTATATGCGTCATGAAAGTTATGACCGTATTATAACAGGTTGCCAAGTTATGTCAGCTGTTATGACATAGTTATGACTGTGTCATAACATGTTATGATGCTGGGTGTCAAGTAAAGGGTTACCAAAACAACAATGGCAAATTGTATTGGACCTGTAAACAGAACTTTTGAATTCAACAATGTTTTGCATCGACTTTTTACGACCTAATTATGCTGGACTGCACACGAATTCTGAACTGTTGTCTCGGCTACTCAAAAATGTTAACTACAGTACTTATAGTAGTAGCATACACACTGTCTGTTCACCTGTTAAATTCGACTGTGTATTATAAACCACACTGCCTATGGGATCGCAAACAGTCAAATGTTATTACATAGCCTATTTATTTACAAAGGCCCAGTTACATTAGAGATGTGCATGTTAACTTGTTGTATGGCTACTTAAGGAATATGAACCCATCATGGACTGAAAATGAAATAAATAGGAAATAGATTCCTATGTCTAGTTATTTTAGATTCTAACAATAAAATGATATATTTTCACCCTTGTCACTAAAAGGGCAAATGGCTATATTGGTTTTCATTTCTAAGCTTGGCGTCTTCTCCCCCATTTCCACAACAGCATGCAATACAATGCTTCAACACGATACTTCAACTGGTGACTATCATTCCTTAACCCAGGATACTTCAACTGGTGACTATCATTCCTTAACCCAGGATACGTCAACTGGTGACTATCATTCCTTAACCCAGGATACGTCAACTGGTGACTATCATTCCTTAACCCAGGATACTTCAACTGGTGACTATCATTCCTTAACCCAGGATACTTCAACTGGTGACTATCATTCCTTAACCCAGGATACTTCAACTGGTGACTATCATTCCTTAACCCAGGATACGTCAACTGGTGACTTTCCAGGAGAATAAAGAAGAAAGAGGACTGATAGATTTACGTTTGGGCATTATTATTTTCCTGTGGCGCCGATACGTTGATGATATTCTGGTAGTCTGTCGGGTCAGAGAGGAGGACTTGATGATATTCTGGTAGTCTGTCGGGTCAGAGAGGAGGACTTGATGATATTCTGGTAGTCTGTCGGGTCAGAGAGGAGGACTTGATGATATTCTGGTAGTCTGTCGGGTCAGAGAGGAGGACTTGATGATATTCTGGTAGTCTGTCGGGTCAGAGAGGAGGACTTGAGTAGATGTGTGTTGGAACTCTGTTAATCCCCATGGTGACAGGCCTGGGTCGTTGCGGTTGTTACTGGATTTTTATTTTTTTATTATTTTATTGAACCTTTATTTAACTAGGCAAGTCAGTTAAGAACAAAGTCTTATTTACAATGACAGCCTACCTACAGGGTCAGCCCCTGGAGAAAATTAGGGTTAAGTGCCTTGCTCAAGGACACATCGACAGGTTCTTTACCTTGTAGACTCGGGTATTCAAACCAGCGAACTTAGCGGTTACTGGTCCAACGTTCTAACCGCTAGGCTACCTGCCGCCCTATAAGGATGTTGGATGTTAGGCATGGGTTGTTGGGATGTTTGGAGGTCGGTGGAGCGGGGAGGCGGGGAGCTGTTTTAGGATTTGATATTTATCAAGATCCCCATCAGCCTCTGCAAAAAGATCAGCTACTCTTCCTGGGGTCCACATGAAACATGGCATAATACATAGTACAGAACATGCCGTCCCTAGGAGGGGTGCGTCACTTGAGTGGGTTGAGTCACTGAAGTGATCTTCCTGTCCGTTTTGTCGCCCCCTCGGGCTCATGCAGTAGAGGGGATACTCAGCCTTGTCTCAGGGTAGTGGGCTGGTGGTCTGTTGATATCCCTCTGGTGGTGTGGGGGCTGTGCTTTGGCAGAGTGGGTGTGGTTATATCCTGCCTGGTTGGCCCTGTCTGGGGGTATTGTCGGACGGGGCCACAGTGTCTCCTGACCCCCCTCGTCTCAGCCTCCAGTATCTATGCTGCAATAGTCTATGTGCCGGGGGGCTAGGGTCAGTCTCTTATATCTGGTGTTATTCACCTGTCTTATCTGGTGTCCTGTGTGAATTTAAGTATGCTCCTTCTAATTTTATCTCTTTCCTACTCTCCCTTACCTCCGGGAGGACCTTTATTTTATTTTATTTAACCTTTATTTAACTACTCAAGTCAGTTAATAACAAATTCTTACTTACAATGACTTCCTACCAAAAGACCTCCTGCAGGGACGGGGGCTGGGATTAAAAATATAAATAAATACAATATAAATATAGGACCAAACACACATCATGACAAGAGAGACAAAACAACACTACATAAAGAGAGACCTAAGACAACATGACTAGAGAGAGAGAGAGAGAGAGAGAGAGAGAGAGAGAGAGAGAGAGAGATAGATAGATGATACAGTTGAAGTCAGAAGTTTACATACACCTTAGCCAAATACATTTAAACTCAGTTTTTCACACCTACCTCCACCACACCTTCATTAATACAGTGTATCTGTAGACACACCTCCACCACACCTTCATTAAAACAGTGTATCTGTAGACACACCTCCACCACACCTTCATTAAAACAGTGTATCTGTAGACACACCTCCACCACACCTTCATTAAAACAGTGTATCTGTAGACACACCTCCACCACACCTTCATTAAAACAGTGTATCTGTAGACACACCTCCACCACACCTTCATTAATACAGTGTATCTGTAGACACACCTCCACCACACCTTCATTAATACAGTGTATCTGTAGACACACCTCCACCACACCTTCATTAAAACAGTGTATCTGTAGACACACCTCCACCACACCTTCATTAAAACAGTGTATCTGTAGACACACCTCCACCACACCTTCATTAAAACAGTGTATCTGTAGACACACCTCCACCACACCTTCATTAAAACAGTGTATCTGTAGACACACCTCCACCACACCTTCATTAAAACAGTGTATCTGTAGACACACCTCCACCACACCTTCATTAAAACAGTGTATCTGTAGACACACCTCCACCACACCTTCATTAAAACAGTGTATCTGTAGACACACCTCCACCACACCTTCATTAAAACAGTGTATCTGTAGACACACCTCCACCACAACTTCATTAAAACAGTGAGACAGGGATTTCTCAGATAAAACGGCTGGAACACGGTTTTAACCTATCAGCATCTAGGATAAGACCCACCCGTTGAATAATTAATCTAGTCAAGTTATACTGTTTCTAGTTGTATTAGTCATATGTATGGGATACACATGCAGGTTCCTTCTGCAACAATAAGAAATGATACAATCGAAGAAACAACATGTTAGCATCAGTATAATACAGGAAGGAACAATGAACAGTATAATTAGAGTCTGGTAGCAGCAGTTGTAATGTGTATATAAGTATATAAACTGAACAGTATAATTAGAGTCTGGTAGCAGCAGTTGTAATGTGTATATAAGTATATAAACTGAATAGTATAATTAGAGTCTGGTAGCAGCAGTTGTAATGTGTATATAAGTATATAAACTGGACAGTATAATTAGAGTCTGGTAGCAGCAGTTGTAATGTGTATATAAGTATATAAACTGGACAGTATAATTAGATTCTGGTAGCAGCAGTTGTAATGTGTATATAAGTATATAAACTGAACAGTATAATTAGAGTCTGGTAGCAGCAGTTGTAATGTGTATATAAGTATATAAACTGGACAGTATAATTAGAGTCTGGTAGCAGCAGTTGTAATGTGTATATAAGTATATAAACTGAACAGTATAATTAGAGTCTGGTAGCAGCAGTTGTAATGTGTATATAAGTATATAAACTGAATAGTATAATTAGAGTCTGGTAGCAGCAGTTGTAATGTGTATATAAGTATATAAACTGGACAGTATAATTAGAGTCTGGTAGCAGCAGTTGTAATGTGTATATAAGTATATAAACTGGACAGTATAATTAGATTCTGGTAGCAGCAGTTGTAATGTGTATATAAGTATATAAACTGAACAGTATAATTAGAGTCTGGTAGCAGCAGTTGTAATGTGTATATAAGTATATAAACTGGACAGTATAATTAGAGTCTGGTAGCAGCAGTTGTAATGTGTATATAAGTATATAAACTGAATAGTATAATTAGAGTCTGGTAGCAGCAGTTGTAATGTGTATATAAGTATATAAACTGAACAGTATAATTAGAGTCTGGTAGCAGCAGTTGTAATGTGTATATAAGTATATAAACTGAACAGTATAATTAGAGTCTGGTAGCAGCAGTTGTAATGTGTATATAAGTATATAAACTGAACAGTATAATTAGAGTCTGGTAGCAGCAGTTGTAATGTGTATATAAGTATATAAACTGAACAGTATAATTAGAGTCTGGTAGCAGCAGTTGTAATGTGTATATAAGTATATAAACTGAACAGTATAATTAGAGTCTGGTAGCAGCAGTTGTAATGTGTATATAAGTATATAAACTGAATAGTATAATTAGAGTCTGGTAGCAGCAGTTGTAATGTGTATATAAGTATATAAACTGGACAGTATAATTAGAGTCTGGTAGCAGCAGTTGTAATGTGTATATAAGTATATAAACTGAATAGTATAATAAGAGTCTGGTAGCAGCAGTTGTAATGTGTATATAAGTATATAAACTGGACAGTATAATTAGAGTCTGGTAGCAGCAGTTGTAATGTGTATATAAGTATATAAACTGAACAGTGTAATTAGAGTCTGGTAGCAGCAGTTGTAATGTGTATATAAGTATATAAACTGAACAGTATAATTAGAGTCTGGTAGCAGCAGTTGTAATGTGTGTGTAGCATGTACTGTACTGTACTGTGCAAAAGTTTTAGAGCTCTGTGGGGGCCATACCATCACTTCTAGACAGACTATATGATGTTGAGATCAGGGCTCTGTGGGGGCCGTACCATCACTTCTAGACAGACTATATGATGTTGAGATCAGGGCTCTGTGGGGGCCGTACCATCACTTCTAGACAGACTCTATGATGTTGAGATCAGGGCTCTGTGGGGGCCGTACCATCACTTCCAGACAGACTCTATGATGTTGAGATCAGGGCTCTGTGGGGGCTGTACCATCACTTCCAGACAGACTCTATGATGTTGAGATCAGGGCTCTGTGGGGGCCGTACCATCACTTCCAGACAGACTATATGATGTTGAGATCAGGGCTCTGTGGGGGCCGTACCATCACTTCCAGACAGACTATATGATGTTGAGATCAGGGCTCTGTGGGGGCCGTACAATCACTTCCAGACAGACTCTATGATGTAGAGATCAGGGCTCTGTGGGGGCCATACCATCACTTCCAGACAGACTCTATGATGTTGAGATCAGGGCTCTGTGGGGGCCGTACCATCACTCCCAGACAGACTCTATGATGTTGAGATCAGGGCTCTGTGGGGGCCGTACCATCACTTCCAGACAGACTCTATGATGTTGAGATCAGGGCTCTGTGGGGGCCATACCATCACTTCCAGACAGACTCTATGATGTTGAGATCAGGGCTCTGTGGGGGCCGTACCATCACTCCCAGACAGACTCTATGATGTAGAGATCAGGGCTCTGTGGGGGCCGTACCATCACTCCCAGACAGACTCTATGATGTAGAGATCAGGGCTCTGTGGGGGCCGTACCATCACTCCCAGACAGACTCTATGATGTAGAGATCAGGGCTCTGTGGGGGCCATACCATCACTTCCAGACAGACTCTATGATGTTGAGATCAGGGCTCTGTGGGGGCCGTACCATCACTTCTAGACAGACTCTATGATGTTGAGATCAGGGCTCTGTGGGGGCCGTACCATCACTCCCAGACAGACTCTATGATGTTGAGATCAGGGCTCTGTGGGGGCCGTACCATCACTTCTAGACAGAGGTGTATCTAAACTTCAACTGTATCTGCCTGTAGTTCTCAGCATTGAGGAGACCATTAATTCTGACCAAATCTCCAACTCCATTTGCAGAAATGCAGCCCCACACTTACAAGGAAACCCCATCATGCTTCACTGTTCCCTGCAGACACTCATTCATGTACCGCTCTCCAGTCCTTCGGGAACAAACTGCCTTCTCCTACAGACAAATATTTCAAATTTTGACTCATCAGTCCAGAGCACCGGCTGTCATTCTTCTGTGTTTTTGTGCATAGTTGAGTCGCTTGGCATTGTTTCCATGTCGGAGGTATGGATTTTTGGCCGCAAGTCTTCAATGAAGGCCACTTCTGACCAGACTTCTCCGGACAGTAGATGGGTGTACCATGGTCCCATTGTTTTCTGCCAATTCTGAGCTGATGGCACTGCTGGACATCTTCAGATCGCGAAGGGAAGTAAGCATGATGTGTCTTTCATCTGCTGCAGTAGGTTTCCTTGGCCGACCACTGCGTCTACGGTCCTCAACGTTGCCCGTGTCTTTGTGCTTCTTCAAAAGAGCTTGGACAGCACATCTGGAAACCCCTGTCTGTCTTGAAATGTCTCCCTGGGAGAGACCTTGGTGATGCAGTATAACTACCTTGTGTCTTGTTGCTGTGCTCAGTCTTGCCGTGGTGGAGGACTTTTGACAGTAAACGGTCTTCAGCAACCTCATCTTGTTAGCGGAGTTTGGCTGTTCCTCACCCAGTTTTATTCCTCCTACACAGCTGTTTCTGTTTCAGTTAATGATTGTGTTTCAACCTACATAATGAATTGATGATCATTAACACCTGTTTGGTATAATTGTTTAATCAGACACCTGACTGTATGACTACAACATCCCTGACTATATGACTACAACATCCCTGACTATATGCCTACAACATCCCTGACTATATGCCTACAACATCCCTGACTATATGCCTACAACATCCCTGACTATATGCCTACAACATCCCTGACTATATGCCTACAACATCCCTGACTATATGCCTACAACATCCCTGACTATATGCCTACAACATCCCTGAATATATGCCTACAACATCCCTGACTATATGCCTACAACATCCCTGACTATATGCCTACAACATCCCTGACTATATGCCTACAACATCCCTGACTATATGCCTACAACATCCCTGACTATATGCCTACAACATCCCTGACTATATGCCTACAACATCCCTGACTATATGCCTACAACATCCCTGACTATATGCCTACAACATCCCTGACTATATGCCTACAACATCCCTGACTATATGCCTACAACATCCCTGACTGTGGTCAAGTGTAGAAGAGTTGATGCTGTTTTGAAGGCAAACGGTGGTCACACCAAATATGGATTTGATTTAGATTTTTCTTCTATTCACTCACTTTGCATTTAGTTAAGTTATAAATATAAACTGTTAACATCTATTTTTGAAAGCATTCTTACTTCACGGCATTTTTTCACACCTGCCTAAACTTTTGCACAGTACTGTATGTATGAGTATGTCCGTGTGTGTTAAGGTGTGGAGAATCAGAGCAGGTGGTCAGTCCAGTTCAAGTGTTCAGCAGTCTGATGGCTTGTAGATAGAAACTGTTAAGCAGTTTGATGGCTTGTATTGTATGGCCCTTCCTTTCCATTCCATGTCCCCAGCCCCCGCAGCAGCCTAGCTAGTAACAGCCCAGCCCAGCAAGATGCCCTAAAAACACACTTCGATACAGCTATGACCGAAGTGGTTAATATAACGTACGCAGCAGGTTAGGATAATTAACGTAGCAGGTTAGGAGAATTAGGTTAAGGTTAGGGAAAGGGCGGCAGGTATCCTAGCGGTCAGAGCGTTGGGCCAGTAACCGGAAGGTCTCTGGTTCGAATACCTGAGCCGACAAGGTGAAAAAACCTGTCGATGTGTCCTTGAGCAAGACACTTAACCCTAATTTGCTCCAGGGTCTGACCCTGTAGGAGGGATATCAATGTAAATAAGATTTTGTTCTTAACTGACTTGCCAAGTTAAATAAAGGTTCAATAAATAAAATAAAAAAGGTTTAGGTTAGCGAAAATGTTCTCCTAACCTGCTACGAAAAGTCGCATCCGGTAGTAGCTTTATCGAAGTGGTGTGTATTTAGGGAGTACCAGTCCCCAACAGCAGCCCAGGAAAGGCCCAGCCCAGCCCAGCCGCCAGCCGGACCGTCACACTATTTGCTCAGTCTGGCCGTCAGCTCCTATACAAAGCTGGATCTCGTCAGGCCGAGCAGAGCACTCTGTAGAGCAATAAGAGTGAAATGTTAAATATTGTCCTTTCCTGTGTAGCTGGTTAGATGAAGAGGGGAGAGAAAGAGAGCTGCTGGGCGGCGGTGTCTGGCCTGTGGTCAGAGGCTGCTGCCAGGTCTATACACTGGGGATATGAACCCTATGGGTCAGAGGCTGCTGCCAGGTCTATACACTGGGGATATGAACCCTATGGGTCAGAGGCTGCTGCCAGGTCTATACACTGGGGATATGAACCCTATGGGTCAGAGGCTGCTGCCAGGTCTATACACTGGGGATATGAACCCTATGGGTCAGAGGCTGCTGCCAGGTCTATACACTGGGGATATGAACCCTATGGGTCAGAGGCTGCTGCCAGGTCTATACACTGGGGATATGAACCCTATGGGTCAGAGGCTGCTGCCAGGTCTATACACTGGGGATATGAACCCTATGGGTCAGAGGCTGCTGCCAGGTCTATACACTGGGGATATGAACCCTATGGGTCAGAGGCTGCTGCCAGGTCTATACACTGGGGATATGAACCCTATGGGTCAGAGGCTGCTGCCAGGTCTATACACTGGGGATATGAACCCTATGGGTCAGAGGCTGCTGCCAGGTCTATACACTGGGGATATGAACCCTATGGGTCAGAGGCTGCTGCCAGGTCTATACACTGGGGATATGAACCCTATGGGTCAGAGGCTGCTGCCAGGTCTATACACTGGGGATATGAACCCTATGGGTCAGAGGCTGCTGCCAGGTCTATACACTGGGGATATGAACCCTATGGGTCAGAGGCTGCTGCCAGGTCTATACACTGGGGATATGAACCCTATGGGTCAGAGGCTGCTGCCAGGTCTATACACTGGGGATATGAACCCTATGGGTCAGAGGCTGCTGCCAGGTCTATACACTGGGGATATGAACCCTATGGGTCAGAGGCTGCTGCCAGGTCTATACACTGGGGATATGAACCCTATGGGTCAGAGGCTGCTGCCAGGTCTATACACTGGGGATATGAACCCTATGGGTCAGAGGCTACTGCCAGGTCTATACACTGGGGATATGAACCCTATGGGTCAGAGGCTGCTGCCAGGTCTATACACTGGGGATATGACCCTATGGGTCAGAGGCTGCTGCCAGGTCTATACACTGGGGATATGAACCCTATGGGTCAGAGGCTACTGCCAGGTCTATACACTGGGGATATGAACCCTATGGGTCAGAGGCTGCTGCCAGGTCTATACACTGGGGATATGAACCCTATGGGTCAGAGGCTGCTGCCAGGTCTATACACTGGGGATATGAACCCTATGGGTCAGAGGCTGCTGCCAGGTCTATACACTGGGGATATGAACCCTATGGGTCAATAGTAGTGCACTTAATAGAGAATAAGGTTCCATTTGGGACACAGACAGAATGTAGCCCTTCCTATTCTCCTTAGGGAGAGAGGTGGATGGGGAGAGGGGGAGAGGGGCAGAGGGGGAGAGAGGTGGATGGGGAGAGGGGGAGAGGGGCAGAGGGGGAGAGAGGTGGAGGGGGAGAGAGGTGGAGAGAGGTGGAGGGGGAGAGAGGTGGAGAGAGGTGGAGGGGGAGAGAGGTGGAGAGGGAGAGAGGGGTAGAGGGGTAGAGGGGTAGAGGGGTAGAGGGGGAGAGGGGGAGGGGGAGAGAGGTGGAGAGGGAGAGGGGGAGAGAGGTGGAGAGGGAGAGGGGGAGAGGGGGAGAGGGGTAGAGGGGGAGAGAGGGAGGGGGAGAGAGGTGGAGAGAGGGAGGGGGAGAGAGGAGTAGAGGGGGAGGGGAGAGAGGAGTAGAGGGGGAGAGAGGGGGAGAGGGGTAGAGGGAGAGAGTTTGAGGGGGAGAGGGAGAGAGAGGTAGAGTGGGAGAGGGGGAGAGAGGGAGGAGGAGAGAGGTGGAGAGGGAGAGAGGGGTAGAGGGGGAGAGAGGGAGAGAGGTAGAGGGGGAGAGGGGGAGAGGTAGAGGGGGAGAGGGGGAGAGGGGGAGAGAGGGAGGAGGAGAGAGGTGGAGAGGGAGAGAGGGGGAGAGGGGGAGAGAGGGAGAGAGGTAGAGGGGGAGAGGGGGAGGGGGAGAGAGGAGTAGAGGGGGAGGGGAGAGAGTTAGAGGGGGAGAGAAGGGGAGGGGGAGAGGGTTAGATGGGGAGAGAAGGGGAGGGGGAGAGAAGGGGAGGGGGAGAGGGTTAGATGGGGAGAGAAGGGGAGGGGGAGAGGGGTAGAGGGGGATGGGAGAGAAGGGGAGGGGGAGAGGGGGAGGGACATCTCAGCCTTAGTGAATCCCACTGTACACATGCCATGAGGGCTCCACCCCTCACAGTGCAATGCCTTCTGGGTACGAGAGGGGGAGGGGGAGAGAGTTAGAGGGGGAGAGGGGGAGAGAGGGGGAGAGAGGGGGAGGGGGAGAGGTGGAGGGGGAGAGGGGGAGAGGTGGAGGGGGAGAGGGGGAGAGAGTTAGAGGGGGAGAGGGGGGGAGGGGGGGAGAGGTGGAGGGGGAGAGGGGGAGAGAGGGGGAGAGGTGGAGGGGGAGAGGGGGAGGGGGAGAGGGGGGGAGAGGTGGAGGGGGAGAGGGGGAGAGGGTTAGAGGGGGGTAGAGGGGGAGAGAGGGGTAGAGGGGGAGAGAGGGGTAGAGGGGGAGAGGGGGAGAGGGGGAGAGGGGGAGAGGTAGAGGGGGAGAGGGGGAGAGGGGGAGAGGGGGAGAGGGGGAGAGGGGTAGAGGGGGAGAGAGGGGGAGAGATGGGGAGAGATGGGGAGAGGGGGAGAGAGGGGGAGAGATGGGGAGAGGGGGAGAGAGGTGGAGGGGGAGAGAGGGGTAGAGAGGGGTAGAGGGGTAGAGAGGGGTAGAGGGGTAGAGAGGGGTAGAGGGGTAGAGAGGGGTAGAGGGGGAGAGAGGGGTAGAGGGGTAGAGAGGGGTAGAGGGGTAGAGGGGTAGAGGGGGAGAGGGGGAGAGGGGGAGGGGTAGAGGGTTAGAGGGGTAGAGAGGGGTAGAGGGGGAGAGAGGGGTAGAGGGGGAGAGAGGGGTAGAGGGGGAGAGAGGGGTAGAGAGGGGTAGAGGGGTAGAGGGGGAGAGAGGGGGAGAGGGGGAGAGGGGTAGAGGGGTAGAGAGGGGTAGAGGGGGAGAGAGGGGTAGAGGGGGAGAGAGGGGTAGAGGGGGAGAGAGGGGTAGAGAGGGGTAGAGGGGTAGAGAGGGGTAGAGGGGGAGAGAGGGGGAGGGGGAGAGGGGTAGAGGGGGAGAGAGGGGGAGAGATGGGGAGAGATGGGGAGAGAGGGGTAGAGGGGGAGAGAGGGGGAGAGGGGAGAGGGGTAGAGGGGGAGAGAAGGGGAGGGGGAGAGGGTTAGATGGGGAGAGAAGGGGAGGGGGAGAGGGGGAGGGACATCTCAGCCTTAGTGAATCCCACTGTACACATGCCATGAGGGCTCCACCCCTCACAGTGCAATGCCTTCTGGGTACGAGAGCAATCCCACCGCTGTTGAAGACACTGTAAGAGAGAACAGACAGACAGACACTCAGCCACATGTTGAAGACACTGTAGGAGAGAACAGACAGACAGACACTCAGCCACATGTTGAAGACACTGTAGGAGAGAACAGACAGACAGACACTCAGCCACATGTTGAAAATAATGCAGGAGACGATTATAGACAGTAGACTCTGTAACAAGGCAGGGTTACATTTAACACTATAGACAGTAGACTCTGTAACAAGGCAGGGTTACATTTAACACTATAGACAGTAGACTGTAACAAGGCAGGGTTACATTTAACACTATAGACAGTAGACTGTATATTGTCGGGGCCTGACGGTAGGGATGTCTGGGAATCTCTATGTTTGGGTTTGGTTAACTGTTGGGGCCTGACGGTAGGGATGTCTGGGCATCTCTATGTTTGGGTTTGGTTAACGGTCGGGGCCTGACGGTAGGGATGTCTGGGCATCTCTATGTTTGGGTTTGGTTAACGGTCGGGGCCTGACGGTAGGGATGTCTGGGAATCTCTATGTTTGGGTTTGGTTAACTGTCGGGGCCTGACGGTAGGGATACCTAGTGGCATCTCTATGTTTGGGTTTGGTTAACTGTCGGGGCCTGACGGTAGGGATGTCTGGGCATCTCTATGTTTGGGTTTGGTTAACTGTTGGGGCCTGACGGTAGGGATGTCTGGGCATCTCTATGTTTGGGTTTGGTTAACTGTTGGGGCCTGACGGTAGGGATGTCTGGGCATCTCTATGTTTGGGTTTGGTTAACTGTTGGGGCCTGACGGTAGGGATGTCTGGGCATCTCTATGTTTGGGTTTGGTTAACGGTCGGGGCCTGACGGTCCTGCTCCGTGTGCCGTGCCTCCACCTGACCCGGTGCCCAGTCCTGCTCCGGGTGCATAGCCTCCACCTGACCCGGTGCCCAGTCCTGCTCTGGGGGCGGAGCTTCCACCTAATCCAGTGCCACTTCCACCAATGCCGGCGTCCCGCCCCTCCCCCTTCTTGGGGTGTTCCTGGTCTTGCAGTCGGGAGCTTGCACCTTGGGGGGGGTGCTGTCAGGTCCTGACTGTAGTGAGGCCTCTAGGCTTCTCTATGGTTGTCACAGTTAGGTCTTGACAGTAGAGTTCTAGAGACTATGTTTGGTTTTTGTTCTGTTTTGGTGTAATTTATTTTGTTCTTAATGTGTTTGAGCCAATCAGTTGTGTTGTGTCAAGGTAGGGGTGGTATACAGAAGATAGCCCTATTTGGTAAAAGACCAAGTCCATTTTATGGCAAGAACAGCTCAAATAAGAAAAGAGAAACGACAGTCCATCATTACTTGACATGAAGGTCAGTCAATCTGGAAATTGTCAAAAACTTTCAAAGTTTCTTCAAGTGCAGTCGCAAAAACCATCAAGCGCTATGATGAAACTGTCTCTCTTGAGGACCGCCACAGGAAAGGAAGACCCAGAGTTACCTCTGCTGCAGAGGATATGTTCATTAGAGTTAACAGCACCTCAGATTGCAGCCCAAATAAATACTTCAGAGTTCAAGTAACAGACACATCTCAACAACAACTGTTCAGAGGAGACTGTGTGAATCAGAACTTAATGGTTGAATTGCTTCAAAGAAACCACTACTAAAGGTCACCAATAAGAAGAAGAGACTTGCTTGGACCAAGAAACACAAGCAATGGACATTAGACCAGTGGAAATCTGTCCTTTGGTCTGATGAGTCCTAATTTGAGATTTTTGGTTCCAACCGCCATGTCTTTGTGAGACGCGGTGTGGGTGAACGGATGATCTCTGCATGTGTATTTCCCACCGTAAAGCATGGAGGAGGAGGTGTTATGGTTTGGGGGTGCTTTGCTGGTGACACTGTCTGTGATTTATTTACACACTTAACCAGCATGGCTACCGCAGCATTCTGAAGTGATACGCCATCCAATCTGGTTTGTGCTTAGTGGGACTATAATTTGTTTTTCAATAGGACCATGAACCAACACACCTCCAGGCTGTGTAAGGCTAATTTACCAAGAAGGAGAGTGATGGAGTGTTGCAGGAAAAGCAGACAACAAGTGCTCAGCATATGTGGGAACTCCTTCAAGACTGTTGGAAAATAAAACCTGGTGAAGCTGGTTGAGAGAATGCCAAGAGTGTGCAACGCTGTCATCAAGGCAAAGGGTGGCTACTGAAGAATCTCAAATATAAAATATATTTTGATTGGTTTAACACTTTTTTGGTTACTACATGATTCCATATGTGTTATTTAATATTTGTGAGGTCTTCGCTATTATTATACAATGTAGAAAATAGAAGAAAAAACCCAGAAAAACCTTGGAATGAGTAGGTGTCCAAACTTGTACTGTATATTAATATTGCATAATATAGGTCCGAGACAGGATTGTGTTGAGGGATCTTGGGAAGGGTGCCAACACACTTCTGCAGCATTGAAGGTCTCCAAGAACACAGTGGCCTCCATCATTCTTAAATGGAAGAAGTTTGGAACCATCAAGACTCTTCCTAGAGCTGGCCGCCCGACCAAACTGAGCAATCAGAGGAGAAGTGCCTTGGTCAGGATGGTGACCAAGAATCTAATGGTCACTCTGACAGAGCTCCAGTGTTGCTCTGTGGAGATGGGAGAACCTTCCAGAAGGACAACCATGTCTGCAGCACTCCACCAATCCAGCCTTTATGATAGAGTGGCCAGACGGAAGCCACTCCTCAGTAAACGGCACATGACAGCCCGCTTGGAGTTTGCCAAAAGGCACCTAAATGACTCTCAGACAATGAGAAACAAGATTCTCTGGTCTGATGAAACCAAGATTGAACTCTTTGGCCTGAATGCCAAACTTCACATCTGATGAAGCATGGTGGTGGCAGCATCATGCTGTGGGGATGTTTTTCAGCGGCAGGGACTGGGAGACTAGTCAGGATTGAGGGAAAGATGAACGGAGCAAAGTACAGAGAGATCCTTGATGAAAACCTGCTCCAGAGCGAACGTTCACCTTCCAACAGGACAACGACCCTAAGAACACAGCCAAGACAACACAGGAGTGGCTTCGTGACAAGTCTCTGAATGTCCTTGAGTAGCCCAGCCAGAGCCTGGACTATGACCTGATCGAACATCTCTGGAGAAATAGCTGTGCAGCAACGCTCCCTATCCAACCTGACAGAGCTTGAGAGGATCTGCAGAAAATAATGGGAGAAACTCCCCAAATACAGGTGTGCCAAGCTTGTAGTATATAATACCCAGGTGCTTCAACAAAGTACTGAGTAAAAGGTCTTAATACTTATTGTCCTGGTAATGATTCTAATCAAAGGAGAGACTTTTAGATTTCCTCAAAACCATCAAACTTTACCAATAATCACTGCAGAAATGGGACGTTAACGGCCACCAATGTAGAGTTAAAGCCCAGATAAACAGGCTTAGGTTACAACTCTTTATAGTCTTCCTGAGTCCTTTAGACAAAGAACACATTTGTGAAATTATCTGAATATCTGTCTCTAGGTAATTTACAACTTGTTTATACAGAAATACTAATGCAACATGGGACACTAGGTCCTTCCCTTAATGTATGTGTTCATTAATAAACTGGAGGGAGGGTTCTCCTGACCCTGACAGACAGACCATTATTTCACACAGACACTAATCATAGAATGGAATGTTGTCTTATCACCAAGCCATTGTAAATCAACAGTCAGCGTTAAGCCTCAGAGGCTCCTCTCAGGAGAACAGACCGTGTGAATGTACTATGTTGTAATTTCTATTATACAAAAATTATACATTTGCAAAAATTTTGAAAAACCTGTTTTTGCTTTCTTATCATTGGGTAATGCACTATACACGGCATGAGAGGGCCAACAAACCTTCTGGTAGGGAATACTAAAACTGTCGCCCTTAATAATCTAACAGCTTTAATGAAGTAGCAGCTGCTTTCAAATAGATGATGTCGGAATAGTCTATATAGAATATACTATATAATAATAGGACCAATAGGAATGTTAACTGAATAATCTGCTTCCTGTAGTGAGAGGCAGGCCCTGTATCTATTGAAGAAGCCCATTTTTATTCTCAGCTTCTTAACTAACTCATCAATATACATAGTCAAAATTTCAGGTCAATAAAGGTTTTTTGTAATACAATGAAGACAGACTGTAGTTCAGATAACATACACAACATGTTCATCAGACAAGTTGATATTGTTAATGTAATACATTTAAAGTACATGACCCAAAATTGTATTCATATATTTCTTAATTACATTATTTTACTTTTAGATGTGTGTGTATTGTTGTGAATTGATAGATATTATTGCACTGTTGGAGCTGGAAACACAAGCATACAAATACAAATAAATACAAACAGTATCAAAAGCTTTTGACAGATCAATGAAGAGTGCAGCACAATGCTGTATTTTATCCATACAATGAACCACATCATTTATAACTAGTGATGCAGCAGAGATAGTGATATGACCTGGTCTAAAACCTGACTGATGAATACATTTCAAAGATAAGACATGTCTTAGCTGAGAATTAATAAAGGATTCTAATATTTTAGCTAGGCAAGGAAGTTTAGAAATAGGGCAATAGTTATTTAAGTCCTAAGGGTCACCACCTTAGTGAAGGAGGAGTACATGGGCCACCTTCCATCAACCTTGGGGATAGAACCAGATAGAATTGTCAGGTAAAAAATATGGATTCATGATTCAGCGATCAGAGCTGCAGCAGGAATGGATTCAATCTTAAGCAAGACATCTGCCACATCAAATATCATATTTGCTGAAATGATAACAAAGATTCACTAGAAGTTTACGTGTTAACTGTCAAGTCAGCTAGAGGCTGGCAGAGAGAAGAGCACTCGATTGACTGACCAGGGTCAATTAAACCACTGTTTCTCTAAAATAAAAAGTCTCTGGATAAAATTATGATTAAAAGCATCACTTATCCCCTTCTCAGTTATGATACAGAACTTGCATAGGCAGGGAAGAGGAGGAATTTGTACACTTTAGTGCATTTACTGTTTTCCAAAATGTAGAAGGATCACCAGTAGTCAGAGATAGAGGTTAAAAAGTAGCTTGATTTAGCATTCTTAATCAAGATAGTACATATGTGTCTCAATTGTCAGAAAGATTGCCAGTCCACTACAGAGTCAGTTTTCCTTACAGAGTCAGATATTTATTTTACTCTGAATTGTTTAAAAGGGTTGTGTTTATCTGCCAGAGAAATAAGTGTTCTAGAGCCAACTCAGTTTCAGGAATACAGGAGACAGTGGATAAATAGGGCCAGGAATACAGGAGACAGTGGATAAATAGGGCCAGGAATACAGGAGACAGTGGATAAATAGGGCCAGGAATACAGGAGACAGTGGATAAATAGGGCCAGGAATACAGGACACAGTGGATAAATAGGGCCAGGAATACAGGACACAGTGGATAAATAGGGCCAGGAATACAGGACACAGTGGATAAATAGGGCCAGGATTATATTACTCTCTAATGTTCAGTCTCTGGATTATAAAGCTGACGAGCTCAGGGCGAGGATCTCCTTCCAGAGAGACATCAGGGATTCTATGCAACTGGAAACCACATATCACTGGATGGACCATTGCTTCTCAACTTTTCGAAATGCCTACAAGAACCTCCCCCGCCCTCCTTTGGCAAATCTGATCACGACTCCATTTTGTTCCACCCTTCCTATAGGCAGAAACTCAAACAAGAAGTACCCGTGCTAAGGTCTATTCAATGCAGGTCTGACCAATCGGAATCCCTGCTTCAAGATTGTTTTGATCACGCAGACTGGGATATGTTCCGGGTAGCCTCTGAGAATAACATCAACAAATACATAGATACGGTGACTGAGTTCATCAGGAAGTGTATAGGAGATGTTGTACCCACTGTGACTATTAAAACGTACTCCAACCAGAAACCTTGGATAGATGGCAGCATTCACGCAAAACTGAAAGTGCGAAACCACCGCATTTAACCATGGCAAGGTGACTGGGAATATGGTTTAATACAGACAGTGTAGTTGTTCCCTCCGTAAGGCAATCAAACGGGCAAAATGTCAGTACAGAGACAATGTGGAGTCACAATTCAACAGCTCAGACACAAGACGTATGTGGCAGGGATTACAGACAATCCCAGACTACAACGGAAAAACCAGCCACGTTGCGGAAACCGATGTCTTACTTCCAGACAAGCTAAACACCTTCACCCGCTTTGAGGATAACACAGTGCCACCGACGTGGTCCGCTACCTCAGACTGTGGTTTCTCCTTCTCCGTGGCCAACGTGAGTAAGACATTTAGACGGCATCCCTAGCCGCGTTCTCAGAGCATGGGCAGACCAGCTGGCTGGAGTGTTTACAGACATATTCAATATCTCTCTATCCAAGTCTGCTGTCCCCATTTGCTTCAAGATGTCCAACATTGTTCCTGTACCCAAGAAAGCAAAGGTAACTGAACTAAATGACTATCGCCCCGTAGCACTCACCTCTGTCATCATGAAGTGCTTTGAGAGTGTCACGGATCCCCCCGGTACTGCTGCTCATTCCGTTCACCAGCTCCGGAGGTCTACAGCACCGGCCTTCTAGGCGTCACTGAACTGGATAATTACCACCAACCCTGGACTGTCTAGTCTCATTACACACACCTGGTTCCCCCTGATTAGTATGTTATATATGTGCCCTCTGTTCCCCATTGTCCTTGTCGATCATTGTTTCTTGTCCGTTGGTCTTGTGAGTAGCTGTGCTCTCATGCTGCGTGTTACTGGGTACTTGTAATTACGGGTCTCGTCCCGTGAATTATGTAGCGGTTTACACCTCGCTCTTTTGTTGTGGTTACAGCCCTGTGTATGTATATACTGGGGGCCAAAAGGTTGGAATATTACTCATTCAAGGGTTTTTCTTTATTTGCACTATTTTTTACATTGTAGAATAAAAATGAAGACATCAAAACTATGAAATAACACATATGGAATCATGTAGTAACCAAAAAAGTGTTAAACAAATCAAAATATATTCTATATTTGAGATTCTTCAAAGTAGCCACCCTTTGCCTTGATGACAGTTTTGAACACTCTTGGCATTCTGCTTGTTCACCCCGTTAACATCCAGAAGGCGAGGTCAGTACAGGTGCATCAAAGCTGGTGACTGAAAAACAGCTTCTATCTCAAGGCCATTAGATTGTTAAACAGCCATCACTAGCACATTAGAGGCTACAGCCTATAGACATAGACTAGAAATAACTGTACACTTTAAAAAACTGAACACTAGCCACTTTATGTGAGGGTTTGATTGTGGTTAGGCCTGACTCCCACCAAGGGGAGTGGAAGGACCACAATCAAACCCTCACACCCTAACTAGGGGAGTAATGATGCTGTTGTACAGCTGTACAGGGTTGTCTCTGATTGGGGATTGTATTTAGGCACCCCACACATCCACCTGTGAGTGGATCATTGTTTGTTCCTGTCTACACTACGTTACTGTAAGACTTTATCAGGCAATACGTCCTCCAACCACTAGGGGTCACACTCCTGCCAGGACCAGCGGTATGGCCCCCAGTCACTAGGGGGCGCAGGAGGTATTTTTCCTGCAATCCTCCCAGTTGCCAGGGGGAAACCATTGGCAAGAACTGTTGTAGTTAGCAATCATTGTTGATGATACTCACCTGTGTAAGGCCCTATTTAAGTTTGCCTTTTGTCATTGTTTTTTGTTCAGTCTTGAGCCTACCTGTACCCGTGTATCCCGTGAGTTTGCTGTGAGCCTTTGTGCTCGTTTTGTTTTCCGTTTTGTGACCATTGGAAGCTTTGCTTCTAGTGTATTTGTTTGTACTTTGTTCCTTTTTTTGATCATTCTAAAAGTAAAAGTTACTTAAAGTTTATGCTGCTCGTCTCCTTGAGATTTTTGCTACTCCTCTGCACTTGGGTCTCAACATCCTCAACCGTGAGTTAGTTCACTCTGGAGGAACACCAGCTCTGTATCTAGGAGACCGGGGTTCTAATCCCGCTAAAAAACACATTCCAGGTCTTAGTCCATAGTCCCTGGTCCTATATCATTAGTTGCAGAACAGTAAGTCACTTTGTTTGTTCATCCTCTCCTGTTTATTTGATGCCTTGTGATTACACCTCATTCAATAAACAAGGATGACACTTCACCAACGCTCCGTTTACCGTCCCATTACTACAAACCATGACACTTTACACATATTTTGCATTACTCATCTCATATGTAACTTCCGAAGTCAGAAGTTTACATACACCTTAGCCAAATACATTTAAACTGTCTTAGGTCAGTTAGGATCACCACTTTATTTTAAGAATGTGAAATGTCAGAATAATAGTAGAGAATGATTTATTTCAGCTTTTATTTCTTTCATCACATTCCCAGTGGGTCAGAAGTTTACATACACTCAATTAGTATTTGGTAGCATTGCCTTTAAATTGTTTAACTTGGGTCAAACATTTCAGGTAGCCTTCCACAAGCTTCCCACAATAACTTAAGTGAATTTTGACCCATTCCTCCTGACAGAACTGGTGTAACTGAGTCAGGTTTGTAGGCGTCCTTGCTCGCACACGACTTTTCAGTTCTGCCCACAAACGTTCTATAGGATTGAGGTCAGGGCTTTGATGGCCACTCCAATACCATGACTTTGTTGTCCTTAAGCCATTTTGCCACAACTTTGGAAGTATGCTTGGGGTCATTGTCCATTTGGAAGACCCATTTTCGACCAATTTTTAACTTCCTGACTGATGTCTTGAGATGTTGCTTCAATATATCCACATAATTTTCCTTCCTCATGATGCCATCTATTTTGTGAAGTGCACCAGTCCTTCCTGCAGCAAATCACCCCCACAACATGATGCTGCCACCCCCGTGTTTCACGGTTGGGATGGTGTTCTTTCGGCTTGCAAGCCTCCCCCTTTTTCCTCCAAACATAACGATGGTCATTATGAACAAACCGTTCTATTTTTGTTTCATCAGACCAGAGGACATTTCTCCAAAAAGTCTGATCTTTGTCCCCATGTGCAGTTGCAAACCGTAGTCTGGCTTTTTTATGGCGGTTTTGGAGCAGTGGCTTCTTCCTTTCTGAGCGGCCTTTCAGGTTATGTCGATATAGGACTCGTTTTACTGTGGATATAGATACTTGTGTACCTGTTTCCTCCAGCATCTTCACAAGGTCCTTTGCTGTTCTGGTATTCATTTGTATTTTTCGCACCAAAGTATGTTCATCTCTAGGAGACAGAATGCATCTCCTTCCTGAGCGGTATTGTCACGGTGCGTAGTATATAAGGGACGGTAGACGGAGCGCTGGTGAAGTGTCATCCTTTTTATTTGAAATGAGATGTTCTCACGAAGCATAAACAAATAAAAAGGAGAGTGAAAAAATATAACTATTACAAACAAAACACGGTGACTTACCTGCTGGGCTACAGGCAGTGCAGACTAGCAGGAACAATGATCCACACACAGGTGGATTTGGGTAGATCTTAAATACTATCCCCAATCAGAGACAACGCTAGACAGCTGTCTCTGATTGGGGATGATCATCTCCCTAATGGATGTGTGAGGACTTGGTTGTGTGCCTCTCTCCTCCCCTAGGTGGGAGTAAGAGGCCTTACCACAAACAAGCCCTCACAGGTATGACGGCTGCGTGGTCCCATGGTGTTTATACTTGCGTACTATTGTTTGTACAGATGAACATGGAACCTTCAGGCGTTTGGAAATTGCTCCTAAGAATTAACCAGACTTGTGGAGGTCTACAATTATATTTCTGAGGTCTTGGCTGATTTCTTTAGATTTTCACACAATGTCGAGCAAAGAGGCACTGAGTTTGAAGGTAGGCCTTGAAATACATCCACAGGTACACCTCCAATTGACTCAAATTATGTCAATTAGCCTATCAGAAGCTTCTAAAGCCATGACATCATTTTCTGGAATTTTCCAAGGCACAGCCAACTTTGTGTATGCATGCAAACTTCTGACCCACTGGAATTGTGATATAGTGAATTATAGTGAAATAATCTGTCTGTAAACAATTGTTGGAAGAATTACTGTGCAATACGTGCAGTTATCTGTAATTAAACCCTGCGCACTAAGGACTGCATTTTAAGGGAATTACTATTATTACCCCGAATTATATCATACACACATTTAGCTATTAAAGTATCTCTTCCTGTCATTTACCTGTACAGTTAATGTAACCATGCAAAATATTCACTTACCTGTTCATTTAACCAGTATGTCTATTAAGTAAACTATTATTACCCTCGCTCATATCAATATATAGCTTTTTGCACTTCAGACATCTTGTATTTCTATACCTTTTCATACTGCCGCTCTATGTATCATGTATCTGTCTTCTCTATATTATTAGTAGTAGTAGTATTAGTAACAGTGAAATGCTTACTAACAAGCCCTTAACCAACAATACAACAGGTGTAAACCTTACAGTGAAATGCTTACTAACAAGCCCTTAACCAACAATACAACAGGTGTAGACCTTACAGTGAAATGCTTACTAACAAGCCCTTAACCAACAATACAACAGGTGTAGACCTTACAGTGAAATGCTTACTGACAAGCCCTTAACCAACAATACAACAGGTGTAGACCTTACAGTGAATTACCTACAAGCCCTTAACCAACAATACAACAGGTGTAGACCTTACAGAGAAATGCATACTAACAAGCCCTTAACAAACAATACAACAGGTGTAGACCTTACAGTGAAATGCTTACTGACAAGCCCTTAACCAACAATACAACAGGTGTAGACCTTACAGCGAAATGCTTACTAACAAGCCCTTAACCAACAATACAACAGAGTCATTGTGAGGAGGCTATATACAGGTGGTACCAGTACAGAGTCAATGTGAGGAGGCTATATACAGGAAGTACCGGTACAGAGTCAATGTGAGGAGGCTATATACAGGTGGTACCAGTACAGAGTCAATGTGAGGAGGCTATATACAAGAGGTACCAGTATAGAGTCAATGTGAGGAGGCTATATACAGGTGGTACCAGTACAGAGTCAATGTGAGGAGGCTATATACAGGAAGTACCAGTACAGAGTCAATGTGAGGAGGCTATATACAGGAAGTACCAGTACAGAGTCAATGTGAGGAGGCTATATACAAGAGGTACCAGTATAGAGTCAATGTGAGGAGGCTATATACAGGTGGTACCAGTACAGAGTCAATGTGAGGAGGCTATATACAGGAAGTACCAGTACAGAGTCAATGTGAGGAGGCTATATACAGGTGGTACCAGTACAGAGTCAATGTGAGGAGGCTATATACAGGGGTACCAGTACAGAGTCAATGTGAGGAGGCTATATACAGGTGGTACCAGTACAGAGTCAATGTGAGGAGGCTATATACAGGGGTACCAGAAATTGGCAGTGTATCAAATACTTGTTCTCCCCACTGTATATGATTTAGTGATCCCCATATAGTATCCATATCTATATGATGTAGTGATCCCCATATAGTATCCATATCTATATGATGTAGTGATCACTATATAGTAGCCATATCTATATGATGTAGTGATCCCCATATAGTATCCATATCTATATGATGTAGTGATCACTATATAGTATCCATATCTATATGATGTAGTGATCACTATATAGTATCCATATCTAGGAAAACCACAGTTCCAAAGGCTGGGTCTAATATAGTGTATAAGAGGTCATACAATACGTTTTGTTTTCATCTGGTCCTTCTTTGGACACTGTGTTTACTAACCTTCAAACAAGCTTCAATGACATACAACACTCCTTCTGTGGCTCCAACTGCTCTTAAATGCTAGTAAAACTAAATGCATGCTCTTCAATAGAACGCTGCCCGCTCCCGCCCACCGGACTATCATCACTACTCTCGACAGGTCTGACTTAGAATACGTGGACTCCTACAAATACCTAGGTGTCTGGTTAGACTGTAAACTCTCCTTCCACTCACATTAACCATCTAGAATTGGCTTCCTATTGCCTCCTTCACTCATGCTGCCAAACATACCCTCGTAAAACTGACTATCCAACCGATCCTTGACTTCGGCGATGTCATTTACAAAATAGCCTCCAACACTCTACTTAGCAAATTGGATGTAGTCTATCACAGTGCCATCCGTTTTGTTACCAAAGCCCCATATACTACCCACCACTGCGACCTGTATTCTCTCGTTGGCTGGCCCTCACTACATATTAGTCACCAAACCCACTGGCTCCAGGTCATCTATAAGTCTTTATTAGGTAAATCCCCGCCTTATCTCAGCTCGCTGGTCACCATAGCAACACCTACCCATAGCATGCGCTCCAGCAGGTATATAAATTCTCTATTGTGTTATTGACTGTATGTTTGTTTATTCTCATGTGTAACTCTGTTGTTTTTTTGTTGCACTGCTTTGCTTTGTCTTGGCCAGTTCTCAGTTGTGAATAAGAACTAGTTCTCACCTGGCCTACCTGGTTAAATAAAGGTGAAATAAAACCTACCTGGTTAAATAAAGGTGAAATAAAAAAAAATAAAAAAAAGACGAACTGGCAACAGACTAACAGAGAACACAGACAATCACACAGACAATCACACAGACAATCACACCAGACAATCACACCAGACAATCACACCAGACAATCACACAGACAATCACACAGACAATCACACAGACAATCACACAGACAGGTGAAACAGATCAGGGTGTGACATGAGGAAGTGTAAAAACTTTCACCTTAGATTGATGAGGAATTGAAACATTGTATGGTTCAGAGGGATGAGGCAAAAGTCATGTCAAATAAGTCTGGCTGCACAACTGATTGACAAACATACTGCAAATCAAGAAATCCTGTGACTAAAACGAGAAATAAACTATACTATGAAACAAAAATAAATAAACCCACTGATATTACCAACTACTTTAATGACTTTTTCATTGGCAAGAATAAACAAACTACATCAAAGTATATCTGACCATATGATGAAAGACAAGCGTTGTAATTTAGAATTCCGTAAAGTCAGTGTGGAAGAGGTGAATAAATTATTGTTTAGATAGATAGATAGATAGGTACTTTATTTATCCCCCGTGGGGGAAATTTCATTATCAAGCAGCTACAACAAAAACACAGGGCAGGTGCAAAATGCCACAACGAAAGTACACAAAAGACAGATACACGGTACATGATACATAGAGCGGCAGTATGAAAAAGTATAGAAATACAGGATATCTGGAGTGCAAAAAAAAGCTATAAAAGGACATTGCATAGTATGAGTGGTTGGCTGAATATGTACACTATACATTGGTGGATGTTGGATGGTTAACTATACTATACAGGTTGATGGCAGAGAAATACTTCAGTAGCTAATGCGTATGATATGAGCGAGGGTAATAATAGTTTACTTAATAGACAGACTGGGTAAATGAACAGGTAAGTGAAAATTTTGCATGGTTAAATTAGCTGTACAGTTAGGTATACAGTTATATTTACAGATAAGTGAATACTTGCATGTTTACACAAACTGTACAGGTAAATGACAGGAAGAGATACTTTAATAGCTAAATGTGTGTATGATATCATTGGGGTAATAATAGTATTTCCCTTAAAATACAGTCCTTAGTGCGCAGGGTTTAATTACAGACAACTGCACTTATTGCACATTTGATATACTAAAAGCAATGAGAAAAGGTGCAACTGGCAGGATACTAATATGTATTCCTGAGTGAATGCCTAGGTCCAATAATTACTTACAATATTGCATGTGATATAATATAACAACTGTACATGGGTATGTATATACAGACCTGTATGAATAAGTAGGTCCTGAGTGGATGAGTGCTGACGGAACAGAGTTACTCACGGAGGGATGCATAATTGTTAAACTAGGTCCTAGCACCCCAACAGTTCCAGATCTATGTTGCCGACGGCACGGCACCCCGGTGAGGCATTATATAGTCTCATAGCCGCCGGCAGGAAGGACCTCCTGTAGCGCTCTCTGGCACACCGTGGTGGGATCAGTCTGTGACTGAAAGAGCTCCTCTGCGTCATAACCATAGCGTGCAGAGGGTGGGTGACGTTGTCCATGATGGCCAGCAGTTTGGCCAGGATCCGTCTCTCCGCCACCTCCTCTAGAGTGTCAAGGCTCATCCCCAGGACAGAGCTAGCCTTCCTGATCAGCTTATTTACCCGAGAAGCATCACCGGCTTTGATGTTTGCTCCCCAGCACACCACTGCAAAAAAGATGACACTGGCCACCACAGACTGGTAGAAGGTATGCAGTAGTTTACTGCACACGTTGAAGGACCTGAGCCTCCTCAGAAAGTAGAGTCGGCTCTGGCCCTTTTTGTACAGGGCCCCGGTGTTACCAGTCCATTCCAGTCTGTTGTCCATATGGACACCCAAGAACTTGTATGACTCAACCATTTCCACATCCATCCCCTTTATAGGGACTGCAGTCAGTTGTGCCTTGGTTCTCCTGAAGTCCACCACCATCTCCTTAGTTTTGCTGATGTTGAGCTGAAGGTGGTTCTGCTCACACCACAACACAAAGTCACTGATTGTGCTCCTGTACTCCTCCTCCTGCCCACCCCTGATGCACCCTACAATAGCAGAGTCATCCGAGAACTTCTGTAGGTGGCATGTTTCAGAGTTATATCTGAAGTCTGAGGTGTAGAGGGTGAACAGGAAGGGGGACAGGACCGTACCCTGGGGGGCCCCTGTGTTGCTAACTGCCCGTTCTGACACACAGCTCTGTAGTCGCACAAATTGTGGCCTACCGGTCAGGTAGTCCGTGACCCAGGAGACTAAGGGTGCTTCCACTTTCATCCTCCTCATCTTCTCACCCAGTAGCAGGGGCTGAATGGTATTGAAGGCACTGGAGAAGTCAAAAAACATGACCCTCACAGTGCAACCTGCGTTGTCCAGGTGAGAGTAGGCCCTCTGCAGAAGGTAGATGATTGCATCATCCACCCCGATGTTGCGCTGGTATGCAAACTGCAGGGGGTCCATTGATGAACACACCAGGGGTCTGAGGTGAGCGAGGACTAACCTTTCCAGGGTCTTCATGATGTGGGATGTTAGCGCTACAGGTCTGAAGTCATTCAGGACAGTGGGGTGTGCCTTCTTGGGCACTGGGACGAGGCAGGATGTTTTCCACAGCACAGGGACCCTTTCTAGGCTCAGGCTAAGGTTGAAAAGACGCTGGAGTATTCCACACAGTTGGTCAGCACAGACCCTCAGCACCCTTGGGCTGATGCCATCAGGGCCCGCCGCTTTCCACTGGTGTAGTCTCTCCAGCTCTCTCTTCACTTGGTTGGTGGTGAAAGCCAGCCCAGGTAGGGAGGTGGGGGGAAGGGGGGTGTTGAGGATCAGTCCAGGGGGGGCAGGGGCGGAGGTGGGGTCACTGATTGTCTCAGCAGAGGTGCTGTGAGCAAAGTGGGGGTGGGATAGCCGTGAGGGTGTGTGGTCTGGGGAGCTGGAGGGGAGGTGGACAGGGCCAGTATCGAACCTGTTAAAAAATTGGTTCAGCTCATTGGCTCTGTCCTGGGTCCCCTCCGTCTGCCCACTGTTTGACTTTTTGAAGCCAGTGATATTTCTCATATCCTTCCACACCTCTCTCACCTGGCTCTGCCTCAGCTTGTCCTCCATCTTCTCCTTATACACTCTCTTCCCCTCAGCAATCCGCAACTTCAGCTCCCTCTGGACGCATTTCAATTTGTCCTTGTCCTTCTCCTTGAAGGCCCTCTTCTTCTCATTCAGCAGGGCCTTCAGGTCGCTGGTGACCCAGGGTTTATTGTTTGGAACCCAGGGTTTATTGTTTGTTGTTTCTATCAACAATGACAAGCCACCTGGGTCTGACAACTTGGATGGAAAATGACTGAGGATATTAGTGGACGATATTGCCACTCCTATTTATCATATCTTCAATTTAAGCCTACTAGAAAGAGTGTGTCCTCAGAACTGGAGGGAAGCTACAGTTATTCCGCAACCCAAGAATAGGGGCTCCCAAGTGGTTCAGTGGTCTAAGACACTGCATCTCAGTGCTAGAGGAGTCACTACAGACAACCTGGTTCAGTGGTCTAAGACACTGCATCTCAGTGCTAGAGGAGTCACTACAGACAACCTGGTTCAGTGGTCTAAGACACTACATCTCAGTGCTAGAGGAGTCACTACAGACAACCTGGTTCAGTGGTCTAAGACACTGCATCTCAGTGCTAGAGGAGTCACTACAGACAACCTGGTTCAGTGGTCTAAGACACTGCATCTCAGTGCTAGAGGAGTCACTACAGACAACCTGGTTCAGTGGTCTAAGACACTACATCTCAGTGCTAGAGGAGTCACTACAGACAACCTGGTTCAGTGGTCTAAGACACTACATCTCAGTGCTAGAGGAGTCACTACAGACAACCTGGTTCAGTGGTCTAAGACACTACATCTCAGTGCTAGAGGAGTCACTACAGACAACCTGGTTCAGTGGTCTAAGACACTACATCTCAGTGCTAGAGGAGTCACTACAGACAACCTGGTTCAGTGGTCTAAGACACTACATCTCAGTGCTAGAGGAGTCACTACAGACAACCTGGTTCAGTGGTCTAAGACACTACATCTCAGTGCTAGAGGAGTAATGCAAGATATGTAAACATTATTAAAGTGACTAGTTTTCTATTCCTGTGATTTATAGTCTGTGCCTCAAGGCAGCAGCCTCTAATGTGCTAGTGATGGCTGTTTAACAGTCTGATGGCCTTGAGGTAGAAGCTGTTTTTCAGTCTCTCGGTCCCAGCTTTGATGCACCTGTACTGACCTCATCTTCTGGATGATAGCGGGGTGAACAGGAAGTGGCTCTGGTGGTTGATGTCTTTGATGATCTTGTTGTCCTTCCTGCGACATCGGGTGCTGTAGGTGTCCTGGAGGACAGGTAGTTTGCCCCCGGTAATGCGTTGGGCAGACCGCAAAAGCCTTCTCTACTGCAGCCCCATCGATGTGGATAAGGGGGTGCTCCGCTGTTTCCTGAAGTCCACGATCAGCTCCTTTGTTCTGTTGACGTTGAGTGAGAGGTTGTTTCCTGGCACCACACTCCCACAGCCCTCACCTCTTCCCTGTAGGCTGTCTCATCATTGTTGGTAATCAAGCCTACTACTGTAGTGTCGTCTGCTAACTTGATGATTGAGTTGGAGTCGTGCTTGGCTACGCAGTCATGGGTGAACAGGGAGTAAAGGAGTGGGCTGAGTACGCACCCTTGTGGGGCCCCAATGTTGAGGATCAGCGAAGTGGAGGTTTTGTTTCCTACCTTCACCACCTGGGAGGCGGCCCGTCAGGAAGTCCGGGATCCAGTTGCACAGGGTGGGGTTCAGAACCAGGGCCTCAAGCTTAATGATGAGCTTGGAGGGAACTATGGTGTTGAATGCTGAGCTATAGTCAATGAACAGCATTCTTAGGTATTCCTCTTGTCCAGATGGGATAGGGCAGTGTGCAGAGTGGTGGTGATTGTATCATCTGTGGATCTATAGGGACGGTAAGCAAATTGAAGTGGGTCTAGGGTGTCAGGTAAGGTAGAGGTGATATGATCCTTGACTAGTCTCTCAAAGCACTTCATGATGACAGAGGTGAGTGCTACGGGTGACATTACCTGTTCATCTAACCAGACTATATTAAGTAAACTATTATTACCCTCACTTATATCATACGCACATTTAGCTATTTAAGTATTTCTCTGCCATCGACCTGTATAGTATAGTTAACCATTCAAATATTCCTTATTTATTTATATCAACTTGCAATATTTGTAGCATTTTTTTCACCTAACACTCTGTAACAATGTATAGTGTACATATTCAGCCATTCACCCATTCTATGCAATGTCTTTTTATAGCTTTTTTTTCACTCAAGACTTCTTGTATTTCTATACTTTTTCATACTGCCGCTCTATGTATCATGCATCTGTCTTTTGTGTATTTTCGTTCTGGCGTTTTGCACCTGCCCTGTGTTTTGTTGTAGCTGAAATTTCCCCCTCGGGGATCAATAAAGTATCTATCTATCTATCTATCTATCTATCTATCTATCTATCTATCTATCTATCTATCTATCTATCTATCTATCTATCTATCTATCTATCTATCTATCTATCTATCTATCTATCTATCTATCTATCTATCTATCTATCTATCTATCTATCTATCTATCTAGTCATTAAGTTCAGTTACCTTTGCCTTCTTGGGTACAGGAACAATGGTGGCCATCTTGAAGCATGTGGGGACAGCAGACTGGGATAGGAAGAGATTGAATATGTCCGTAAACACAACAGCCAGCTGGTCTGTACATGCTCTGAGGACGCGGCTAGGGATGCCGTCTGGCCCGTCAGCCTTGTGAGGGTTAACACATTTAAATGGTTTACCTCACGACGGCCACGGAGAAGGAGAGCCCACAGTCCTTGGTAGCGGGCCGTGTCGGTGGCACTGTGTTAGCCTCAAAGCGGGCAAAGAATGCGTTTAGCCTATAATAATGTTTTGATGTGATTGAACTGCTGTGTTCAAGGTTTATTTGCTACCCAGGGATATTTGCATGTCTAAAGTGCATTGTCAACGCTTCCCTGGAAGAAACTCCTGATACCATTGGCCCAAGGACTAGAGGTTGGGTTCCATAAGCTGGTTCTGAAGACTAAAGGACATACCAGCTTGTGGTGCGGGCCGTTTCTTCCTGCAGTGGACACAGGCTGTTCATGTAAACCATGTCCTCTCTGTCACCTCGGGTCTGCATGGCAAATGGCCCAAGAACCCAAGGAAAATACTCCCCCTGTTTAGAGGCCAACACGTCTCTCTCTTACACACACATACACAGTATACAGCAGACTGACTATTGGGATGTGTGACAGAATATTACTACTGCAGCCATGTTTGGTATCTATTTGAGACTTCCTGCCTGAGGAGATCACTGAGTGGCCAGTTTAATAGGTACACAGGTATCGAGGCATTCAATTACTGTTCAATTGAATGTTAGAATGGGCAACGAGAGACCTAAGCGATGTTGAGCGTGGGATGACCATCGGTGCCAGGCGCGTCAGTTCCAGTATCTCAGGCTGCAGGACAGTTTCATGGTTTACCGAGAATGGTGTGACAAACAAATAACATCCAGTCAGCTGTAGCCCTGTTGGGATAACAGCTGGTTGATGAGAGGTGGAAGCAGAATGACAAGCATGGTGAAAGCTATCAGGCTAACAGGCTAACAGGCGGGCCACAAACAGGCTAACAGGCTAACAGGCTAACAGGCTATCAAGCGGGCCACAAACAGGCTAACAGGCTATCAGGCGGGCCACAAACAGGCTAACAGGCTATCAGGCGGGCCACAAACAGGCTAACAGGCTATCAGGCCGGCCACAAACAGGATAACAGGCTATCAGGCGGGCCACAAACAGGCTATCAGGCTATCAGGTGGGCCACAAACAGGCTAACAGGCTATCAGGCGGGCCACAAACAGGCTAACAGGCTATCAGGCCGGCCACAAACAGGCTAACAGGCTATCAGGCCGGCCACAAACAGGCTATCAGGCGGGACACAAACAGGCTAACAGGCTATCAGGCGGGCCACAAACAGGCTAACAGGCTGGCCACAAACAGGCTAACAGGCTAACAGGCTAACAGGTTCCTGGCTCCTGTTGCGTCATGCTGATGGCAGAGTCAGGATTTGGCTTAAGCAGCATGAGTCCATGGACCCATCCTGCCTGGTGTCAACGGTACAGGCTGGTGGTGGGGGTTTAATGGTGTGTCTATGGCCCCATCCTGCCTGGTGTCAACGGTACAGGCTGGTGGTGGGGGTTTAATGGTGTGTCTATGGCCCCATCCTGCCTGGTGTCAACGGTACAGGCTGGTGGTGGGGGTTTAATGGTGTGTCTATGGCCCCATCCTGCCTGGTGTCAACAGTACAGGCTGGTGGCGGGGGTGTAATGGTGTGTCTATGGACCCATCCTATGTCCCCATCCTGCCTGGTGTCAACAGTACAGGCTGGTGGCGGTGGTGTAATGGTGTGTCTATGGACCCATCCTATGTCCCCATCCTGCCTGGTGTCAACAGTACAGGCTGGTGGCGGTGGTGTAATGGTGTGTCTATGGACCCATCCTGCCTGGTGTCCAGGCTGGTGGTGGTGTAACGGTGTGGAGATTGTTTTCCTGGCACACGTTGGGTCCTTGATACCAATTTAGCTCATTTTCATTCCCCGAATAATTCAGGCTGTTCTAGAGGCAAAGGGAGATCCAACCCGGTACTCAACGAGTGTACCTAATAAATTGCCAACTCAGTGTATATGGATGCATGATCTCCATGGTAAGTTGTATCTGCACAGGTTGACCTCTAAACTACTGGTTGCTAAGGGATTTATTATTGTCTTTAGGAATTATGGCTTATTTTCATTGGTCTCATCTCCTACCCAAGCCTGTGGATGCTGTCACATTATATGGAGATTGGGTCTAGGTGATCAGGTTACTGTAACTTAGTATCATTTGATTGGTCAATGGTGTTTGGTTTTGGTTAGAAAAGGTCACTGTCACGTTCGGGTGTGTAGAGAGACCAAGGCGCAGCGTATCGATAGTTCGACATATTTATTAAATGAACTGACGAACTATACAAAATAACAAATGATAATAATAAACGCACGAACACGAGACAATATACAACAATGAACCACGCCAACGGAGTGGAACACAGACATATAAGTAAGATCCCTAATTAGAGGTAATGCCTAGCAGCTGCCTCTAATTAGGGATCCCACACACAACACCACACAGACGTAGAAATAATAGATCTGCCAGACTCTGACCATAGAAATATAGAGAAGCAAAGCTTCTCTATGGCCAGAGCCTGACAGTCACGCCTTCAGATGTTATAAATAAAGGCGTCTGGTTGGTTCATGCTTTGTCTTGTAAGATCTTCATGCCTAGAATAATGCCTTGTAATGTTTGTTAATGCTTGGTAACTTAAGCCTCAGGCCTTGAAAAATGTATTGTTCATTTTACAATGTCATTAAATATAATTGTCTTTAGTATTCCACTCACAGACTAATTATTATTAGATATAATTACCTTTAGTATTCCACTCACAGACTAATTATTATTAGATATAATTACCTTTAGTATTCCACTCACAGACTAATTATTATTAGATATAATTACCTTTAGTATTCCACTCACAGACTAATTATTATTAGATATAATTACCTTTAGTATTCCACTCACAGACTAATTATTATTAGATATAATTACCTTTAGTATTCCACTCACAGACTAATTATTATTAGATATAATTACCTTTAGTATTCCACTCACAGACTAATTATTATTAGATATAATTGTCTTTAGTATTCCACTCACAGACTAATTATTATTAGATATAATTACCTTTAGTATTCCACTCACAGACTAATTATTATTAGATATAATTACCTTTAGTATTCCACTCACAGACTAATTATTATTAGATATAATTACCTTTAGTATTCCACTCACAGACTAATTATTATTAGATATAATTACCTTTAGTATTCCACTCACAGACTAATTATTATTAGATATAATTACCTTTAGTATTCCACTCACAGACTAATTATTATTAGATATAATTGTCTTTAGTATTCCACTCACAGACTAATTATTATTAGATATAATTACCTTTAGTATTCCACTCACAGACTAATTATTATTAGATATAATTACCTTTAGTATTCCACTCACAGACTAATTATTATTAGATATAATTACCTTTAGTATTCCACTCACAGACTAATTATTATTAGATATAATTACCTTTAGTATTCCACTCACAGACTAATTATTATTAGATATAATTACCTTTAGTATTCCACTCACAGACTAATTATTTCTAGTCAATGGCAACTCATTGCCTAATGTTGCTTGCATATTTTAATACTTTATGGAGTATGGAGATAATTGATTTAATAATAGACTTTGTTCACATACAAATTACATAGTCTTATAACAGGGCCCATGAGGTGTATATACGGTATACAATGTATATAAATATCAGATATTACCCCACTATCACTACTAAACCATTATTATACTGCTATTATACTGTTACATGTATGACTGGCCATATGAGGCCAGATGGGTAGATTACGCCGCCACGGTACTGTTACATGGATGGCTGGCCAAATTAGGCCAGCTGGGTAGATCATACTGCTACAATACTGGCCATATGAGGCCAGCTGGGTAATGACAGTAACAATATGTTGTGAGAGGATTACCAGAAGATGTATCTTTCTGTGTCTATGGTGGGAAAAACTCATGTTTTCAGTTCACAAGACGGAGCTGATGGCCCCACGGTTTGCTCAGTAACAGTTGGATCAAATGTCCCACGTGTTGTAGACGTCTCTATGATATGATGAGCCTTATGATGCACATAGCTCTTGGAAGAAGAGCCTATGCAGTGAAACACCAGTATGATAGACATCAATGTCTATATAGGGACTCACGAAACCCAGACAAAAACCCAGACAAAAACCCAGACAAAAACCCAGACAAAAACCCAGACAAAAAAACATGATTTGGTGATTTTCATGAAATGTCGTTCATAGAATGCTGCCTTGGATGGATTGTTGACACCTTTTACATTTGTATCTAAATGCATAATTGAGAAATATTAAAGTTATCATATTTATGACATTTTGCCCTTACCCAGGCTTCCTAGGGCCGCAATAACATCTATTAAACGTGTAGGTGACCAATAACATGCGGTTAGATTAAGACTCCATAATGTTTCATCTGTAGGTGATACAAAGCTTTCTCTGTTTAGTTTAGTGGAATCACTGTCTGACCCGTCCTCTGACCCGTCCTCTGACCCGTCCTCTGACCAGTCCTCTGACCCGTCCTCTGACCCGTCCTCTGACCCGTCCTCTGACCCGTCCTCTGACCCGTCCTCTGACCCGTCCTCTGACCAGTCCTCTGACCCGTCCTCTGACCCGTCCTCTGACCCGTCCTCTGACCAGTCCTCTGACCCGTCCTCTGACCCGTCCTCTACATTGAAATTGGTATAGTAGGCAATATAAACAATCAGACCCCTTCTTTTACATGTATTGTATCGTTGCACATCCTACAAATCCCCAGCACAGGCAGCCCTTTAGAATCCATGTTCCCATTCATTATGTTGGTAATGCTTACTGATTAGCTCACTCTAAAAGTAGCAGAGAAATACCCCTAGAGTGTATTATGTTCAACAATATATAGAAAAATGTGGACAAATAAAAAAATTGCATAATAACACTCAAACTGGACAGTTCTGTCTACATTCAAGATATTATTATTTTATTTATTTAACTAGGCAAGTCAGTTAAGAACAAATTCTTATCTACAATGACAGCCTACCAACAGGGTCAGACCCTGGAGAACATTAGGGTTAAGTGCCTTGCTCAAGAACATCTCTACCTTCTTGCCCTTGGTGCTGTTGTCTCGGCCCAATAATGTTCGTACCCATTAAGTAAAATGTAATACCATTTCTGGCCAGCTATGTAAACTAACATTGATTTATCCTGCAATAGATGTCATTCAATTGGTCATATTAATGTGTGTCTTATTCCAATGCCTCTTTAGGGGAAAGTAATCAGATTATGTTACTGAGTTTGGATAGGTAACTAGTAACTAACGGATTACATATATAAAGTAACCTCCCAACCCTGACCGTGCGGTTTCTCTCTCCTTGGAAGGAGTCGATGGTGACGTCACAGCGGGCTTGGTCTGGTTTATTAGTTAAAGCGCTCTGTGTCTGGCTGTAGACGTAGAGGGTCATCTCACCCTACTATCTCATGTATATCTCACCCTACTAACAACTCTTAACTTTACCTAAACGTTAATTCGTTTAAAAGTCAGTTGCACATTCACTGAAGTTCGACTTTTGAATTAGCACGATAATTGTCCTCTGCTTTCTTTTGGCAGAGGAGCGGATTGCTCGTTAGAACTCGATTTTTGGATTAGTTGATATTTTCTTAGTCTTGAAGACAAACGAGACTATAATAGTCGATCGAGATGGTTGTCCTGTCACTGACGGTACTAGTAGGGTTTATAGGAAGTCTGACTTCAGCCGACAAGGTAAGTGTCTTTCACTTTACCGTTATCTGAATATTGTGTAGGTACTTTGTAACTCAAAGGTCGTTAACAAACACAAAGTGTGGCAAGCAGAAGTTAAAACGTTGCCTCGATCTTCTAGCAGAACTTTAGCAGAATTGTGCGCCTCTCTAAAATATCCTGAAGTCAGATCAGTGACAGAAAGTATGTCTGAAGTTATATCTAGTCTAGAACTTCGTGACTCCAACCTGGTCAGATCACACAATGAAGCATCGAATACGAGCTTCTGATGTAAAATGGTCAGGAATTTACATAGACCTCTAGATAATATCAGAAACAAACCTAGTTGAAAGACCATGCATATATTATAGAAATACCTTTATTAAACTGAACCATTCATTTTGATTAAATTGAAATGTGTTTCTGTCTCTCCAGGCTGATGCCATAGATAAAGAAGGTAAGACTATCTGTTGTTATTTATGAATTCACCTATTTCTAGCGTTAATATTGATTAATTAACTTAACTCATTTCTTATTTCTCATGGGGTTTTATTTTGTATTTTTAGTTATACTATTTTGATATTGAATACTGCACTGTTGGGTAGGGCTATCAAGTTAAGCATTTAACTGTACTGGTGCATATGAGAAATCAAACTTGAACTTAATTCATATAAAACGAGCTGGTTTGCAAACAACAGCTGTAGTGTTCTGCTCAACTCAACTTAATATGGTAACTAATGTCTTCTCTGGCCGAGGTGGGAGGGGAGCTATGTGTGTATGGTCAGCTATACACACACTCACTTTCGTTACATGACTGAGTCACTTTAAAAGGTTTTATTAGAAGGGGAAAACTGCTATTGGTAGAATCCTTTACATCTGGTGCCACTATGGGGTTAGGAAGTAGTGAGCTGCAACATTGTCCTGGGTTAGGGTTAGGTTATAGTTATTATTATTATGTTATGTTGTTATAGTGTTACAGTGTTATACTGTTATAGTATAGTGCTATGGGGTTGGGAAGTAGTGAGCTGCAACATTGTCCTGCATGATCCCAAATACATATCCTGCTTCCCCATCCAATATCAACAAAACATCCTACATCAGGATCCCCTCTAGCTCTGGTCCAGGGTGTTCCTTTACTACAAACTCTGTATTAGAGGAACACACACTAACACCCTGGACCAGAGCTAGATCCCCTCCACATCCTACTGCCTCAGCCATGATTTCTGGGCCCTATTACAGTATTATAGTGTTACAGTGCTTTAGGTTACAGTGTTAGTGCTATTACAGTGTTATAGTGTTACGGTGTTAGTGCTATTACAGTGTTATAGTGTTAGTGTTATAGTGTTAGTGCTATTACAGTGTTATAGTGTTACAGTGTTATAGTGTTATAGTGTTAGTGCTATTACAGTGTTATAGTGTTACGGTGTTAGTGCTATTACAGTGTTATAGTGTTAGTGTTATAGTGTTAGTGCTATTACAGTGTTATAGTGTTACAGTGTTATAGTGTTATAGTGTTACAGTGTTACAGTGTTATAGTGTTACAGTGTTAGTGCTATTACAGTGTTATAGTGTTACAGTGTTAGTGCTATTACAGTGTTATAGTGTTACAGTGTTAGTGCTGTTACAGTGTTACAGTGTTAGTGCTATTACAGTGTTATAGTGTTACAGTGTTATAGTGTTAGTGCTATTACAGTGTTATAGTGTTACAGTGTTATAGTGTTATAGTGTTATAGTGTTAGTGTTACAGTGTTAGTGTTACAGTGTTATAGTGTTACAGTGTTATAGTGTTACAGTGTTATAGTGTTATAGTGTTACAGTGTTAGTGCTATTACAGTGTTATATTGTTACAGTGTTAGTGCTATTACAGTGTTATAGTGTTACAGTGTTAGTGCTGTTACAGTGTTACAGTGTTAGTGCTATTACAGTGTTATAGTGTTACAGTGTTATAGTGTTAGTGCTATTACAGTGTTACAGTGTTATAGTGTTACAGTGTTACAGTGTTAGTGCTATTACAGTCTTATAGTGTTACAGTGTTAGTGCTATTACAGTCTTATAGTGTTACAGTGTTAGTGCTATTACAGTGTTATAGTGTTAGTGCTATTACAGTGTTAGTGTTATAGTGTTACAGTGTTATAGTGTTACAGTGTTAGTGCTATTACAGTGTTATAGTGTTACAGTGTTCTAGTGTTACAGTGTTAGTGCTATTACAGTGTTAGTGTTAGTGCTATTAGTGTTATAGTGTTAGTGTTAAAGTGTTAGTGTTAGTGCTATTACAGTGTTATAGTGTTACAGTGCTTTAGATTATAGTGTTAGTGCTATTACAGTGTTATAGTGTTACAGTGTTATAGTGTTACAGTGTTAGTGCTATTACAGTGTTATAGTGTTAGTGCTATTACAGTGTTATAGTGTTACAGTGTTAGTGCTATTACAGTGTTATAGTGTTACAGTGTTAGTGCTATTACAGTGTTATAGTGTTACAGTGTTAGTGCTATTACAGTGTTATAGTGTTACAGTGTTAGTGCTATTACAGTGTTATAGTGTTACAGTGTTATAGTGTTACAGTGTTAGTGCTATTACAGTGTTATAGTGTTACAGTGCTTTAGATTATAGTGTTAGTGCTATTACAGTGTTATAGTGTTACAGTGTTAGTGTTACAGTGTTATAGTTACAGTGTTATAGTGTTACAGTGTTATAGTGTTACAGTGTTATAGTGTTACAGTGTTAGTGCTATTACAGTGTTATAGTGTTACAGTGTTACAGTGTTAGTGCTATTACAGTCTTATAGTGTTACAGTGTTAGTGCTATTACAGTGTTATAGTGTTAGTGCTATTACAGTGTTATAGTGTTATAGTGTTAGTGTTAGTTCTATTACAGTGTTATAGTGTTACAGTGTTAGTGCTATTACAGTGTTATAGTGTTACAGTGTTATAGTGTTAAAGTGTTATAGTGTTACAGTGTTACAGTGTTAGTGTTATAGTGTTACAGTGTTATAGTGTTACAGTGTTATAGTGTTACAGTGTTAGTGTTACAGTGTTAGTGTTAGTGCTATTACAGTGTTAGTGTTACAGTGTTACAGTGTTACAGTGTTATAGTGTTATAGTGTTACAGTGTTAGTGCTATTACAGTGTTATAGTGTTACAGTGTTAGTGCTATTACAGTGTTATAGTGTTACAGTGTTAGTGTTACAGTGTTACAGTGTTAGTGCTATTACAGTGTTAGTGTTATAGTGTTACAGTGTTATAGTGTTACAGTGTTAGTGCTATTACAGTGTTATAGTGTTACAGTGTTCTAGTGTTACAGTGTTAGTGCTATTACAGTGTTATAGTGTTAGTGCTATTAGTGTTATAGTGTTAGTGTTAAAGTGTTAGTGTTAGTGCTATTACAGTGTTATAGTGTTAGTGCTATTAGTGTTATAGTGTTAGTGTTAAAGTGTTAGTGTTAGTGCTATTACAGTGTTATAGTGTTACAGTGCTTTAGATTATAGTGTTAGTGCTATTACAGTGTTATAGTGTTACAGTGTTATAGTGTTACAGTGTTATAGTGTTACAGTGTTAGTGCTATTACAGTGTTATAGTGTTAGTATTATTACAGTGTTATAGTGTTACAGTGTTAGTGCTATTACAGTGTTATAGTGTTACAGTGTTATAGTGTTACAGTGTTATAGTGTTATAGTGTTACAGTGTTAGTGTTAGTGCTATTACAGTGTTAGTGTTACAGTGTTACAGTGTTACAGTGTTATAGTGTTATAGTGTTACAGTGTTAGTGCTATTACAGTGTTATAGTGTTACAGTGTTAGTGCTATTACAGTGTTATAGTGTTACAGTGTTAGTGTTACAGTGTTACAGTGTTAGTGCTATTACAGTGTTAGTGTTATAGTGTTACAGTGTTATAGTGTTACAGTGTTAGTGCTATTACAGTGTTATAGTGTTACAGTGTTCTAGTGTTACAGTGTTAGTGCTATTACAGTGTTATAGTGTTAGTGCTATTAGTGTTATAGTGTTAGTGTTAAAGTGTTAGTGTTAGTGCTATTACAGTGTTATAGTGTTACAGTGCTTTAGATTATAGTGTTAGTGCTATTACAGTGTTATAGTGTTACAGTGTTATAGTGTTACAGTGTTAGTGCTATTACAGTGTTATAGTGTTAGTGCTATTACAGTGTTATAGTGTTACAGTGTTAGTGCTATTACAGTGTTATAGTGTTACAGTGTTAGTGCTATTACAGTGTTATAGTGTTACAGTGTTAGTGCTATTACAGTGTTATAGTGTTACAGTGTTAGTGCTATTACAGTGTTATAGTGTTACAGTGTTAGTGCTATTACAGTGTTATAGTGTTACAGTGTTATAGTGTTACAGTGTTATAGTGTTACAGTGTTAGTGCTATTACAGTGTTATAGTGTTACAGTGCTTTAGATTATAGTGTTAGTGCTATTACAGTGTTATAGTGTTAGTGTTAGTGTTACAGTGTTATAGTGTTACAGTGTTATAGTGTTACAGTGTTATAGTGTTACAGTGTTAGTGCTATTACAGTGTTATAGTGTTACAGTGCTTTAGATTATAGTGTTAGTGCTATTACAGTGTTATAGTGTTACAGTGTTAGTGTTACAGTGTTATAGTGTTACAGTGTTAGTGCTATTACAGTGTTATAGCGTTATAGTGTGACAGTGTTACAGTGTTACAGTGTTATAGTGTTACAGTGTTATAGTGTTACAGTGTTAGTGCTATTACAGTGTTATAGTGTTACAGTGCTTTAAGTTATAGTGTTAGTGCTATTACACTGTTATAGTGTTACAGTGTTATAGTGTTACAGTGTTAGTGCATTTACAGTGTTATAGTGTTACAGTGTTATAGTGTTACAGTGTTAGTGCTATTAGTGTTATAGTGTTACAGTGCTTTAAGTTATAGTGTTAGTGCTATTACAGTGTTATAGTGTTACAGTGTTATAGTGTTAGTGTTAGTGCATTTACAGTGTTATAGTGTTATAGTGTTACAGTGTTACAGTGTTAGTGCATTTACAGTGTTATAGTGTTATAGTGTTACAGTGTTACAGTGTTAGTGCTATTAGGGTTATAGTGTTACAGTGCTTTAAGTTAGTGTTAGTGCTATTACAGTGTTATAGTGTTACAGTGTTAGTGCTATTACAGTGTTACAGTGTTATAGTGTTACAGTGTTATAGTGTTACAGTGTTAGTGTTATTACAGTGTTACAGTGTTATAGTGTTACAGTGGTAGTGTTATTACAGTGTTAGTGTTATAGTGTTACAGTGTTATAGTGTTAGTGTTAGTGCTATTACAGTGTTATAGTGTTAGTGTTAGTGCTATTACAGTGTTATAGTGTTATAGTGTTACAGTGTTATAGTGTTACAGTGCTTTAAGTTAGTGTTAGTGCTATTACAGTGTTATAGTGTTATAGTGTTACAGTGTTAGTGTTACAGTGTTAGTGCTATTACAGTGTTATAGTGTTACAGTGCCTTATGTTATAGTGTTAGTGCTATTACAGTGTTATAGTGTTACAGTGTTAGTGCTATTACAGTGTTATAGTGTTAGTGTTATAGTGTTACAGTGTTATAGTGTTACAGTGTTATAGTGTTACAGTGTTAGTGCTTTTACAGTGTTATAGTGTTACAGTGCTTTAAGTTATAGTGTTAGTGCTATTACAGTGTTATAGTGTTACAGTGTTATATTGTTACAGTGTTATAGTGTTACAGTGTTAGTGCTATTACAGTGTTATAGTGTTATAGTGTTACAATGTTATAGTGTTACAGTGTTAGTGCTATTACAGTGTTATAGTGTTACAGTGCTTTAAGTTATAGTGTTAGTGCTATTACAGTGTTATAGTGTTACAGTGTTATAGTGTTACAGTGTTAGTGCATTTACAGTGTTATAGTGTTACAGTGTTATAGTGTTACAGTGTTAGTGCTATTAGTGTTATAGTGTTACAGTGCTTTAAGTTATAGTGTTAGTGCTATTACAGTGTTATAGTGTTACAGTGTTATAGTGTTAGTGTTAGTGCATTTACAGTGTTATAGTGTTACAGTGTTACAGTGTTAGTGCATTTACAGTGTTATAGTGTTATAGTGTTACAGTGTTACAGTGTTAGTGCTATTAGGGTTATAGTGTTACAGTGCTTTAAGTTAGTGTTAGTGCTATTACAGTGTTATAGTGTTACAGTGTTAGTGCTATTACAGTGTTACAGTGTTATAGTGTTACGGTGTTATAGTGTTACAGTGTTAGTGTTATTACAGTGTTACAGTGTTATAGTGTTACAGTGGTAGTGTTATTACAGTGTTAGTGTTATAGTGTTACAGTGTTATAGTGTTAGTGTTAGTGCTATTACAGTGTTATAGTGTTACAGTGCTTTAAGTTAGTGTTAGTGCTATTACAGTGTTATAGTGTTATAGTGTTACAGTGTTAGTGTTACAGTGTTAGTGCTATTACAGTGTTATAGTGTTACAGTGCCTTATGTTATAGTGTTAGTGCTATTACAGTGTTATAGTGTTACAGTGTTAGTGCTATTACAGTGTTATAGTGTTAGTGTTATAGTGTTACAGTGTTATAGTGTTACAGTGTTATAGTGTTACAGTGTTAGTGCTTTTACAGTGTTATAGTGTTACAGTGCTTTAAGTTATAGTGTTAGTGCTATTACAGTGTTATAGTGTTACAGTGTTATATTGTTACAGTGTTATAGTGTTACAGTGTTAGTGCTATTACAGTGTTATAGTGTAATAGTGTTACAATGTTATAGTGTTACAGTGTTAGTGCTATTACAGTGTTATAGTGTTACAGTGTTATAGTGTTAGTGTTAGTGCTATTACAGTGTTATAGTGTTACAGTGCTTTAAGTTATAGTGTTAGTGCTATTACAGTGTTATAGTGTTACAGTGTTAGTGCTATTACAGTGTTATAGTGTTACAGTGTTAGTGCTATTACAGTGTTACAGTGTTATAGTGTTACAGTGTTAGTGTTGTTACAGTGTTATAGTGTTACAGTGTTATAGTGTTAGTGTTAGTGCTATTACAGTGTTATAGTGTTACAGTGCCTTAAGTTATAGTGTTAGTGCTATTACAGTGTTATAGAGTTACAGTGTTAGTGCTATTACAGTGTTATAGTGTTACAGTGTTAGTGCTATTACAGTGTTATAGTGTTAGTGCTGTTACAGTGTTATAGTGTTATAGTGTTATAGTGTTACAGTGTTAGTGCTATTACAGTGTTACAGTGTTATAGTGTTAGTGCTGTTACAGTGTTATTACAGTGTTATAGTGTTACAGTGTTAGTGTTACAGTGTTAGTGTTACAGTGTTAGTGCTTTTACAGTGTTATAGTGTTAGTGCTATTACAGTGTTATAGTGTTACAGTGTTAGTGCTATTACAGTGTTATAGTGTTACAGTGTTATAGTGTTACATTGTTAGTGCTATTACAGTGTTATAGTGTTACAGTGTTAGTGCTATTACAGTGTTATAGTGTTAGTGCTATTACAGTGTTATAGTGTTACAGTATTATAGTGTTACAGTGTTAGTGCTATTACAGTGTTATAGTGTTACAGTGTTAGTGCTATTACAATGTTATAATGTTACAGTGTTAGTGCTATTACAATGTTATAGTGTTACAGTGTTAGTGCTATTACAGTGTTACAGTTTTACAGTGCTTTAAGTTAGTGTTAGTGCTATTACAGTGTTATAGTGTTAGTGTTAGTGCTATTACAGTGTTATAGTGTTATAGTGTTACAGTGTTATAGTGTTACAGTGCTTTAAGTTAGTGTTAGTGCTATTACAGTGTTATAGTGTTATAGTGTTACAGTGTTAGTGTTACAGTGTTAGTGCTATTACAGTGTTATAGTGTTACAGTGCCTTAAGTTATAGTGTTAGTGCTATTACAGTGTTATAGTGTTACAGTGTTATAGTGTTACATTGTTAGTGCTATTACAGTGTTATAGTGTTACAGTGTTAGTGCTATTACAGTGTTATAGTGTTAGTGCTATTACAGTGTTATAGTGTTACAGTATTATAGTGTTACAGTGTTAGTGCTATTACAGTGTTATAGTGTTACAGTGTTAGTGCTATTACAATGTTATAATGTTACAGTGTTAGTGCTATTACAATGTTATAGTGTTACAGTGTTAGTGCTATTACAGTGTTACAGTTTTACAGTGCTTTAAGTTAGTGTTAGTGCTATTACAGTGTTATAGTGTTAGTGTTAGTGCTATTACAGTGTTATAGTGTTATAGTGTTACAGTGTTATAGTGTTACAGTGCTTTAAGTTAGTGTTAGTGCTATTACAGTGTTATAGTGTTATAGTGTTACAGTGTTAGTGTTACAGTGTTAGTGCTATTACAGTGTTATAGTGTTACAGTGCCTTAAGTTATAGTGTTAGTGCTATTACAGTGTTATAGTGATACAGTGTTAGTGCTATTACAGTGTTATAGTGTTAGTGTTAGTGCTATTACAGTGTTAGTGTTACAGTGTTAGTGTTATAGTGTTAGTGCTATTACAGTGTTATAGTGTTACAGTGTTAGTGCTATTACAGTGTTATAGTGTTACAGTGTTAGTGCTATTACAGTGTTATAGTGTTAGTGCTATTACATTGTTATAGTGTTAGTGTTATAGTGTTACAGTGTTAGTGCTATTACAGTGTTACAGTGTTATAGTGTTAGTGCTATTAGTGTTATAGTGTTACAGTGTTATAGTGTTACAGTGTTAGTGCTATTACAGTGTTATAGTGTTACAGTGCTTTAGATTATAGTGTTAGTGCTATTACAGTGTTATAGTGTTACAGTGCTTTAGGTTATAGTGTTAGTGTTATTACAGTGTTATAGTGTTACAGTGTTAGTGCTATGACAGTGTTATAGTGTTACATTGCTTTAGGTTATAGTGTTAGTGCTATTACAGTGTTATAGTGTTACAGTGCTTTAGGTTATAGTGTTATTGTTATTACAGTGTTATAGTGTTACAGTGTTAGTGTTATTACAGTGTTACAGTGTTATAGTGTTAGTGCTATTACAGTGTTATAGTGTTAGTGCTGTTACAGTGTTATAGTGTTATAGTGTTACAGTGTTAGTGCTATTACAGTGTTACAGTGTTATAGTGTTAGTGCTGTTACAGTGTTATAGTGTTATAGTGTTAGTGCTATTACAGTGTTATAGTGTTACAGTGTTAGTGTTACAGTGTTAGTGTTACAGTGTTAGTGCTTTTACAGTGTTATAGTGTTACAGTGCTTTAGGTTATAGTGTTATTACAGTGTTATAGTGTTACAGTGTTAGTGCCATTACAGTGTTATAGTGTTACAGTGCTTTAGGTTATAGTGTTAGTGCTATTACAGTGTTATAGTGTTATAGTGTTATAGTGTTACAGTGTTAGTGCTATTACAGTGTTATAGTGTTACAGTGCTTTAGGTTATAGTGTTAGTGTTATTACAGTGTTATAGTGTTACAGTGTTAGTGCTATTACAGTGTTATAGTGTTACAGTGCTTTAGGTTATAGTGTTAGTGCTATTACAGTGTTATAGTGTTACAGTGTTAGTGTTACAGTGTTACAGTGTTATAGTGTTAGTGCTATTACAGTGTTATAGTGTTACAGTGCTTTAGGTTATAGTGTTAGTGTTATTACAGTGTTATAGTGTTATAGTGTTAGTGCTATTACAGTGTTTTAGTGTTATAGTGTTACAGTGTTAGTGCTATTACAGTGTTATAGTGTTACAGGGCTTTAAGTTAGTGTTAGTGCTATTACAGTGTTATAGTGTTATAGTGTTATAGTGTTACAGTGTTAGTGCTATTACAGTGTTATAGTGTTACAGTGTTACAGTGTTATAGTGTTACAGTGTTAGTGCTATTACAGTGTTATAGTGTTACAGTGTTACAGTGTTATAGTGTTATAGTGTTAGTGCTATTACAGTGTTTTAGTGTTATAGTGTTACAGTGTTAGTGCTATTACAGTGTTATAGTGTTACAGGGCTTTAAGTTATAGTGTTAGTGCTATTACAGTGTTATAGTGTTATAGTGTTATAGTGTTACAGTGTTAGTGCTATTACAGTGTTATAGTGTTACAGTGTTACAGTGTTATAGTGTTACAGTGTTAGTGCTATTACAGTGTTATAGTGTTACAGTGCTTTAAGTTAGTGTTAGTGCTATTACAGTGTTATAGTGTTACAGTGTTAGTGCTATTACAGTGTTATAGTGTTACAGTGTTATAGTGTTACATTGTTAGTGCTATTACAGTGTTATAGTGTTACAGTGTTAGTGCTATTATAGTGTTATAGTGTTACAGTGTTAGTGCTATTACAGTGTTATAGTGTTACAGTGCTTTAAGTTATAGTGTTAGTGCTATTACAGTGTTATAGTGTTACAGTGTTAGTGCTATTACAGTGTTATAGTGTTACAGTGTTAGTGCTATTACAGTGTTATAGTGTTAGTGCTATTACAGTGTTATAGTGTTACAGTATTATAGTGTTACAGTGTTAGTGATATTACAGTGTTATAGTGTTACAGTGTTAGTGCTATTACAATGTTATAATGTTACAGTGTTAGTGCTATTACAATGTTATAGTGTTACAGTGTTAGTGCTATTACAGTGTTACAGTTTTACAGTGCTTTAAGTTAGTGTTAGTGCTATTACAGTGTTATAGTGTTACAGTGTTAGTGCTATTACAGTGTTATAGTGTTACAGTGTTAGTGCTATTACAGTGTTATAGTGTTACAGTGTTAGTGTTACAGTGTTATAGTGTTATAGTGTTACAGTGTTAGTGCTATTACAGTGTTATAGTGTTACAGTGCTTTAAGTTACAGTGTTAGTGCTATTACAGTGTTATAGTGTTACAGTGTTAGTGCTATTACAGTGTTATAGTGTTACAGTGTTAGTGTTACAGTGTTATAGTGTTATAGTGTTACACTGTTAGTGCTATTACAGTGTTATAGTGTTACAGTGTTATAGTGTTACAGTGTTAGTGCTATTACAGTGTTATAGTGTTACAGTGTTAGTGCCATTACAGTGTTATAGTGTTACAGTGTTAGTGTTAGTGTTATAGTGTTACAGTGTTAGTGCTATTACAGTGTTATAGTGTTAGTGCTATTACAGTGTTATAGTGTTAGTGCTATTACAGTGTTACAGTGTTAGTGCTATTACAGTGTTATAGTGTTACAGTGTTAGTGCTATTACAATGTTATAATGTTACAGTGTTAGTGCTATTAGTGTTATAGTGTTACAGTGTTATAGTGTTACAGTGTTAGTGCTATTACAGTGTTATAGTGTTACAGTGTTAGTGCTATTACAATATTATAGTGTTACAGTGTTAGTGCTATTACAGTGTTATAGTGTTACAGTGCTTTAAGTTATAGTGTTAGTGCTATTACAGTGTTATAGTGTTACAGTGTTAGTGCTATTACAGTGTTATAGTGTTAGTGCTATTAGTGTTATAGTGTTAGTGTTATAGTGTTACAGTGTTAGTGCTATTACAGTGTTATAGTGTTACAGTGTTAGTGCTATTACAATATTATAGTGTTACAGTGTTAGTGCTATTACAGTGTTATAGTGTTACAGTGCTTTAAGTTATAGTGTTAGTGCTATTACAGTGTTACAGTGTTATAGTGTTACAGTGTTAGTGCTATTACAGTGTTATAGTGTTACAGTGTTAGTGCTATTACAGTGTTATAGTGTTAGTGCTATTACAGTGTTATAGTGTTAGTGCTATTACAGTGTTATAGTGTTACAGTGTTATAGTGTTACAGTGTTAGTGCTATTACAGTGTTATAGTGTTACAGTGTTAGTGCTATTACAATGTTATAATGTTACAGTGTTAGTGCTTTTACAATGTTATAGTGTTACAGTGTTAGTGCTATTACAGTGTTACAGTTTTACAGTGCTTTAAGTTAGTGTTAGTGCTATTACAGTGTTATAGTGTTACAGTGTTAGTGCTATTACAGTGTTATAGTGTTACAGTGTTAGTGTTACAGTGTTATAGTGTTATAGTGTTACAGTGTTAGTGCTATTACAGTGTTATAGTGTTACAGTGCTTTAAGTTACAGTGTTAGTGCTATTACAGTGTTATAGTGTTACAGTGTTAGTGCTATTACAGTGTTATAGTGTTACAGTGTTAGTGTTACAGTGTTATAGTGTTATAGTGTTACACTGTTAGTGCTATTACAGTGTTATAGTGTTACAGTGTTATAGTGTTACAGTGTTAGTGCTATTACAGTGTTATAGTGTTAGTGCTATTACAGTGTTATAGTGTTATAGTGTTAGTGTTAGTGCTATTACAGTGTTATAGTGTTAGTGCTATTACAGTGTTATAGTGTTACAGTGTTATAGTGTTACAGTGTTAGTGCTATTACAGTGTTATAGTGTTAGTGCTATTACAGTGTTATAGTGTTATAGTGTTAGTGTTAGTGCTATTACAGTGTTATAGTGTTAGTGCTATTACAGTGTTATAGTGTTACAGTGTTATAGTGTTACAGTGTTATAGTGTTACAGTGTTAGTGCTATTACAGTGTTATAGTGTTACAGTGTTAGTGCTATTACAGTGTTATAGTGTTACAGTGTTATAGTGTTACAGTGTTAGTGCTATTACAGTGTTATAGTGTTACAGTGTTAGTGCTATTACAGTGTTATAGTGTTAGTGTTGTAGTGTTACAGTGTTAGTGCTATTACAGTGTTATAGTGTTACAGTGTTAGTGCTATTACAGTGTTATAGTGTTACAGTGCTTTAAGTTATAGTGTTAGTGCTATTACAGTGTTATAGTGTTACAGTGTTAGTGCTATTACAGTGTTATAGTGTTAGTGTTATAGTGTTACAGTGTTAGTGCTATTACAGTGTTGTAGTGTTACAGTGTTAGTGCTATTACAGTGTTATAGTGTTACAGTGTTAGTGCTATTACAGTGTTATAGTGTTACAGTGCTTTAAGTTATAGTGTTAGTGCTATTACAGTGTTATAGTGTTACAGTGTTAGTGCTATTACAGTGTTATAGTGTTACAGTGTTAGTGCTATTACAGTGTTATAGTGTTACAGTGCTTTAAGTTATAGTGTTAGTGCTATTACAGTGTTATAGTGTTACAGTGTTAGTGCTATTACAGTGTTATAGTGTTAGTGTTATAGTGTTACAGTGTTAGTGCTATTACAGTGTTATAGTGTTACAGTGTTAGTGCTATTACAGTGTTATAGTGTTACATTGTTATAGTGTTACAGTGTTAGTGCTATTACAGTATTATAGTGTTACAGTGTTAGTGCTATTACAGTGTTATAGTGTTACAGTGTTAGTGCTATTACAGTGTTATAGTGTTACAGTGTTAGTGCTATTACAGTGTTATAGTGTTACAGTGTTAGTGCTATTACAGTGTTATAGTGTTACAGTGTTATAGTGTTACAGTGTTAGTGCTATTACAGTGTTATAGTGTTACAGTGTTAGTGCTATTACAGTGTTATAGTGTTACAGTGTTAGTGCTATTACAGTGTTAGTGTTATAGTGTTACAGTGTTAGTGCTATTACAGTGTTATAGTGTTACAGTGTTATAGTGTTACAGTGTTATAGTGTTACAGTGTTATAGTGTTAGTGTTAGTGCTATTACAGTGTTAGTGCTATTACAGTGTTATAGTGTTACAGTGCTTTAAGTTATAGTGTTAGTGCTATTACAGTGTTATAGTGTTACAGTGTTATAGTGTTACAGTGTTATAGTGTTAGTGTTAGTGCTATTACAGTGTTATAGTGTTACAGTGTTAGTGCTATTACAGTGATAGTGTTACAGTGCTTTAGAGAGCAACATTGAATTAGAGAGAGAGAGCATGCAACATTGATAGAGAGAAACATTCAACGAGATTGCGCTCGCGCGACATTGAGAGAGAGAGAGACATTGAGCGCAACATTGAACGAGAGAGAGATAGAGAGACAGATAGAGATAGAAAAAACAGATACATGATACATAGAGCGGCAGTATGAAAAGTATAAAAATTCAAGAAGTCTGGATTGAAAAAAAAGCTATAAAAAGACATAGCATAGTATGAGTGGTTGGCTGAATATGTACACTATACATTGGTGGATGTTGGATGGTTAACTATACTATACAGGTCGATGGCAGAGAAATACTTCAGTAGCTAAAAATGCATGCAGACAGAGAAACATAGAGCAACACATCGCATGCAGACAGAGCAACATAGAACACCACATAGCATGCAGACAGAGCAACATAGAACACCACATAGCATGCAGACAGAGCAACATACAACACCACATAGCATGCAGACAGAGCAACATAGAACACCACATAGCATGCAGACAGAGCAACATACATCACCACATAGCATGCAGACAGAGCAACATACATCACCACATAGCATGCAGACAGAGCAACATAGAACACCACATAGCATGCAGACAGAGCAACATAGAACACCACATAGCATGCAGACAGAGCAACATAGAACACCACATAGCATGCAGACAGAGCAACATAGAACACCACATAGCATGCAGACAGAGCAACATACAACACCACATAGCATGCAGACAGAGCAACATAGAACACCACATAGCATGCAGACAGAGCAACATAGAACACCACATAGCATGCAGACAGAGAAACATAGAACACCACATAGCATGCAGACAGAGCAACATAGAACACCACATAGCATGCAGACAGAGCAACATAGAACACCACATAGCATGCAGACAGAGCAACATAGAACACCACATAGCATGCAGACAGAGCAACATAGAACACCACATAGCATGCAGACAGAGCAACATAGAACACCACATAGCATGCAGACAGAGCAACATAGAACAACACGCAGCACCTTTAAAAAGCAACAAAACAAAATCCATAAAAACAACAGTTTCCACTCCTCACAAGCTATGGACAACATGGAACGTGGCAATACACAGCTAGGGATTATGTTCACAAGTCTGATTGGCCTTTAGCCATGTCTTCACGGGTAATCACACAGATAATTCTTCCCCCTTCTCATACTCTCCATAACACACGTTTCCCTCTCGGTCCTCCTCCTGGTTCTACAGCCCACTTCCTCTTTTATCCCCAAGCACTCAATGGCTTCATGATCCACAGGCTCACCTCATTGGGGCAGGAAGTCCATATAAGGCTCGGGGGTGGAGCCAGCGGACTGAAAGATATCTTCCTTCAATCACCACTCACCTTACATCTCCCTACCATCTGCCACAATAAGTGGAGGGGGAGGAGCCAGGCCATTTAGGATCTTGAATACAAGACATACGGTGTGTTGCACAACATTTTCCCAACTGAGGAGCTCATGCTTTCTGAGGATGTAACAGTGATGATGGCTATTGGGCTTTCTATCAAGCACTTTGAGAGCCTGTTTGTAGACAGACTGAATGGGTTTTAATGTTGTACAGCAAGCTTGTTTCCAACCTGTCAAGCAGTATGTTTAGGGGGGAGTGTCATAGATTTGAAGTACAGTTTTGCTGCCTCTGTAGTCAAACAATCTGGTATGAAGGGGAAATGAGCTATGTTGAATTAGGTTATTGAGTTCCCTTTTTCACCTGCTTTTTAAAAGAGAGGTTGGAATCAAGTATGATGCCAAGGTACTTAAAATCAGATACCACCTGGATCTTCTCCCCTGACACATAGACATCTGGCTCAGTAACATCATATACCACCTGGATCTTCTCCCCTGACACATAGACATCTGGCTCAGTAACATCAGATACCACCTGGATCTTCTCCCCTGACACATAGACATCTGGCTCAGTAGCATCAGATACCACCTGAATCTTCTCCCCTGACACATAGACATCTGGCTCAGTAACATCATATACCACCTGGATCTTCTCCCCTGACACATAGACATCTGGCTCAGTAACATCATATACCACCTGGATCTTCTCCCCTGACACATAGTCATCTGGCTCAGTAACATCATATACCACCTGGATCTTCTCCCCTGACACATAGACATCTGGCTCAGTACCATCAGATACCACCTGGATCTTCTCCCCTGACACATAGACATCTGGCTCAGTAGCATCAGATACCACCTGGATCTTCTCCCCTGACACATAGACATCTGGCTCAGTAGCATCAGATACAACCTGGATCTTCTCCCCTGACACATAGACATCTGGCTCAGTAACATCATATACCACCTGGATCATCTCCCCTGACACATAGACATCTGGCTCAGTAACATCATATACCACCTGAATCTGACCCCTGACACATAGACATCTGGCTCAGTAACATCAGATACCACCTGAATCTTCTCCCCTGACACATAGACATCTGGCTCAGTAACATCATATACCACCTGGATCTTCTCCCCTGACACATAGACATCTGGCTCAGTAACATCATATACCACCTGAATCTTCTCCCCTGACACATAGACATCTGGCTCAGTAACATCATATACCACCTGGATCTTCTCCCCTGACACATAGACATCTGGCTCAGTAACATCATATACCACCTGGATCTTCTCCCCTGACACATAGACATCTGGCTCAGTAGCATCAGATACCACCTGGATCTTCTCCCCTGACACATAGACATCTGGCTCAGTAACATCAGATACCACCTGGATCTTCTCCCCTGACACATAGACATCTGGCTCAGTAACATCAGATACCACCTGAATCTTCTCCCCTGACACATAGACATCTGGCTCAGTAGCATCAGATACCACCTGGATCTTCTCCCCTGACACATAGACATCTGGGTCAGTAACATCAGATACCACCTGAATCTTCTCCCCTGACACATAGACATCTGGCTCAGTAACATCAGATACCACCTGGATCTTCTCCCCTGACACATAGACATCTGGCTCAGTAACATCAGATACCACCTGGATCTTCTCCCCTGACACATAGACATCTGGCTCAGTAACATCAGATACCACCTGGATCTTCTCCCCTGACACATAGACATCTGGCTCAGTAACATCAGATACCACCTGGATCTTCTCCCCTGACACATAGACATCTGGCTCAGTAACATCATATACCACCTGGATCTTCTCCCCTGACACATAGACATCTGGCTCAGTAACATCATATATCACCTGGATCTGACCCCTGACACATAGACATCTGGGTCAGTAACATCAGATACCACCTGGATCTTCTCCCCTGACACATAGACATCTGGCTCAGTAACATCAGATACCACCTGGATCTTCTCCCCTGACACATAGTCATCTGGCTCAGTAACATCAGATACCACCTGGATCTTCTCCCCTGACACATAGTCATCTGGCTCAGTAACATCAGATACAACCTGGATCTTCTCCCCTGACACATAGACATCTGGCTCAGTAACATCATATACCACCTGGATCTTCTCCCCTGACACATAGACATCTGGCTCAGTAGCATCATATACCACCTGGATCTTCTCCCCTGACACATAGACATCTGGCTCAGTAGCATCATATACCACCTGGATCTTCTCCCCTGACACATAGACATCTGGCTCAGTAGCATCAGATACCACCTGGATCTTCTCCCCTGACACATAGACATCTGGCTCAGTAGCATCAGATACCACCTGGATCTTCTCCCCTGACACATAGAAATCTGGCTCAGTAGCATCAGATACCACCTGGATCTTCTCCCCTGACACATAGACATCTGGCTCAGTACCATCATATACCACCTGGATCTTCTCCCCTGACACATAGACATCTGGCTCAGTAGCATCAGATACCACCTGAATCTTCTCCCCTGACACATAGACATCTGGCTCAGTAACATCAGATACCACCTGGATCTTCTCCCCTGACACATAGACATCTGGCTCAGTAACATCAGATACCACCTGGATCTTCTCCCCTGACACATAGACATCTGGCTCAGTAACATCAGATACCACCTGGATCTTCTCCCCTGACACATAGACATCTGGCTCAGTAACATCAGATACCACCTGGATCTTCTCCCCTGACACATAGACATCTGGCTCAGTAACATCATATACCACCTGGATCTTCTCCCCTGACACATAGACATCTGGCTCAGTAACATCATATATCACCTGGATCTGACCCCTGACACATAGACATCTGGGTCAGTAACATCATATACCACCTGGATCTTCTCCCCTGACACATAGACATCTGGCTCAGTAACATCAGATACCACCTGGATCTTCTCCCCTGACACATAGTCATCTGGCTCAGTAACATCAGATACCACCTGGATCTTCTCCCCTGACACATAGTCATCTGGCTCAGTAACATCAGATACAACCTGGATCTTCTCCCCTGACACATAGACATCTGGCTCAGTAACATCATATACCACCTGGATCTTCTCCCCTGACACATAGACATCTGGCTCAGTAGCATCATATACCACCTGGATCTTCTCCCCTGACACATAGACATCTGGCTCAGTAGCATCATATACCACCTGGATCTTCTCCCCTGACACATAGACATCTGGCTCAGTAGCATCAGATACCACCTGGATCTTCTCCCCTGACACATAGACATCTGGCTCAGTAGCATCAGATACCACCTGGATCTTCTCCCCTGACACATAGACATCTGGCTCAGTAGCATCAGATACCACCTGGATCTTCTCCCCTGACACATAGACATCTGGCTCAGTACCATCATATACCACCTGGATCTTCTCCCCTGACACATAGACATCTGGCTCAGTAGCATCAGATACCACCTGGATCTTCTCCCCTGACACATAGACATCTGGCTCAGTACCATCATATACCACCTGGATCTTCTCCCCTGACACATAGACATCTGGCTCAGTAGCATCAGATACCACCTGGATCTTCTCCCCTGACACATAGACATCTGGCTCAGTACCATCATATACCACCTGGATCTTCTCCCCTGACACATAGACATCTGGCTCAGTAGCATCAGATACCACCTGGATCTTCTCCCCTGACACATAGACATCTGGCTCAGTACCATCATATACCACCTGGATCTTCTCCCCTGACACATAGACATCTGGCTCAGTAGCATCATATACCACCTGGATCTTCTCCCCTGACACATAGACATCTGGCTCAGTAGCATCAGATACCACCTGGATCTTCTCCCCTGACACATAGACATCTGGCTCAGTACCATCATATACCACCTGGATCTTCTCCCCTGACACATAGACATCTGGCTCAGTAGCATCAGATACCACCTGGATCTTCTCCCCTGACACATAGACATCTGGCTCAGTACCATCAGATACCACCTGGATCTTCTCCCCTGACACATAGACATCTGGCTCAGTACCATCATATACCACCTGGATCTTCTCCCCTGACACATAGACATCTGGCTCAGTAGCATCAGATACCACCTGGATCTTCTCCCCTGACACATAGACATCTGGCTCAGTAGCATCAGATACCACCTGGATCTTCTCCCCTGACACATAGACATCTGGCTCAGTAGCATCATATACCACCTGGATCTTCTCCCCTGACACATAGTCATCTGGCTCAGTAGCATCAGATACCACCTGGATCTTCTCCCCTGACACATAGACATCTGGCTCAGTAGCATCAGATACCACCTGGATCTTCTCCCCTGACACATAGACATCTGGCTCAGTAGCATCAGATACCACCTGGATCTTCTCCCCTGACACATAGACATCTGGCTCAGTAGCATCAGATACCACCTGGATCTTCTCCCCTGACACATAGTCATCTGGCTCAGTAACATCAGATACCACCTGGATCTTCTCCCCTGACACATAGACATCTGGCTCAGTACCATCAGTTGCCCTCTTTGTGAAGAACATGCAGACAGTTTTTTTCACATTGTGATTTGAACTTCAGACCCAGTACAGACAGAAGGCAGATTATTAATATACAGGCTGAACAGGAGGGGCCCCAGTACATCATAGCTGAGAGTGGGCAACAGCTCATTCTTCATTCTGACACACTGGGTTCTGCCTTCAACATATTTCCTCCATCTCAAGGCATCGGGGGAAAAGTTGACCTTGGACAGTTTTGTGATGAGAACCTTTGTGGTTAACAGTATCAAAAGCTGTCCTTTTGTATTGTTATCCATCTATGTAGATAAGCCACCAGGTACAGTGGAGGCCGTCATTGTAAATAAGAATTTGTTCTTAACTGACTTGCCTAGTTAAATAAAAAAATTAGACAACCATGATGGGAAACTATTGAGAATGGTAGCAAACTGTATTGCCACCCATTTCTGATATATATTTATCCAAAACCTGAAGGAGCGTGTGTGTGTGTTTGTGTGTGTCCGTCCACAGGCGTGACTTTCAGCATGAATATAGAGAAGGCCTCTTAACTGGTACTGCTCTGAGGAATAAATACATAATGAGTAATTATAACTTGGCTATATACACAGGGTACCAGTACTGAGTCCATGTGCAGGGGTCTGAGGTAGTTGAGGTAGATACAGTGGGGAGAACAAGTATTTGATACACTGCCAATTTTGCAGGTTTTCCTACTTACAAAGCATGTAGAAGTCTGTAATTTTTATCATAGGTACACTTCAACTGTGAGAGACGGAATCTAAAACAAAAATCCAGAAAATCACATTGTATGATTTTTTTATAATTAATTTTCATTTTATTGCATGACATAAGTATTTGATCACCTACCAACCAGTAAGAATTCCGGCTCTCACAGACCTGTTAGTTTTTCTTTAAGAAGCCCTCCTGTTCTCCACTCATTACCTGTATTAACTGCACCTGTTTGAACTCGTTACCTGTATAAAAGACACCTGTCCACACACTCATTCAAACAGACTCCAACCTCTCCACAATGGCCAAGACCAGAGAGCTGTGTAAGGACATCAGGGATAAAATTGTAGACCTGCACAAGGCTGGGATGGGCTACAGGACAATAGGCAAGCAGCTTGGTGAGAAGGCAACAACTGTTGGCGCAATTATTAGAAAATGGAAGAAGTTCAAGATGACGGTCAATCTCCCTCGGTCTGGGGCACCATGCAAGATCTCACCTCGTGGGGCATCAATGATAATGAGGAAGGTGAGGGATCAGCCCAAAACTACACGGCAGGACCTGGTCAATGACCTGAAGAGAGCTGGAAACACAGTCTCAAAGAAAACCATTAGTAACACACTACGCCGTCATGGATTAAAATCCTGCAGCGCACGCAAGGTCCCCCTGCTCAAGCCAGCGCATGTCCAGGCCCGTCTGAAGTTTGCCAATGACCATCTGGATGATCCAGAGGAGGAATGGGAGAAGGTCATGTGGTCAATTGAGACAAAAATAGAGCATTTTGGTCTAAACTCCACTCGCCGTGTTTGGAGGAAGAAGCAGGATGAGTACAACCCCAAGAACACCATCCCAAACGTAAAGCATGGAGGTGGAAACATAATTCTTTGGGGATGCTTTTCTGCAAAGGGGACAGGACGACTGCACCGTATTGAGGGGAGGATGGATGGGGCCATGTATCGCGAGATCTTGGCCAACAACCTCCTTCCCTCAGTAAGAGCATTGAAGATGGGTCGTGGCTGGGTCTTCCAGCATGACAACGACCCGAAACACACAGCCAGGGCAACTAAGGAGTGACTCCGTAAGAAGCATCTCAAGGTCCTGGAGTGGCCTAGCCAGTCTCCAGACCTGAACCCAATAGAAAATCTTTGGAGGGAGCTGAAAGTCCGTATTGCCCAGCGACAGCCCCGAAACCTGAAGGATCTGGAGAAGGTCTGTATGGAGGAGTGGGCCAAAATCCCTGCTGCAGTGTGTGCAAACCTGGTCAAGAACTACAGGAAACGTATGATCTCTGTAATTGAAAACAAAGGTTTCTGTACCAAATATTAAGTTATGCTTTTCTGATGTATCAAATACTTATGTCATGCAATAAAATGCAAATTAATTACTTAAAAATCATACAATATGATTTTTGGATTTTTGTTTTAGATTCCGTCACTCACAGTTGAAGAGTACCTATGATAAAAATTACAGACTTCTTCATGCTTTGTAAGTGGGGAAACCTGCAAAATCGGCAGTGTATCAAATACTTGTTCTCCCCACTGTATGTACATATAGAAGTATCTAGGCAACAGGATAGATAATTAGCAGCAGCGTATGTGATGAGTCAAAAGAGTTTGTGCAAAAAGGGTCAACGCGGATAATTCGGGTAGCTATTTGGTTAACTAGAAGTCTTATGGTTTGGGGGGTAGAAGTTGTTCAGGGTCCTGTTGGTTCCAGACTTGGTGCATGGGTAATGCTTGCCGTGCGGTAGCAGAGAGAACAGTCTATGACTTAGGTGGCTGGAGTCTTTGACAATTAGGTCCTTCCTCTGACACCTCCTTGTATAGAGGTCCTCGATGGCAGGCAGCTCGGCCCCAGTGATGTACTGGACCGTACGCAGTACCCTCTGTAGCGACTTGCAGTCAGATGTCAAGCAGTTGCCATACCAAGCTGTGATGCAGCCAGTCAGGATGCTCTCAATGGTGCAGCTGTAGAACTTTTTGAGGATCTGAGAGGCCCATGCCTGAGGGGGAAGAGGATTTGTCATGCCTTCTTCATGACTGTGTTGGTGTGTGTGGGCCATGTTAATTCCTTAGTGATGTGGACACCAAGTAACTCCACTACAGTCCTGTTAATGTGGATGGGGGCGTGCTTGGCCCTCCGTTTCCTGTAGTCCACAATCAGCTACTTTGGCTTTTTGACGTTGAGGGAGAGGTTGTTGTCCTGGCACCACACAGCCAGGTCTCTGACCTCCCTAGAGGCTGTCTCATTGTTGTCGGTGATCAGGCCTACCACTGTTGTGTCGTCGGCAAACTTAATGGTGTTGGAGTCGTGTTTGGCCACGCAGTCATGGGTGAACAGGAAGTACAGGAGAGGACTGAGAGTTTAGTTGACTTTACTCCATATGTTCAGAGGTACATCAGACTGTTGAATAGCTCCTCTAGTATACTGTTGACTTTACTCCATATGTTCAGAGAAGCTTGATTATAATATATTGATTAATATATTGTTGTTGTTTATTTCAGACTAGCTCTAATCAAATCAGGCATAGCCGCCTGAGGCAGTATTGATGATGATACACTGAGTGTACAAAGAAAACTTTCCATGACATAGACTGACAAGGTGAATCCAGACGTCATCCACTTCAATCAGTTTAGATTAAGGATTTTTAAGCCTTGAGACATTTGAGACATGGATTGTGTATGTGTGCCAGTCAGAGGGTGAATGGGCAAGACAAAAGTGAAGTGCCTTTGAACGAGGTATGGCAGTTGTTGCCAGGCACACCGGTTTGTGTCAAGAACTGCAACTCTGCCAGGTATTTCATGCTCAACAGTCCACCGTTCAGAGGACATCCAACCAACATTTTGGGGAAGCATTGGACTCAACATGGGCAAGCATCCCTGTGGAACGCTTGTAGAGTCCATGCCCTGATGAATTGAGGCTGTTCTGAGTGCGTAATTAGGTGAAACTCAATTAGGAAGGTGTTCTATTACTCAGTGCATATTGATTAATATTGTTGTTGTTTATTCCAGACCAGCTGCGTAGCCGTCTAAGAGAGTATGGCCTCATCACCCCCATCAGCACCGACTCCCATGGTCACTTCCTGTCCCACCTGCTCTCGGCCAATCACAAGCAGCGGGTGAAGAGGGAGGTGGGGACAGAGGGCTCGGAGCAGGCCAGTGATAGGCTGTTCTTCAACATCACGGTGTTCGGCCGGGAGTTCCACCTGAGACTCCGCCCCAACGACCGCCTGGTGTCTCCTGGGGCCATGGTGGAGTGGCACGACCAGGTCCCTGAACCAGGCAACGCCAGCTGCAGTAGTAATACCAGCAGTAGCAGTGGCACTATCAGTATTGGTGTTGGTGGAGAGAACGGGACTGAGTCGACCAGCGGTGGGACAGAGAGGATTCTCAGGAGGGGGCTGCTGAAAACAGACTGTACCTTTATCGGTGACATCACCGACGTAAAGGGAGCCTCCGTCGCCATTAACAACTGTGATGGACTGGTAAATTCTCAGCAGCCTTTAACACAAACACGCACACTCACACTGCCCCCTCGACACTGTCAACGCTTTAGAGATGTTTGGTGACCTTATGTGGTGGTCAGTGGTTTTAGATGGTTGGAACTCTGCTGTCAGCTCTATAGCTCTGGTCTATACCTGAGGGCTGAGGCTTCTCTATATATGGTGGTTTACAGAACATTCTGCTTCCAATATTCACCATCCTGATGTTTGTCATGGATGAGAGGTCCTCCATCCTCTCTGCTAACTTGACGTCAATCTTTCCACACTTAAACTACAGTCCATTCTAAAAGTATTCAGACCCCTTGACTATTTCCACATGTTATTATTGTTACAGCCTTATTCTAAAATTGATTAAATAAAACAATTCCCTAATCTACACACAATACCCCATAATGACAGGTTTTTACAATTTAATTTATTTTTTATTTTATTTCACCTTTATTTAACCAGGTAGGTTTTATTTCACCTTTATTTAACCAGGTAGGCCAGTTGAGAACTAGTTCTCATTCACAACTGAGACCTGGCCAAGACAAAGCAAAGCAGTGCAACAAAAAACAACAGAGTTACACAGTAAACAAACGTACAGTCAATAACACAATAGAGAATCTCTATACAGTTTGTACAAATGTAGTAAGATTAGGAAGGTAGGACAATAAATAGACCATAGTGGTGAAATAATTACAATTTAGCATTAACACTGGAATGATAGATGTGAAGATGATGATGTGCAAATAGAGATACTGGAGTGTAAATTAGCTAAAATAATAAATATGGGTATGAGGTAGTAGAGTGGGCTATTTACAGAAGGGCTGTATACAGGTGCAGTGATCGATAAGCTGCTCTGACAGCTGATGCTTAAAGTTAGTGAGGGAGATGGTAGTCTCCAGCTTCAAGGATTTTTGCAATTCGTTCCAGTCATTGGCAGCAGAGAACTGGAAGGAATGGCGGCCATAATGACCCAATACCCCATAATGACAGGTTTTTACAATACCCCATAATGACCCAATACCCCATAATGACCCAATACCCCATAATGACACAATACCCCATAATGACACAATACCCCATAATGACCCAATACCCCATAATGACCCAATACCCCATAATGACCCAATACCCCATAATGACCCAATACCCCATAATGACCCAATACCCCATAATGACATAATACCCCATAATGACACAATACCCCATAATGACCCAATACCCCATAATGTCTCAATACCCCATAATGACCCAATACCTCATAATGACCCAATACCCCATGATGACACAATACCCCATAATGACAAAGCAAAAACAGGTTTTAAGAAATGTTTGCTAATTTATAAAATACAAAACAGAAATCTTATTTACATAAGTATTCAGACCCTTTGATATGAGACTCTAAATTGAGCTCAGGTGCATCCTGTTTCCATTGATCATCCTTGAGATGTTTCTACAACTTGATTGGAGTCCACATGTAGTAAATTCAATTGATTGGACATTATTTGGAAAGGCACACACCTGTCTATATAAGGTCCCACAGTTGACAGTGCATGTCAGAGCAAAAACCAAGCCATGAGGTCGAGACAGGATTGTGTCGAGGCACAGATCTGGGGAAGGGTAGCAAAATATTTCTGCAGCATTGAAGGTCCACAAGAACACAGTGGCCTCCATCATTCTTAAATGGAAGAAGTGTGGAACCATTAAGACTCTTCCTAGAGCTGGTCACCCGACCAAACTGAGCAATCAGGGGAGAAGGGCCTTGGTCAGGGAGGAGACCAAGAACCCGATGGCCACTCTGACAGAGCTCTAGAGTTCCTCTATGGAGATGGGAGAATCTTCCAGAAGGACCACCATCTCTGCAGCACTCCACCAATCAGGCCTTTATGGTAGATTGGCCAGACGGAAGCCACTCCTCAGTTAAAGGCACATGACAGCCCGCTTTGAATTTGTAAAAAGGCACCTAAAGGACTCTCAGACCATGAGAAACAAGATTCTCTGGTCTGATGAAACCAAGATTGAACTCTTTGTCCTGAATACCAAGCGTCACATCTGGAGGAAACCTGGCACCATCCCTATGGTGAAGCATGGTGGTGGCAGCATCATGCTGTGGGGATGTTTTACAGCGGCAGGGACTGGGAGACTAGTCAGGAATGAGGGAAAGATGAACGGAGCAAAGTACAGAGAGATCCTTGATGAAAACCTGCTCCAGAGCGAACGTTCACCTTCCAACAGGACAACGACCCTAAGAACACAGCCAAGACAACGCAGGAGTGGCTTTGTGACAAGTCTCTGAATGACCTTAAATGGCTCAGCCAGAGCCCGGACTTGAACGCAATTGAACATCTCTGGAGAGACCTGAAAATAGCTGTGCAGCGACGACCCCCATCCAACCTGACAGAGCTTGAGAGGATCTGCAGAGACGAATGGGACTAAATCCCCAAATACAGGGGTGGTAGCGCTGGTAGCGTCAGACCCAAAAAGACTCGAAGCTGTAATCGCTGTCAAAGGGTAATAATAATAATTCCCTTAAAATACAGTCCTTAGTGCGCAGAGTTTAATTACAGATAAATGCACGTATTGCACATTTGATATACTAAAATCAATGAAAAAAGATACAACTGACAGGATACTAATATGCATTCCTGAGTGAATGACTACGTAAGTTCAGTCCAATAATGTTTTGCGGCACACCACTGCAAAAAAGATGGCACTGGCCACCACAGACTGGGAGAAGGTATGCAGTAGTTTACTGCACACGTTGAGGACCTGAGCCTCCTCAGAAAGTAGAGTCAGCTCTGGACCTTTTTGTACATAGCCCCAGTGTTACCAGTCCATTCCAGCCTGTTGTCCATATGGACTCCCAGGAACTTGTATGACCCAACCATTTCCACATCCATCCCCTGTATAGGGACTGCAGTCAGTTGGGCCTTGGTTCTCCTGAAGTCACACCACAACACAAAGTCATTGATTGTGCTCCTGTACTCCTCCTCCTGCCCACCCCTGATGCACCTTACAATTGCGGAGTCATCCAAGAATGTCTGTAGGTAGCATGTTTCAGAGTTATATCTGAACTCCGAGGTGTAGAGGATGAACAGGAAGGGGGACAGGACCGTTCCCTGGGGGGCCCCTGTGTTGCTCACTGCCCGTTCTGATACACAGCTCTGTAGTCGCACAAATTGTGGCCTACCGGTCAGGTAGTCCGTAACCCAGGAGACTAAGGCTGCTTCCACTTTCATACACCTCATCTTCTCACCCAGTAGCAGGGGCTGAATGGTGTTGAAGGCACTGGAGAAATAAAAAAACATAACCCTCACAGTGCAACCTGGGTTGTCCAGGTGAGAGTAGGCACTCTGCAGAAGGTAGATGATTGCATCATCCACCCCGATGTTGCGCTTATATGCGAACTGCATGGGGTCCATTGATGAACACACCAGGGGTCTGAGGTGAGCGAGAACTAACTTTTCCAGGGTCTTCATGATGTGGGATGTTTGCGCTACAGGTCTGAAGTCATTCAGGACAGTGGGGTGCGCCTTCTTGGGCACTGGGATGAGGCAGGATGTTTTCCACAGCACAGGGACCCTTTCCAGGCTCAGGCTAAGGTTGAAGGGTTGCTGGAGTATTCCACACAGTTGGTCAGCACAGACCCTAAGCACTCTTTGGCTGATGCCATCAGGGCCCGCCGCTTTCCACTGATGTAGTCTCTCCAGCTCTCTCTTCACTTGGTTGGTGGTGAAAGCCAGCCCAGTTGGGGAGGTGGGGGGAAGGGGGGTGTTGAGGATCAGTCCAGAGGGAGGTGGAGGTGGGGTCGCTGATTGTCTCAACAGAGGTGTTGTGAGCAAAGTGGGGGTGGGACAGTCGTGAGGGTGTGTGGCCTGGGGAGCTGGAGGGGAGGTGGACAGGGCCAATATCGAACCTGTTAATAAATTGGTTTATCTCATTGGCTCTTTCCTGGGTCCCCTCCGTCTGCCCACTGTTTGACTTTTTGAAGCCAGTGATATTTCTCATACCCTTCCACACCTCTCTCACCTGGCTCTGCCTCAGCTTCTCCTTCATCTTCTCCTTATACCCTCTCTTCCCCTCAGCAATCCGCAACTTCAGCTCCCTTTGGATGCATTTCAATTTGTCCTTGTCCCCCTCCTTGAAGGCCCTCTTCTTCTCATTCAGCAGGAACTTCAGGTCGCTGGTGAACCAAGGGTTTATTATTTGGAAAACAGCGTACCTTCTGGTACAGTGTTGTCTACACAAAAATTTATATATTCCGTTATGCAGTCAGTGAGTCCATCAATGTCCTCCCCATGAGCCTCACAGAGCACATCCCAGTCTGTTGTTTTAAAGCAGTCCTGTAGGGCCTCATTCGTCTCCGGAGACCATCTCCTAATGGTCCTAGTGGTCGCAGACTGCAGTAGAGTGGGGTGAGGTGGACAAGGTTGTGATCCGATCTACCGAGGGGAGGGAGTGCAGTGGAGCTGTATGCATCCTTCACATTAGCATATAACAAGTCCAGAGTTTTATTATTCCTGGTTGGGCACTTCACGAACTGTTTGAACGTGGGCAGCGTTGAAGAGAGAGATGCATGGTTAAAATCTCCCGAAATGGCAAAGAAAGCACTGGGATGCGCTGTCTGTAACCTCGCGATAACAGAGTGGATGACATCACACGCTGTTTTTGCGTCCTCGGAGGGCGGGATGTAAACAATAACAGCAATGGCCGCTGTGAATTCTCTCTGCAAATAGTAGGGTCTCAGGCTAACGGCTAACAGTTCAATGTCCGGGCTACAAAACCTTAAGAGTAATATGGCTTGGATTACACCATCTGTTGTTAACTAATAAAGCCAGCCCCCCTCCCTTACTCTTACCAGAAGAGACGCGATCCCTGTCCGCTCTGATGGTCTGGAAACCTCCGATAGTGACGTTCTCTATGGGGATGTTATCATTCTGCCATGTCTCTGTAAATAGGCTAGCTTTCCGGTAGTCTCTTTGTCCATGGACCAGACCCTCAAGCTCATCCACCTTGTTATGTAGCGATCTCACGTTGCCCATAATGATAGACGGTAAAGCCGGCTTGTACTTACTCAGCTTTGCCTTACACTTCAATTCCGCCCTGCGTCCACGGCGTCGCCTTTTCAACTTGTCCGGAATATCAAACTTTTCCCTGGGATGCAGCAGCGCTGAGTGTGCTAAATCCAAGAGCTGGGCTCGGTTGTAAATAATTGAGGACTCGCGTGAACATTCGATGCTGAGAAAAATAAAAAGTGCCTCAGTGATAAAAAGGACCACTAAAACCTTCGTAAAACAGTAGCACTCCATAATCCTGAACTATTATAGTTCAACTGTTGCAAAAAAAACTCACTAAAAACTGACGAAAAACATACTAAAACATGCTCCTACTGACTTCCTGCCTACTACTACCTACTGAGAATTGTAGTTTTATAACACTGACTTCCTGCCTACTACTACCTACTAAGAACTGTAGTTCTATACCACTGACTTCCTGCATACTACTACCTACTGAGAACTGTAGTTCTATACCACTGACTTCCTGCATACTACTACCTACTGAGAACTGTAGTTCTATACCACTGACTTCCTGCATACTACTACCTACTGAGAACTGTAGTTCTATACCACTGACTTCCTCCATACTACTACCTACTGAGAACTGTAGTTCTACTTCCAATGACTTTCTGCATACTACTACCTACTGAGAACTGTAGTTCTATACCACTGACTTCCTGCATACTACTACCTACCGAGAACTGTAGTTCTATACCACTGACTTACTGCATACTACTACCTACTGAGAACTGTAGTTCTACTTCCACTGACTTTCTGCATACTACTACCTACTGAGAACTGTAGTTCTATACCACTGACTTCCTGCATACTACTACCTACCGAGAACTGTAGTTCTATACCACTGACTTCCTGCATACTACTACCTACTGAGAACTGTAGTTCTACTTCCACTGACTTTCTGCATACTACTACCTACTGAGAACTGTAGTTCTATACCACTGACTTCCTGCATACTACTACCTATTGATAACTGTAGTTCTATACCACTGACTTCCTGCATACTACTACCTACTGAGAACTGTAGTTCTACTTCCACTGACTTTCTGCATACTACTACCTACTGAGAACTGTAGTTCTATACCACTGACTTCCTGCATACTTCTACCTACTGAGAACTGTAGTTCTATACCACTGACTTCCTGCATACTACTACCTACTGAGAACTGTAGTTCTATACCACTGACTTCCTGCATACTACTACCTACTGAGAACTGTAGTTCTATACCACTGACTTCCTGCATACTACTACCTACTGAGAACTGTAGTTCTACTACCACTGACTTCCTGCATACTACTACCTACTGAGAACTGTAGTTCTATACCACTGACTTCCTGCATACTACTACCTACTGAGAACTGTAGTTCTATACCACCGACTTCCTGCATACTACTACCTACTGAGAACTGTAGTTCAACTACCACTGACTTCTTGCATACTACTACCTACTGAGAACTGTAGTTCTATACCACTGACTTCCTGCATACTACTAACTACTGAGAACTGTAGTTCTATACCACTGACTTCCTGCATACTTCTACCTACTGAGAACTGTAGTTCTATACCACTGACTTCCTGCATACTACTACCTACTGAGAACTGTAGTTCTATACCACTGACTTCCTGCATACTACTACCTACTGAGAACTGTAGTTCTATACCACTGACTTCCTGCATACTACTACCTACTGATAACTGTAGTTCTATACCACTGACTTCCTGCATACTACTACCTACTGAGAACTGTAGTTCTATACCACTGACTTCCTGCCTACTACTACCTACTGAGAACTGTAGTTCTATACCACTGACTTCCTGCCTACTACTACCTACTGAGAACTGTAGTTCTATACCACTGACTTCCTGCATACTACCTACTGAGAACTGTAGTTCTATACCACTGAACTCCTGCATACTACCTACTGAGAACTGTAGTTCTATACCACTGACTTCCTGCATACTACCTACTGAGAACTGTAGTTCTATACCACTGACTTCCTGCATACTACCTACTGAGAACTGTAGTTCTATACCACTGAACTCCTGCATACTACTACCTACTGAGAACTGTAGTTCTACTACCACTGACTTCCTGCCTACTACTATCACCACCTGCTGACTCCTTCTCATGGTCTCAAAATGTTTCCAGAATATTCCCTTCTGGATAGTTCTGCCAGTTCTTGCATTTCATTAACAGAGCGAGGTAGAGTGTAGAGATTCGCCTGTAGTCCAGGAGAGCAGTGTGCTAAATCCAAGAGCTGGGCTCGGTTGTAAATAATTGAGGACTCGCGTGAACATTCGATGCTGAGAAAAATAAAAAGTGCCTCAGTGATAAAAAGGACCACTAAAACCTTCGTAAAACAGTAGCACTCCATAATCCTGAACTATTATAGTTCAACTGTTGCAAAAAAAACTCACTAAAAACTGACGAAAAACATACTAAAACATGCTCCTACTGACTTCCTGCCTACTACTACCTACTGAGAATTGTAGTTTTATAACACTGACTTCCTGCCTACTACTACCTACTAAGAACTGTAGTTCTATACCACTGACTTCCTGCATACTACTACCTACTGAGAACTGTAGTTCTATACCACTGACTTCCTGCATACTACTACCTACTGAGAACTGTAGTTCTATACCACTGACTTCCTGCATACTACTACCTACTGAGAACTGTAGTTCTATACCACTGACTTCCTCCATACTACTACCTACTGAGAACTGTAGTTCTACTTCCAATGACTTTCTGCATACTACTACCTACTGAGAACTGTAGTTCTATACCACTGACTTCCTGCATACTACTACCTACCGAGAACTGTAGTTCTATACCACTGACTTACTGCATACTACTACCTACTGAGAACTGTAGTTCTACTTCCACTGACTTTCTGCATACTACTACCTACTGAGAACTGTAGTTCTATACCACTGACTTCCTGCATACTACTACCTACCGAGAACTGTAGTTCTATACCACTGACTTCCTGCATACTACTACCTACTGAGAACTATAGTTCTACTTCCACTGACTTTCTGCATACTACTACCTACTGAGAACTGTAGTTCTATACCACTGACTTCCTGCATACTACTACCTATTGATAACTGTAGTTCTATACCACTGACTTCCTGCATACTACTACCTACTGAGAACTGTAGTTCTACTTCCACTGACTTTCTGCATACTACTACCTACTGAGAACTGTAGTTCTATACCACTGACTTCCTGCATACTTCTACCTACTGAGAACTGTAGTTCTATACCACTGACTTCCTGCATACTACTACCTACTGAGAACTGTAGTTCTATACCACTGACTTCCTGCATACTACTACCTACTGAGAACTGTAGTTCTATACCACTGACTTCCTGCATACTACTACCTACTGAGAACTGTAGTTCTACTACCACTGACTTCCTGCATACTACTACCTACTGAGAACTGTAGTTCTATACCACTGACTTCCTGCATACTACTACCTACTGAGAACTGTAGTTCTATACCACCGACTTCCTGCATACTACTACCTACTGAGAACTGTAGTTCAACTACCACTGACTTCTTGCATACTACTACCTACTGAGAACTGTAGTTCTATACCACTGACTTCCTGCATACTACTAACTACTGAGAACTGTAGTTCTATACCACTGACTTCCTGCATACTTCTACCTACTGAGAACTGTAGTTCTATACCACTGACTTCCTGCATACTACTACCTACTGAGAACTGTAGTTCTATACCACTGACTTCCTGCATACTACTACCTACTGAGAACTGTAGTTCTATACCACTGACTTCCTGCATACTACTACCTACTGATAACTGTAGTTCTATACCACTGACTTCCTGCATACTACTACCTACTGAGAACTGTAGTTCTATACCACTGACTTCCTGCCTACTACTACCTACTGAGAACTGTAGTTCTATACCACTGACTTCCTGCCTACTACTACCTACTGAGAACTGTAGTTCTATACCACTGACTTCCTGCATACTACCTACTGAGAACTGTAGTTCTATACCACTGAACTCCTGCATACTACCTACTGAGAACTGTAGTTCTATACCACTGACTTCCTGCATACTACCTACTGAGAACTGTAGTTCTATACCACTGACTTCCTGCATACTACCTACTGAGAACTGTAGTTCTATACCACTGAACTCCTGCATACTACTACCTACTGAGAACTGTAGTTCTACTACCACTGACTTCCTGCCTACTACTATCACCACCTGCTGACTCCTTCTCATGGTCTCAAAATGTTTCCAGAATATTCCCTTCTGGATAGTTCTGCCAGTTCTTGCATTTCATTAACAGAGCGAGGTAGAGTGTAGAGATTCGCCTGTAGTCCAGGAGAGCAGACATGCATCCCTGCCATGTGCTGCTTTGTTGTGTGAAGATATATTGATTAGCCAACATATTTCCCTGTGCTCCCGTGATATTCTTCCTAAGCTACATCTCCGATTGAGGATCCCTCTAATATGGTTTTCGAAGTAGTCTTGTGAAATATCTTCAGAGATTCAGATATTATTTTCTTTCACCTCTTCTTTAATGTTTTTTCAGATCTGAAGACATTGTAGTTTTTCCTTAGAGGATGGATAAAAATGGCAAGTAATGATGACGAAGGTTTGCACACATTTCTAAAGCAAATACACCTTTAAACAACACACCCGATGAAAGGTGTCAGTGTTCCTCTCTGAATCCAGGCTTTTAAAAGTGGCAGGAGTTTTTTTAGTGTAGACTGGAGAAGCCGTCTCAGAGAACTGGACCCCTTCAGTCCAGCAGGCTGTTTGTTTTGGCAGGGAGGTGTGGTCTGCTTGGCCGACACCTCTCCCCCCTCAGACCCAGCCTCTACACCCAGGCCTATACAACACAGTACGTCACAGTCCCACCAATACCTCCCTACAACACAGTACGTCACAGTCCCACCAATACCTCCCTACAACACAGTACATCACAGTACTACCAATACCTCCCTACAACACAGTACATCACAGTCCCACCAATACCTCCCTACAACACAGTACATCACAGTACCACCAATACCTCCCAACAAACACTAAACAATACATTAACTACACAACACAACACTAAACAATACATTAACTACACAACACAACACTAAACAATACATTAACTACACAACACAACACTACACAACACAGTAACTACACAACACTAAACAATACATTAACTACACAACACTAAACAATACATTAACTACACAACACTAAACAATACATTAACTACACAACACAACACTAAACAATACATTAACTACACAACACAACACTACACATTAACTACACAACACAACACTACACAACACATTAGCTACACAACACAACACTAAACAATACAATAACTACACAACACAACACTACACAATACATTAACTACACAACACAACACTAAACAATACATTAACTACACAACACTAAACAATACATTAACTACACAACACTAAACAATACATTAACTACACAACACTAAACAATACATTAACTACACAACACAACACTACACAATACATTAACTACACAACACTAAACAATACATTAACAACACAACACAACACTACACAACACATTAACTACACAACACAACACTACACAACACATTAACTACACAACACTACACAACACATTAACTACACAACACAACACTACACAATACATTAACTACACAACACAACATTACACAACACATTAACTACACAACACAACACTACACAACACATTAACTACACAACACAACACTACACAACACATTAACTACACAACACAACACTACACAATACATTAACTACACAACACAACACAACACAACACATTAACTACACAACACAACACTAAACAATACATTAACAACACAACACTAAACAATACATTAACTACACAACACAACACTACACAACACATTAACTACACAACACAACACTACACAACACATTAACTACACAACACAACACTACACAGCACATTAACTACACAACACAACACTACACAATACATTAACTACACAACACAACACTAAACAATACATTAACTACACAACACTAAACAATACATTAACTACACAACACTACACAATACATTAACTACACAACACTAAACAATACATTAACTACACAACACAACACTAAACAATACATTAACTACACAACACTAAACAATACATTAACTACACAACACAACACTAAACAATACATTAACTACACAACACAACACTAAACAATACATTAACTACACAACACAACACTACACAATACATTAACTACACAACACAACACTACACACAACACTGCTTAAGACACGTTCATTCTACACTACATGCAGTTCACTCCTCCTCTGCTTACAGTTTTTCTCAATTGTTTACACACAAATACTGGTACTTGAGACACAATGACCACAACATGTAACTCCTGCACCAACCCCCTGAACCAATTCTGATAAACTACAAGCACAATTCCTGCTTTACACTCAAATTGCAGTTCTAAAACACACTTTTTTCAAAACACTACACACAATTCTTTGCATTTTTCATGCAGGAAATCTCTTGTTTTCACAATGAACACACTGCCATTCAAATATGCACACTGACTCATCACATGGGCAAACACAGTTTTACAATTAGCAATCAGAGCTTTAGCATAAAAGGCCAACAGGTGAGCTCTTCTGTTTTGGAGCAATGGATGCCAACATTGGAAACAGAGGCAGAGCCAGAGGAGTGAGAGTAAGAGGAGGAGGACGGGGAGGACGAGGACGAGGACGAGGAAGGCCAAGGACCGTAATCTCTGATGAAATCCGAGCCACTTTGGTTGATCATGTGGTCAACCATGGTCTAACAATGAGGGAGGCTGGGCAAAGAGTACAGCCAAATTTGAGCAGGTACAGTGTAGCATCCATCATCCGGACTTTCCGAAATAAGAATAGGTAAGAAATCTACTCTCACTAGAGAATTGCAGTACTGCATATCAATACAGTACTCAATGAGTACAGTAGTACAGTATTGCCTGTGGACTGTTCTGTAGGACTGTAAAAATAAAGTATGTTTCAAGTATTTGGGAAATGTATTCCTACTTTGTATTTACAGTATTTTACTATTTGTTTGGCAGAACTGAAAGATTACCAACACAAGGTGGTCGGGAACGTGTTCTGTCTCCTGAACAGGAAACTGAAATTATGAACATGGTCCTAGAAAATAACGCCATAACATTACGGCAAATACAAAGAAAAATAATAGAAAATAATGAGATATTTCAAAATATTGATAGGGTAAGCTTATCAACACTGGACCGTGTCTTGGCAGAAATAATCTCAGGATGAAGCAGGTCTACAGGGTGCCATTTGAACGCAATTCAGAAAGAGTCAAAGAATTGCGATATAACTATGTGCAAGTGAGTCCTATACAATCCCACAATTTATGCATACTCTCAACACTGTATAAATTATACATATTTCAGTATTGTAATCATAATGATTGTGCTTCACAATAGTGACCACTCCATGTCTATTTCTGATATTGTCATGTGTGTTTCAGAGAGTCCTTGAGCTAGAGGTGGCTGCATTGGAGCACCAGTTCATCTTCATTGATGAGGTTGGATTCAACCTCACAAAAAGACGAAAGAGGGGAAGGAATATCATCGGCCAGCGTGCCATTGTTCAAGTCCCTGGCCAGCGCGGAGGGAACATCACAATGTGTGCAGCGATTACCCACCACGGCGTCATCCATCACCATGCTACCCTTGGCCCCTGCAACACCGCCCATCTGATCACATTCCTGGACACCCTACGCAACACACTCATTCCACCAGATCAGGTAGATGGCCCAGAGCAGCTCAGGTACGTTGTCATTTGGGACAACGTAAGTTTCCACAGGGCTGCTCTGGTTCGTAACTGGTTCACTGCCCACCCACGCTTTTTAGTTCTTTATCTCCCTCCATATTCTCCATTCCTCAATCCTATTGAGGAATGTTTTTCTGCCTGGAGATGGAAAGTGTATGACCGAAATCCACAAACGCGTATACCTCTTCTCCAAGCTATGGAAGACGCATGTGGAGATATAGCAGCTGATGCTTTTCATGGCTGGAATCGCCATGCTAGGCGATATTTCCCCCGCTGCTTGGCCAGGGAAAACATTGCTTGTGATGTGGATGAGGTGCTGTGGCCAGACCGCAACAGAAGACAGGATACAGCATAGTTATTTATTTTTATTTTATTTATTTTTTTACTGTAACTGTATACATTAAATTCTTCTGTTTTGTATGTAGACCACTGTATGTGCAACTTTGTGTTGGTTGGGAATGGGATGTACACTGTGTACATTGTTTTTGTGGGAAAAATAAAATATATTTGTTACCGTGTATTTGTGTGTTCTGAGTATAAAAACAATATTCTCAAATATATATTTACAACACAGTTATGTATGTACTGTCTGTAGTAACGGCAACACTGAACCAAAAAAAGGCCTAAGTCATTATGATGAATGGAGAAGAAGTGTTTTCCATTCATCATAGTGTTTTACATTGAGCACATCAGTGTTCAACTGGTTCTTATAAATGTCTATTCATATGATGGTTTGTGTGTCATTTGAAAACAAAATACCCTTTTAATAAGAAATAACATTGTTTTGAATGTAAAGTTTCATTTTGCTGGAGAATTGAGGGGTTTTGCCCATTGTGTGTGTGTTGTTTGATTTGTGTGTAGAGTTCTGAGAATATGAGGCTTTCAGAACATGTGTGTAAACAATAGAGAAAACCTGTAAGACACGTTCTACAGTCTTTTAGTGTGTGTGTTTCAGCAGTGATGTCAAAAGGTGGACAGCATTTTTTGAGAAAGATATTTAGAAATAAACAAAACTACTCATTAGATCAGTATCTTTCTTGCAATAAAATAGAACAATTCAAGATGTTGTATTGAGATAATAGTGTTTACAAAAATCATTAACTGCTATATTTTCAAACATGAAGTTTAGGAGTCAAATCAAATCAAATGTAATTTGTCAAGAGGCCTCCTGAGTTGTGCAGTGGTCTAAGGCTCTGCATTGCAGTGCTAGCTGTGTCACTACAGATCCTGGTTCGATTCCAGGCTGTGTCGCAGGCGGCCGCGACCGGGAGACCAATGAGGTGACGCACAATTGGTCTGGTGTCGTCCGGGTTAGGGGAGGGTTTGGCCGGCCGGGATGTCCTCGTCCCATCACGCTCTAGCGACTCCTGTGGTGGGCCGGGCGCATGCATGCTGACACGGTCACCAAGTGTATAGTAGCAGCAGCAATTTATGAGTGTAAACGTGTGTCATGTGTGTGTGCGTATGTAGTGTGTGTGTAAGGGTTTTGTGTGGGAGTGTCTATGAAGTCTGTGTTAGTCAGTGTGAATATGCTTACAGGGTTTGGGACAGCCACCTCTCAATAGGTGTATAAACAATGCTTTATACTGTATTAATTTAACAATATGTTTTGGAGCAAAGCAGTTAACCCCCAACAACAACAACTGCTCCCCGAGCGCTGGTGACGTTGATTAAGGCAACTCTTTCATTAAGAGGGGTTGGGTTAAATGTGTTAGACACATTTCAGTTGAATGTATTCAGTTGTGCAACTGACTAGGTATCATCTTTCCTTTCTATTACCAATTTGCATCACTTCTGTAGAATCACCCATTTGCCCATATATGTATTCTCTCTAAATCTTGTCACTCTCTCTCTCTTCAGGCTGGTATGATCCGGACAGACTCAGATGAGTACTTCATTGAGCCGTTGGAGAGAGGGACTCAGGAGCATGAGGACCTGGGTAGAGTCCATGTTGTCTACAGGAGATCTGCTGTTCTACAGGCCCCCTCTGACATCTCACTGGACTACCGACTGGAAGGTAAGCTGTGTGTGTGATACACTGTATATACATACATTATATATCATTTATATATTATTTAGCAGATGCTTTTAACCAAACTGACTTACATTCATGTGGATCACCACTGTTCCCTCTTCCCAGGACTCCATACTACCATTAACATATAGTCACAACAGATAGTAGTGAGTGGTTAGCCAGCGTGCTAGTCCATGTCGGTGGGTTAGTGAGTGGTTAGCCAGCGTGCTAGTCCATGTCGGTGGGTTAGTGAGTGGTTAGCCAGCGTGCTAGTTCATGTCGGTGGGTTAGTGAGTGGTTAGCCAGCGTGCTAGTCCATGTCGGTGGGTTAGTGAGTGGTTAGCCAGCGTGCTAGTCCATGTCGGTGGGTTAGTGAGTGGTTAGCCAGCGTGTTAGTCCATGTCGGTGGGTTAGTGAGTGGTTAGCCAGCGTGCTAGTCCATGTCGGTGGGTTAGTGAGTGGTTAGCCAGCGTGCTAGTCCATGTCGGTGGGTTAGTGAGTGGTTAGCCAGCGTGTTAGTCCATGTCGGTGGGTTAGTGAGTGGTTAGCCAGCGTGTTAGTCCATGTCGGTGGGTTAGTGAGTGGTTAGCCAGCGTGTTAGTCCATGTCGGTGGGTGTGGGTTAGTGAGTGGTTAGCCAGCGTGCTAGTCCATGTCGGTGGGTGTGGGTTAGTGAGTGGTTAGCCAGCGTGCTAGTCCATGTCGGTGGGTGTGGGTTAGTGAGTGGTTAGCCAGCGTGCTAGTCCATGTCGGTGGGTGTGGGTTAGTGAGTGGTTAGCCTTCGTCCCAGGACTCCATACTACCATTAACATATAGTCACAACAGTTAGGAATCACCACTCGATCAGTACGCTGTTCCCTCGTCCAAGGGCTCCATACTACCAACCAACGTATGCTGCGTGTCGATACTCATTGTGGTCTGTACCTGGATCCTGCAGATCACCCAACGCCAACATGTAATTTCTTACAATTTGGAAAAGACGCAAAATCCCCTCATCCAGACAAATATTCCAGATGTGTCGTCCTGCCCACACATCTGTCGGGGCCATGGCTGCAGCACTTCCTCTCCAGGTCAATGGGCATCTCCCAGCAATTCAGTCAGATGCAAGAGTGGGTCTGTCCTCTGTCTGGAGTTCCTTGGATAGGACTCCGCAAATCCATTATGTCAGACGTCACTCCAGGTAGATGGGTAGCAACCTGATCCAGAACCTCCCCCTTTTCCTCAAAGGAAGATCTCTCAGCCTGTATAGATAGTGAAAATAAACTGAAGTCAAAGATTGAGAAATAGGATTTTAATATTGTGAAATGTTATTGCAGTGCAGTAATATCTAACAGATGCACTACGTATACCCAATACACACTAATCTAAGTAAAGGAATGGAATTAAGAATATATACATATTTGGACGAGTGATGTCAGAGTGTCATAGACTAAGATACAGTAGAATAGTATAGAATACCGTATAGTTGAAGTTGAAGTCAGAAGTTTACATACACCTTAGCCAAATACATTTAAAGAAGTTTATATACACTCAATTAGTATTTGGTAGCATTGCCTTTAAATTGTTTAACTTGGGTCAAACGTTTCAGGTAGCCTTCCACAAGCTTCCCACAATAAGTTGGGTGAATTTTGGCCCATTCCTCCTGACAGAACTGGTGTAACTGAGTCAGGTTTGTAGGCCTCCTTGATCGCACACGCTTTTTCAGTTCTGCCCACAAATATTCTATATGATTAAGGTGAGGGCTTTGTGATGGCCACTCCAATACCATGACTTTGTTGTCCTTAAGCCATTTTGCCACAACTGTGGAAGTATGCTTGGGGTCATTGTCCATTTGGAAGACCCATTTGCGACTAAGTTTCAACTTCCTGACTGATGTCTTGATGTTGCTTCAATATATACACATAATTTTCCTTCCTCATGATGCCATCTATTTTGTGAAGTGCACCAGTCCCTCCTGCAGCAAAGCACCCCCACAACATGATGCTGCCACCCCCGTGCTTCACGGTTGGGATGGTGTTCTTCAGCTTGCAAGCCTCCCCCTTTTTCCTCCAAACATAACGATGGTCATTACGGCCAAACAGTTCTATTTTTGTTTCATCAGACCAGAGGTCATTTCTCCAAAAAGTAAGATCTTTGTCCCCATGTGCAGTTGAAATCCGTAGTCTGGCTTTATTATGGCGGTTTTGGAGCAGTGGCTTCTTCCTTGCTGAGCGGCCTTTCAGGTTATGTCGATATAGGACTTGTTTTACTGTGGATATAGATACTTTTGTACCTGTTTCCTCCAGCATCTTCACAAGGTCCTTTGCTGTTGTTCTGAGATTGATTTGCACTTTTCGCACCAGTGTACGTTCATCTTTAGGAGACAGAATGCGTCTCCTTCCTGAGCGGTATGGCGGCTGCGTGGTCCCATGGTGTTTATACTTGCGTACTATTGTTTGTACAGATGAACGTGGTACATTCAGGCGTTTGGAAATTGCTCCCAAGGATGAACCAGACTTGTGGAGGTCTACAAACAATTTCTGAGATCTAGGCTGATTTCTTTTGATTTTCCCTTGATGTCGAGTGTAGAGGCACTGAGTTTGAAGGTAGGCCTTGAAATACATCCACAGGTACACCTCTAATGGACTCAAATTATGTCAATTAGCCTATCAGAAGCTTCTAAAGCCATGACATCATCTTCTGGACTTTTCCAAGCTGTTTAAAGACACAGTTAACTTAGTGTATGTAAACTTCTGACCCACTGGAATTGTGATATAGTGAATTATAAGTGAAATAATCTGTCTGTAAACAATTGTTGGAAGAATTACTTGTGTCATGCACAAAGTAGATGTCCTAACTGACTTGCCAAAACTATAGTTTGTTAACATGAAATCTGTGGAGTGGTTGAAAAATTAGTTTTAATGACTTCAACCTATGTATGTAAACTTCCGACTTCAACTGTACTTATGAGATGAGTAATGCAAGGTATGTAAACATTATTATAGTGACTAGTGTTCCATTTATGAAATTGGCCTGTGATTTCTAGTCTATGCCTATAGGCAGCAGCCTCTAATGTGCTAGTGATGGCTGTTTAACAGTTTGATGGCCTTGAGAGATGTTTTTCAGTCTCTCGGTCCCAGCTTTGATGCACCTGTACTCGCCTTCTGGATGATAGCGGGGTGAACAGGTAGTGACTTGGGTGGTTGTTGGCCTTCCTGTGACATCGAGTGCTGTAGGTGTCCTGGAGGGCAGGTAGTTTGCCCCCGGTAATGCGTTGAGCAGACCACACCACCCTCTGGAGAACCCTGCAGTTGCGGGCGGTGCAGTTTCCGTACCAGGCGGTGATACAGCTCGACAGGATGCTCTCAATTGTGCATCTGTAAAAGTTTGTGAGGGTTTTAGTTGCCAAGCCAAATTTCTTTATCCTCCTGAGCTTGAAGAGGCTCTGTTGCGCCTTCTTCACCACACTGTCTGTGTGGGTGAACCATTTCAGTTTGACAGTGATGTACGCTGAGGAACTTGAAGCTTTCCACCTTCTCCACTGCGATCCCATCGATGTAGATAGTGGGGTGCATCTCCTTTGTTCTGTTGACGTTGAGTGAGAGGTTGTTTCCTGGCACCACACTCCCAGAGCCCTCACCTCCTCCCTGTAGGCTGTCTCACCACCACACTCCCAGAGCCCTCACCTCCTCCCTGTAGGCTGTCTCACCACCACACTCCCAGAGCCCTCACCTCCTCCCTGTAGGCTGTCTCACCACCACACTCCCAGAGCCCTCACCTCCTCCCTGTAGGCTGTCTCACCACCACACTCCCACAGCCCTCACCTCCTCCCTGTAGGCTGTCTCACCACCACACTCCCACAGCCCTCACCTCCTCCCTGTAGGCTGTCTCACCACCACACTCCCACAGCCCTCACCTCCTCCCTGTAGGCTGTCTCACCACCACACTCCCAGAGCCCTCACCTCCTCCCTGTAGGCTGTCTCATCACCACACTCCCAGAGCCCTCACCTCCTCCCTGTAGGCTGTCTCACCACCACACTCCCAGAGCCCTCACCTCCTCCCTGTAGGCTGTCTCACCACCACACTCCCAGAGCCCTCACCTCCTCCCTGTAGGCTGTCTCACCACCACACTCCCAGAGCCCTCACCTCCTCCCTGTAGGCTGTCTCACCACCACACTCCCAGAGCCCTCACCTCCTCCCTGTAGGCTGTCTCACCACCACACTCCCACAGCCCTCACCTCCTCCCTGTAGGCTGTCTCACCACCACACTCCCACAGCCCTCACCTCCTCCCTGTAGGCTGTCTCACCACCACACTCCCACAGCCCTCACCTCCTCCCTGTAGGCTGTCTCACCACCACACTCCCAGAGCCCTCACCTCCTCCCTGTAGGCTGTCTCATCACCACACTCCCAGAGCCCTCACCTCCTCCCTGTAGGCTGTCTCACCACCACACTCCCAGAGCCCTCACCTCCTCCCTGTAGGCTGTCTCATCACCACACTCCCAGAGCCCTCACCTCCTCCCTGTAGGCTGTCTCACCACCACACTCCCAGAGCCCTCACCTCCTCCCTGTAGGCTGTCTCACCACCACACTCCCACAGCCCTCACCTCCTCCCTGTAGGCTGTCTCACCACCACACTCCCAGAGCCCTCACCTCCTCCCTGTAGGCTGTCTCACCACCACACTCCCACAGCCCTCACCTCCTCCCTGTAGGCTGTCTCACCACCACACTCCCAGGCCCTCACCTCCTCCCTGTAGGCTGTCTCACCACCACACTCCCAGAGCCCTCACCTCCTCCCTGTAGGCTGTCTCACCACCACACTCCCAGAGCCCTCACCTCCTCCCTGTAGGCTGTCTCACCACCACACTCCCAGAGCCCTCACCTCCTCCCTGTAGGCTGTCTCACCACCACACTCCCAGAGCCCTCACCTCCTCCCTGTAGGCTGTCTCACCACCACACTCCCAGAGCCCTCACCTCCTCCCTGTAGGCTGTCTCACCACCACACTCCCAGAGCCCTCACCTCCTCCCTGTAGGCTGTCTCACCACCACACTCCCAGAGCCCTCACCTCCTCCCTGTAGGCTGTCTCACCACCACACTCCCAGAGCCCTCACCTCCTCCCTGTAGGCTGTCTCACCACCACACTCCCATAGCCCTCACCTCCTCCCTGTAGGCTGTCTCACCACCACACTCCCACAGCCCTCACCTCCTCCCTGTAGGCTGTCTCACCACCACACTCCCAGAGCCCTCACCTCCTCCCTGTAGGCTGTCTCACCACCACACTCCCAGAGCCCTCACCTCCTCCCTGTAGGCTGTCTCACCACCACACTCCCAGAGCCCTCACCTCCTCCCTGTAGGCTGTCTCACCACCACACTCCCAGAGCCCTCACCTCCTCCCTGTAGGCTGTCTCATCACCACACTCCCAGAGCCCTCACCTCCTCCCTGTAGGCTGTCTCACCACCACACTCCCAGAGCCCTCACCTCCTCCCTGTAGGCTGTCTCACCACCACACTCCCACAGCCCTCACCTCTTCCCTGTAGGCTGTCTCACCACCACACTCCCAGAGCCCTCACCTCCTCCCTGTAGGCTGTCTCACCACCACACTCCCAGAGCCCTCACCTCCTCCCTGTAGGCTGTCTCACCACCACACTCCCAGAGCCCTCACCTCCTCCCTGTAGGCTGTCTCACCACCACACTCCCAGAGCCCTCACCTCCTCCCTGTAGGCTGTCTCATCACCACACTCCCAGAGCCCTCACCTCCTCCCTGTAGGCTGTCTCACCACCACACTCCCAGAGCCCTCACCTCCTCCCTGTAGGCTGTCTCACCACCACACTCCCACAGCCCTCACCTCCTCCCTGTAGGCTGTCTCACCACCACACTCCCAGAGCCCTCACCTCCTCCCTGTAGGCTGTCTCACCACCACACTCCCACAGCCCTCACCTCCTCCCTGTAGGCTGTCTCACCACCACACTCCCAGGCCCTCACCTCCTCCCTGTAGGCTGTCTCACCACCACACTCCCAGAGCCCTCACCTCCTCCCTGTAGGCTGTCTCACCACCACACTCCCAGAGCCCTCACCTCCTCCCTGTAGGCTGTCTCACCACCACACTCCCAGAGCCCTCACCTCCTCCCTGTAGGCTGTCTCACCACCACACTCCCAGAGCCCTCACCTCCTCCCTGTAGGCTGTCTCACCACCACACTCCCAGAGCCCTCACCTCCTCCCTGTAGGCTGTCTCACCACCACACTCCCAGAGCCCTCACCTCCTCCCTGTAGGCTGTCTCACCACCACACTCCCAGAGCCCTCACCTCCTCCCTGTAGGCTGTCTCACCACCACACTCCCAGAGCCCTCACCTCCTCCCTGTAGGCTGTCTCACCACCACACTCCCACAGCCCTCACCTCCTCCCTGTAGGCTGTCTCACCACCACACTCCCACAGCCCTCACCTCCTCCCTGTAGGCTGTCTCACCACCACACTCCCAGAGCCCTCACCTCCTCCCTGTAGGCTGTCTCACCACCACACTCCCAGAGCCCTCACCTCCTCCCTGTAGGCTGTCTCACCACCACACTCCCAGAGCCCTCACCTCCTCCCTGTAGGCTGTCTCATCACCACACTCCCAGAGCCCTCACCTCCTCCCTGTAGGCTGTCTCACCACCACACTCCCAGAGCCCTCACCTCCTCCCTGTAGGCTGTCTCACCACCACACTCCCACAGCCCTCACCTCTTCCCTGTAGGCTGTCTCACCACCACACTCCCAGAGCCCTCACCTCCTCCCTGTAGGCTGTCTCACAACCACACTCCCAGAGCCCTCACCTCCTCCCTGTAGGCTGTCTCACCACCACACTCCCAGAGCCCTCACCTCCTCCCTGTAGGCTGTCTCACCACCACACTCCCAGAGCCCTCACCTCCTCCCTGTAGGCTGTCTCACCACCACACTCCCAGAGCCCTCACCTCCTCCCTGTAGGCTGTCTCACCACCACACTCCCAGAGCCCTCACCTCCTCCCTGTAGGCTGTCTCACCACCACACTCCCAGAGCCCTCACCTCCTCCCTGTAGGCTGTCTCACCACCACACTCCCAGAGCCCTCACCTCCTCCCTGTAGGCTGTCTCACCACCACACTCCCAGAGCCCTCACCTCCTCCCTGTAGGCTGTCTCACCACCACACTCCCAGAGCCCTCACCTCCTCCCTGTAGGCTGTCTCACCACCACACTCCCAGAGCCCTCACCTCCTCCCTGTAGGCTGTCTCACCACCACACTCCCAGAGCCCTCACCTCCTCCCTGTAGGCTGTCTCACCACCACACTCCCAGAGCCCTCACCTCCTCCCTGTAGGCTGTCTCACCACCACACTCCCAGAGCCCTCACCTCCTCCCTGTAGGCTGTCTCACCACCACACTCCCAGAGCCCTCACCTCCTCCCTGTAGGCTGTCTCACCACCACACTCCCAGAGCCCTCACCTCCTCCCTGTAGGCTGTCTCACCACCACACTCCCACAGCCCTCACCTCCTCCCTGTAGGCTGTCTCACCACCACACTCCCAGAGCCCTCACCTCCTCCCTGTAGGCTGTCTCACCACCACACTCCCAGAGCCCTCACCTCCTCCCTGTAGGCTGTCTCACCACCACACTCCCAGAGCCCTCACCTCCTCCCTGTAGGCTGTCTCACCACCACACTCCCACAGCCCTCACCTCCTCCCTGTAGACTGTCTCACCACCACACTCCCACAGCCCTCACCTCCTCCCTGTAGGCTGTCTCACCACCACACTCCCAGAGCCCTCACCTCCTCCCTGTAGACTGTCTCATCACCACACTCCCAGAGCCCTCACCTCCTCCCTGTAGGCTGTCTCACCACCACACTCCCAGAGCCCTCACCTCCTCCCTGTAGGCTGTCTCACCACCACACTCCCAGAGCCCTCACCTCCTCCCTGTAGGCTGTCTCATCACCACACTCCCAGAGCCCTCACCTCCTCCCTGTAGGCTGTCTCACCACCACACTCCCAGAGCCCTCACCTCCTCCCTGTAGGCTGTCTCACCACCACACTCCCAGAGCCCTCACCTCCTCCCTGTAGGCTGTCTCACCACCACACTCCCAGAGCCCTCACCTCCTCCCTGTAGACTGTCTCACCACCACACTCCCAGAGTCCTCACCTCCTCCCTGTAGGCTGTCTCACCACCACACTCCCAGAGCCCTCACCTCCTCCCTGTAGACTGTCTCATCACCACACTCCCAGAGCCCTCACCTCCTCCCTGTAGACTGTCTCATCACCACACTCCCAGCGCCCTCACCTCCTCCCTGTAGGCTGTCTCACCACCACACTCCCACAGCCCTCACCTCCTCCCTGTAGACTGTCTCACCACCACACTCCCACAGCCCTCACCTCCTCCCTGTAGACTGTCTCATCACCACACTCCCACAGCCCTCACCTCCTCCCTGTAGACTGTCTCACCACCACACTCCCAGAGCCCTCACCTCCTCCCTGTAGGCTGTCTCACCACCACACTCCCAGAGCCCTCACCTCCTCCCTGTAGGCTGTCTCATCACCACACTCCCAGAGCCCTCACCTCCTCCCTGTAGGCTGTCTCACCACCACACTCCCAGAGCCCTCACCTCCTCCCTGTAGGCTGTCTCACCACCACACTCCCAGAGCCCTCACCTCCTCCCTGTAGGCTGTCTCATCACCACACTCCCAGAGCCCTCACCTCCTCCCTGTAGGCTGTCTCACCACCACACTCCCAGAGCCCTCACCTCCTCCCTGTAGGCTGTCTCACCACCACACTCCCAGAGCCCTCACCTCCTCCCTGTAGGCTGTCTCACCACCACACTCCCAGAGCCCTCACCTCCTCCCTGTAGACTGTCTCACCACCACACTCCCAGAGTCCTCACCTCCTCCCTGTAGGCTGTCTCACCACCACACTCCCAGAGCCCTCACCTCCTCCCTGTAGACTGTCTCATCACCACACTCCCAGAGCCCTCACCTCCTCCCTGTAGACTGTCTCATCACCACACTCCCAGCGCCCTCACCTCCTCCCTGTAGGCTGTCTCACCACCACACTCCCACAGCCCTCACCTCCTCCCTGTAGACTGTCTCACCACCACACTCCCACAGCCCTCACCTCCTCCCTGTAGACTGTCTCATCACCACACTCCCACAGCCCTCACCTCCTCCCTGTAGACTGTCTCACCACCACACTCCCAGAGCCCTCACCTCCTCCCTGTAGGCTGTCTCACCACCACACTCCCAGAGCCCTCACCTCCTCCCTGTAGGCTGTCTCACCACCACACTCCCAGAGCCCTCACCTCCTCCCTGTAGGCTGTCTCACCACCACACTCCCAGAGCCCTCACCTCCTCCCTGTAGGCTGTCTCACCACCACACTCCCAGAGCCCTCACCTCCTCCCTGTAGGCTGTCTCACCACCACACTCCCAGAGCCCTCACCTCCTCCCTGTAGGCTGTCTCACCACCACACTCCCAGAGCCCTCACCTCCTCCCTGTAGGCTGTCTCACCACCACACTCCCAGAGCCCTCACCTCCTCCCTGTAGGCTGTCTCACCACCACACTCCCAGAGCCCTCACCTCCTCCCTGTAGGCTGTCTCACCACCACACTCCCAGAGCCCTCACCTCCTCCCTGTAGGCTGTCTCACCACCACACTCCCAGAGCCCTCACCTCCTCCCTGTAGGCTGTCTCACCACCACACTCCCACAGCCCTCACCTCCTCCCTGTAGGCTGTCTCACCACCACACTCCCAGAGCCCTCACCTCTTCCCTGTAGGCTGTCTCACCACCACACTCCCAGAGCCCTCACCTCCTCCCTGTAGGCTGTCTCACCACCACACTCCCAGAGCCCTCACCTCCTCCCTGTAGGCTGTCTCACCACCACACTCCCAGAGCCCTCACCTCCTCCCTGTAGGCTGTCTCATCACCACACTCCCACAGCCCTCACCTCCTCCCTGTAGGCTGTCTCACCACCACACTCCCAGAGCCCTCACCTCCTCCCTGTAGGCTGTCTCACCACCACACTCCCAGAGCCCTCACCTCCTCCCTGTAGGCTGTCTCACCACCACACTCCCAGAGCCCTCACCTCCTCCCTGTAGGCTGTCTCACCACCACACTCCCAGAGCCCTCACCTCCTCCCTGTAGGCTGTCTCACCACCACACTCCCAGAGCCCTCACCTCCTCCCTGTAGGCTGTCTCACCACCACACTCCCAGAGCCCTCACCTCCTCCCTGTAGGCTGTCTCACCACCACACTCCCACAGCCCTCACCTCCTCCCTGTAGACTGTCTCACCACCACACTCCCAGAGCCCTCACCTCCTCCCTGTAGGCTGTCTCACCACCACACTCCCACAGCCCTCACCTCTTCCCTGTAGGCTGTCTCACCACCACACTCCCAGAGCCCTCACCTCCTCCCTGTAGGCTGTCTCACAACCACACTCCCAGAGCCCTCACCTCCTCCCTGTAGGCTGTCTCACCACCACACTCCCAGAGCCCTCACCTCCTCCCTGTAGGCTGTCTCACCACCACACTCCCACAGCCCTCACCTCTTCCCTGTAGGCTGTCTCACCACCACACTCCCAGAGCCCTCACCTCCTCCCTGTAGGCTGTCTCACCACCACACTCCCAGAGCCCTCACCTCCTCCCTGTAGGCTGTCTCACCACCACACTCCCAGAGCCCTCACCTCCTCCCTGTAGGCTGTCTCACCACCACACTCCCAGAGCCCTCACCTCCTCCCTGTAGGCTGTCTCACCACCACACTCCCAGAGCCCTCACCTCCTCCCTGTAGGCTGTCTCACCACCACACTCCCAGAGCCCTCACCTCCTCCCTGTAGGCTGTCTCACCACCACACTCCCAGAGCCCTCACCTCCTCCCTGTAGGCTGTCTCACCACCACACTCCCAGAGCCCTCACCTCCTCCCTGTAGGCTGTCTCACCACCACACTCCCAGAGCCCTCACCTCCTCCCTGTAGGCTGTCTCACCACCACACTCCCAGAGCCCTCACGTCCTCCCTGTAGGCTGTCTCACCACCACACTCCCACAGCCCTCACCTCCTCCCTGTAGGCTGTCTCACCACCACACTCCCAGAGCCCTCACCTCCTCCCTGTAGGCTGTCTCACCACCACACTCCCAGAGCCCTCACGTCCTCCCTGTAGGCTGTCTCACCACCACACTCCCACAGCCCTCACCTCCTCCCTGTAGGCTGTCTCACCACCACACTCCCAGAGCCCTCACCTCCTCCCTGTAGGCTGTCTCACCACCACACTCCCAGGCCCTCACCTCCTCCCTGTAGGCTGTCTCACCACCACACTCCCAGAGCCCTCACCTCCTCCCTGTAGGCTGTCTCATCACCACACTCCCAGAGCCCTCACCTCCTCCCTGTAGGCTGTCTCACCACCACACTCCCAGAGCCCTCACCTCCTCCCTGTAGGCTGTCTCACCACCACACTCCCACAGCCCTCACCTCCTCCCTGTAGGCTGTCTCACCACCACACTCCCAGAGCCCTCACGTCCTCCCTGTAGGCTGTCTCACCACCACACTCCCAGAGCCCTCACCTCCTCCCTGTAGGCTGTCTCACCACCACACTCCCACAGCCCTCACCTCCTCCCTGTAGGCTGTCTCACCACCACACTCCCAGAGCCCTCACCTCCTCCCTGTAGGCTGTCTCACCACCACACTCCCAGAGCCCTCACCTCCTCCCTGTAGGCTGTCTCACCACCACACTCCCAGAGCCCTCACCTCCTCCCTGTAGGCTGTCTCACCACCACACTCCCAGAGCCCTCACCTCCTCCCTGTAGGCTGTCTCACCACCACACTCCCAGAGCCCTCACCTCCTCCCTGTAGGCTGTCTCACCACCACACTCCCACAGCCCTCACCTCCTCCCTGTAGGCTGTCTCATCACCACACTCCCAGAGCCCTCACCTCCTCCCTGTAGGCTGTCTCACCACCACACTCCCAGAGCCCTCACCTCCTCCCTGTAGGCTGTCTCACCACCACACTCCCACAGCCCTCACCTCCTCCCTGTAGGCTGTCTCACCACCACACTCCCAGAGCCCTCACCTCTTCCCTGTAGGCTGTCTCACCACCACACTCCCAGAGCCCTCACCTCCTCCCTGTAGGCTGTCTCACCACCACACTCCCAGAGCCCTCACCTCCTCCCTGTAGGCTGTCTCACCACCACACTCCCAGAGCCCTCACCTCCTCCCTGTAGGCTGTCTCGTCACCACACTCCCAGAGCCCTCACCTCCTCCCTGTAGGCTGTCTCACCACCACACTCCCAGAGCCCTCACCTCTTCCCTGTAGGCTGTCTCACCACCACACTCCCAGAGCCCTCACCTCCTCCCTGTAGGCTGTCTCACCACCACACTCCCAGAGCCCTCACCTCCTCACTGTAGGCTGTCTCATCACCACACTCCCACAGCCCTCACCTCCTCCCTGTAGGCTGTCTCACCACCACACTCCCAGAGCCCTCACCTCTTCCCTGTAGGCTGTCTCACCACCACACTCCCAGAGCCCTCACCTCCTCCCTGTAGGCTGTCTCACCACCACACTCCCAGAGCCCTCACCTCCTCCCTGTAGGCTGTCTCACCACCACACTCCCAGAGCCCTCACCTCCTCCCTGTAGGCTGTCTCATCACCACACTCCCAGAGCCCTCACCTCCTCCCTGTAGGCTGTCTCACCACCACACTCCCAGAGCCCTCACCTCCTCACTGTAGGCTGTCTCATCACCACACTCCCACAGCCCTCACCTCCTCCCTGTAGGCTGTCTCACCACCACACTCCCAGAGCCCTCACCTCCTCCCTGTAGGCTGTCTCACCACCACACTCCCAGAGCCCTCACCTCCTCCCTGTAGGCTGTCTCACCACCACACTCCCAGAGCCCTCACCTCTTCCCTGTAGGCTGTCTCACCACCACACTCCCAGAGCCCTCACCTCCTCCCTGTAGGCTGTCTCACCACCACACTCCCAGAGCCCTCACCTCCTCCCTGTAGGCTGTCTCACCACCACACTCCCAGAGCCCTCACCTCCTCCCTGTAGGCTGTCTCACCACCACACTCCCACAGCCCTCACCTCCTCCCTGTAGGCTGTCTCATCACCACACTCCCAGAGCCCTCACCTCCTCCCTGTAGACTGTCTCACCACCACACTCCCAGAGCCCTCACCTCCTCCCTGTAGGCTGTCTCACCACCACACTCCCACAGCCCTCACCTCCTCCCTGTAGGCTGTCTCACCACCACACTCCCAGAGCCCTCACCTCCTCCCTGTAGGCTGTCTCACCACCACACTCCCAGAGCCCTCACCTCCTCCCTGTAGGCTGTCTCACCACCACACTCCCAGAGCCCTCACCTCCTCCCTGTAGGCTGTCTCACCACCACACTCCCAGAGCCCTCACCTCCTCCCTGTAGGCTGTCTCACCACCACACTCCCAGAGCCCTCACCTCCTCCCTGTAGGCTGTCTCACCACCACACTCCCATAGCCCTCACCTCCTCCCTGTAGGCTGTCTCACCACCACACTCCCACAGCCCTCACCTCCTCCCTGTAGGCTGTCTCACCACCACACTCCCAGAGCCCTCACCTCCTCCCTGTAGGCTGTCTCACCACCACACTCCCAGAGCCCTCACCTCCTCCCTGTAGGCTGTCTCACCACCACACTCCCAGAGCCCTCACCTCCTCCCTGTAGGCTGTCTCACCACCACACTCCCAGGCCCTCACCTCCTCCCTGTAGGCTGTCTCACCACCACACTCCCAGGCCCTCACCTCCTCCCTGTAGGCTGTCTCACCACCACACTCCCAGAGCCCTCACCTCCTCCCTGTAGGCTGTCTCACCACCACACTCCCAGAGCCCTCACCTCCTCCCTGTAGGCTGTCTCACCACCACACTCCCACAGCCCTCACCTCCTCCCTGTAGGCTGTCTCATCACCACACTCCCACAGCCCTCACCTCCTCCCTGTAGGCTGTCTCACCACCACACTCCCAGAGCCCTCACCTCCTCCCTGTAGGCTGTCTCACCACCACACTCCCAGAGCCCTCACCTCCTCCCTGTAGGCTGTCTCATCACCACACTCCCAGAGCCCTCACCTCCTCCCTGTAGGCTGTCTCACCACCACACTCCCAGAGCCCTCACCTCCTCCCTGTAGGCTGTCTCACCACCACACTCCCACAGCCCTCACCTCCTCCCTGTAGGCTGTCTCACCACCACACTCCCACAGCCCTCACCTCCTCCCTGTAGGCTGTCTCACCACCACACTCCCACAGCCCTCACCTCCTCCCTGTAGGCTGTCTCACCACCACACTCCCAGGCCCTCACCTCCTCCCTGTAGGCTGTCTCACCACCACACTCCCAGGCCCTCACCTCCTCCCTGTAGGCTGTCTCACCACCACACTCCCAGAGCCCTCACCTCCTCCCTGTAGGCTGTCTCACCACCACACTCCCAGAGCCCTCACCTCCTCCCTGTAGGCTGTCTCACCACCACACTCCCACAGCCCTCACCTCCTCCCTGTAGGCTGTCTCATCACCACACTCCCACAGCCCTCACCTCCTCCCTGTAGGCTGTCTCACCACCACACTCCCAGAGCCCTCACGTCCTCCCTGTAGGCTGTCTCACCACCACACTCCCAGAGCCCTCACCTCCTCCCTGTAGGCTGTCTCACCACCACACTCCCAGAGCCCTCACCTCCTCCCTGTAGGCTGTCTCACCACCACACTCCCAGAGCCCTCACCTCCTCCCTGTAGGCTCTCACCACCACACTCCCAGAGCCCTCACCTCCTCCCTGTAGGCTGTCTCACCACCACACTCCCAGAGCCCTCACCTCCTCCCTGTAGGCTGTCTCACCACCACACTCCCACAGCCCTCACCTCCTCCCTGTAGGCTGTCTCACCACCACACTCCCATAGCCCTCACCTCCTCCCTGTAGGCTGTCTCACCACCACACTCCCAGAGCCCTCACCTCCTCCCTGTAGGCTGTCTCACCACCACACTCCCAGAGCCCTCACCTCCTCCCTGTAGGCTGTCTCACCACCACACTCCCACAGCCCTCACCTCCTCCCTGTAGGCTGTCTCGTCATTGTTGGTAATCAAGCCTAATACTGTTGTGTCGTCTGCAAACTTGATGATTGAGTTGGAGGCGTGCTTGGCTACGCAGTCATGGTTGAACAGGGAGTACAGGAGGGGGCTGAGCATACTCCCTTGTTGAGGATCAGCGAAGTGGAGGTGTTGTTTCCTACCTTCACCACCTGGGGGCGGCCCGTCAGGAATTCCAGGACCCAGTTGCACAGGGTCGGATTCAGACCCAGGACCTCAAGCTTAATGATCAGCTTGGAGTGTACTATGGTGTTGAATGCTGAGCTGTAGTTAATAAAAAGCATTCTTACATATCACCTTACTTGTCCAGATGGGATAGGGCAGTGTGCAGAGTAATGGTGATTGCGTCGTCTGTGGATCTATTGGGGCGAATTGAAGTGGGTGTCAGGTAAGGTGGAGGTGATATGATCCTTGACTAGTCTCTCAAAGCACTTCATGATGACAGAGGTGATGCTACGGGTTGATAGTCATTTAGTTCAGTTACCTTTGCCTTCTTGGGTACAGGAACAATGGTGGCCATCTTGAAGCATGTGGGGACAGCAGACTGGGATAGGGATAGATTGAATATATCTGTAAACACAACAGCCAGCTGGTCTGTACATGCTCTGAGGACGCGGCTAGGGATGCCGTCTGGGCCGGGAGCCTTGTGAGGGTTGACACATTTAAATGTTTTCCTCACGTCGGCCACGGAGAAGGAGAGCCCACAGTCCTTGGTAGCGGCGGCGTCAGTAGCACTGCGTTATCCTCAAAGCGGGCAAAGAAGGTGTTTAGCTTGTCTGGCACTGGGCTATATAAATATTTGAAAAACATATCTAGCTAGCTAGCTAGTCAAACTAGGTAGCTAGCTAGCTAAAGAGGACTACCATCTTATTCTCGCCAATGCAAGGGACCATACCAAGTATTGGAGTCAAAAGGGCAAAGGAATAACGTTACCAAGGAAGCCAAGCCAAGCTATTTTCCGTGAATGCAACGCTTTCTTTAAACAAGTGTGATAGCTAGCTAACGTAGCTACCAACTTGGTGTGCTAGCTATCGTCAGAGTGAAATCCATTTTTTTACCAGGCAGAGAAATTCACGGGAAGGCCGCTAGCTCACATTAGATAGCTAGTTATAACATTATATAACAATGTAGCCTACCTTACATTGCTAATTTTCTGGCTAACAACCTAAACACTTTTTATTTCAGTATAAAAATTTGATTTATAACCAATATATCACATTTTGTAAGATGGAATCGATTTATCTTCTTTTAAATTGTGAACTTATGTTCTGTTATCGCACCCAATATCAATGTCAAATTTGCTGCAGCCTAGACTGCATTCAGAGCGGATGTTGATTGCTGGCTGATTTATCACGTCATTCCCAGCCTACTTCCTATGAGAGTTGAGGTTTCTGGGAAATGTAGTTATAATCTAGAACAAATACTGCATTCTAGCCGGAGGGGTTTCCAAAAACACCTCTACACACAAACTTACATAGAGCAACTTTAAGAGTTAGTATCAGCTAGCTAATCACCCAAATAAAGAGTTAGCTGTCAGCTAGCTAAAATCTAAATTTAAGAGATAGTTGTCAGCTAGCTAACCACCCAAATGAAGAGTTAGCTGTCAGCTAGCTAACCACTCAAATAAAAAGTTAGTGACAGCTAGCTAACAACTTAACTAAAACATTAGCTGTCAGTGAACTTAGTATAAGGTTTACAGCTAACTGTCTGTTCATCTTTCCTCTCCAGAACCAGAGCTGTCCCTGCCAGGTGTCCCAGGGATTCTAGACCAGGTGTCCCTGCCAGGTGTCCCGGGGATTCTAGACCAGCTGTCCCTGCCAGGTGTTCCGGGGATTCTAGACCAGGTGTCACGGCAGGTGAAACAGGCGGTGAGGAAGCCGCGCCACGCTGGAGATGACGACTACAACATCGAAGTTCTCCTGGGTGTTGACGACTCCGTGGTGCGTTTCCACGGCAAGGAGCATGTGCAGAACTACCTGCTAACCCTCATGAACATTGTAAGTCACTTCTTCTCTTCTCTTATCTAACTCTAAGCCTCATTATAAGTCACTTCTCTTAATGGAACTAAGCCTCATTATAAGTCACTTCTCTTAATGGAACTAAGCCTCATTGTTAGACACAGCAGAGTAGTGCTATCTTCCTTCAGTACCATGACACACAGCAGAGTGGTGCTATCTTCCTTCAGTACCATGACACACAGCAGAGTAGTGCTATCTTCCTTCAGTACCATGACACACAGCAGAGTAGTGCTATCTTCCTTCAGTACCATGACACACAGCAGAGTAGTGCTATCTTCCTTCAGTACCATGACACACAGCAGAGTAGTGCTATCTTCCTTCAGTACCATGACACACAGCAGAGTAGTGCTATCTTCCTTCAGTACCATGACACACAGCAGAGTAGTGCTATCTTCCTTCAGTACCATGACACACAGCAGAGTGGTGCTATCTTCCTTCAGTACCATGACACACAGCAGAGTAGTGCTATCTTCCTTCAGTACCATGACACACAGCAGAGTAGTGCTATCTTCCTTCAGTACCATGACACACAGCAGAGTGGTGCTATCTTCCTTCAGTACCATGACACACAGCAGAGTAGTGCTATCTTCCTTCAGTACCATGACACACAGCAGAGTAGTGCTATCTTCCTTCAGTACCATGACACACAGCAGAGTGGTGCTATCTTCCTTCAGTACCATGACACACAGCAGAGTAGTGCTATCTTCCTTCAGTACCATGACACACAGCAGAGTAGTGCTATCTTCCTTCAGTACCATGACACACAGCAGAGTAGTGCTATCTTCCTTCAGTACCATGACACACAGCAGAGTAGTGCTATCTTCCTTCAGTACCATGACACACAGCAGAGTAGTGCTATCTTCCTTCAGTACCATGACACACAGCAGAGTGGTGCTATCTTCCTTCAGTACCATGACACACAGCAGAGTAGTGCTATCTTCCTTCAGTACCATGACACACAGCAGAGTAGTGCTATCTTCCTTCAGTACCATGACACACAGCAGAGTGGTGCTATCTTCCTTCAGTACCATGACACACAGCAGAGTGGTGCTATCTTCCTTCAGTACCATGACACACAGCAGAGTGGTGCTATCTTCCTTCAGTACCATGACACACAGCAGAGTGGTGCTATCTTCCTTCAGTACCATGACACACAGCAGAGTGGTGCTATCTTCCTTCAGTACCATGACACACAGCAGAGTAGTGCTATCTTCCTTTATGTATCCTAGATGGTGTTTTATGTATTTAGTTTAATTTTTCTGCTGTCGCTCTGTTTTGCTCTACCTGTCTGTCTGTCTGTCTGTCTGCTATGTGTTATGTGAAACATTGATTAATGTTCACTGTCCCTGTAAAAATTTAAAATAAACTCAGCCTCTCTGAACCTGGCTGAATCTGTCTGAATCTCTAAACCTGTGTGAATATCTCTGAACCTCTCTAAACCTGTGTGTACTGACACAAGGTGAGAGGTGTGATCCAGCCATCACATGGTCTAGATTCTCTTCTCACCTACAGAAGAGACCAGAGGTGTGAGCCAGAGTGGATACTCAGTACATTCCACTGTTCATTCTACAATGTACAGGAAAATAAGAATAATATGGCAGTAACCATGTAGGTTAGAACAATACTGTCTTACTGTGGCAGTAACCCTGTAGGTTAGAACAATACTGTCTTACTGTGGCAGTAACCTTGTAGGTTAGAACAATACTGTCTTACTGTGGCAGTAACCCTGTAGGGTAGAACAATACTGTCTTACTGTGGCAGTAACCCTGTAGGTTAGAACAATACTGTCTTACTGTGGCAGTAACCCTGTAGGTTAGAACAATACTGTCTTACTGTGGCAGTAACCCTGTAGGTTAGAACAATACTGTCTTACTGTGGCAGTAACCCTGTAGGGTAGAACAATACTGTCTTACTGTGGCAGTAACCCTGTAGGTTAGAACAATACTGTCTTACTGTGGCAGTAACCCTGTAGGTTAGAACAATACTGTCTTACTGTGGCAGTAACCCTGTAGGGTAGAACAATACTGTCTTACTGTGGCAGTAACCCTGTAGGGTAGAACAATACTGTCTTACTGTGGCAGTAACCTTGTAGGGTAGAACAATACTGTCTTACTGTGGCAGTAACCCTGTAGGTTAGAACAATACTGTCTTACTGTGGCAGTAACCTTGTAGGGTAGAACAATACTGTCTTACTGTGGCAGTAACCCTGTAGGTTAGAACAATACTGTCTTACTGTGGCAGTAACCCTGTAGGGTAGAACAATACTGTCTTACTGTGGCAGTAACCCTGTAGGTTAGAACAATACTGTCTTACTGTGGCAGTAACCCTGTAGGGTAGAACAATACTGTCTTACTGTGGCAGTAACCCTGTAGGGTAGAACAATACTGTCTTACTGTGGCAGTAACCTTGTAGGGTAGAACAATACTGTCTTACTGTGGCAGTAACCTTGTAGGGTAGAACAATACTGTCTTACTGTGGCAGTAACCTTGTAGGGTAGAACAATACTGTCTTACTGTCTGTTTCAATACTGTCATACTGTCTGTTTCAAAACTGTCTTACTGTCTGTTTCAATAATGTCTTACTGCCTGTTTCAATACTGTCTAACTGTCTTTCAATAATGTCTTACTGTCTGTTTCAATACATTCTTACTGCCTGTTTCAATACTTTCTTACTGTCTGTTTCAATACTGTCTTACTGCCTGTTTCAATTATGTCTTACTGCCTGTTTCAATACTATCTAACTGCCTGTTTCAATACATTCTTACTGCCTGTTTCAATACATTCTTACTGCCTGTTTCAATACATTTTTACTGTCTGTTTCTATACTGTCTTACTGTCTGTTTCAATACTGTCATACTGCCTGTTTCAATAATGTCATACTGCCTGTTTCAATAATGTCATACTGTCTGTTTCAATACTGTCATACTGCCTGTTTCAATAATGTCATACTGCCTGTTTCAATAATGTCATACTGTCTGTTTCAATACTGTCATACTGCCTGTTTCAATAATGTCATACTGTCTGTTTCAATACTGTCTAACTGTCTGTTTCAATACTGTCTAACTGTCTGTTTCAATAATGTCTTACTGCCTGTTTCACTACATTCTTACTTCCTGTTTCAATACTTTCTTACTGCCTGTTTCAATACTGTCTTACTGTGTGTTTCAATACTGTCTTACTGCCTGTTTCAATACTGTCTAACTGTCTGTTTCAATAATGTCTTACTGTCTGTTTCAATATTGTCTAACTGTCTGTTTCAATAATGTCTTATTGCCTGTTTCAATACTTTCTTACTGCCTGTTTCAATACTGTCTTGCTATCTGTTTCAATACTGTCTGCCTATTTCAATACTGTCTTGCTATCTGTTTCAATACTGTCTTACTGCCTGTTTCAATACTGTCTTACTGCCTGTTTCAATACTGTCTTACCGTCTGTTTCAGTCCTGTATTGCTGTGTGTTTCAGTCCTGTCTTACCGTCTGTTTCAGTCCTGTATTGCTGTGTGTTTCAGGTGAATGAGATCTACCACGATGAGTCTCTAGGAGTCCATATCAACGTTGTGTTGGTGAGGATGATCATGCTGGGCTATGCTAAGGTAGGCTCTAAAGATACCACTTAGATATTGTAGGCTCTAAAGATACCACTTAGATAAGGTAGGCTCTAAAGATACCACTTAGATATGATAGGCTCTAAGATACCACTTAGATAAGGTAGGCTCTAAAGATACCACTTAGATATGGTAGGCTCTAAAGATACCACTTAGATATGATAGGCTCTAAGATACCACTTAGATATGGTAGGCTCTAAAGATACCACTTAGATATGATAGGCTCTAAAGATACCACTTAGATATGGTAGGCTCTAAAGATACCACTTAGATATGGTAGGCTCTAAAGATACCACTTAGATATGGTATGCTCTAAAGATACCACTTAGATATGGTAGGCTCTAAAGATACCACTTAGATATGGTAGGCTCTAAAGATACCACTTAGATATGGTATGCTCTAAAGATACCACTTAGCAGATGATTCAATCTACAACCACAGTACAGTGAGTGCATACAGTTACAGACAGTGGTGTGTATTCATGGATGCCAAGGGAAGCCAGGCTTCCCCAAAAACCGTACAATAATTTATCTTTCGTCTCTGTGTTTCATAAGAGGCTGAATGTATCTCACCGGAGAAAGAATCTTAGCTAGTGAAACAGCGCCCCTCTGTCTCAGTATGTGTAGCCCTTTTATCTGATGCTGTCTGGTCAAAAAGAGTATGACATTGTTGCTGCCCAGTGCATTGAATACAAGGGAAGCCAGCGAGCATTTGGCCTCCCTTGATAACGAATTATAATAATAGTCAATCAGCATTGAGCTAAACTGAGTGAGCTCTGTGAATGGTCCTAGCTTATCAGAACAAAAGTGGGAAGCCAGTTTGGATTTGGCTTCACTCCAATCACAAGCCAAACATAATTTTCCGAAAAAAAACGGGAATTGTTTAATCTCGTTGGCCCTTTCCTAAATTACCCAGAGTTGGAGATAGGGATTTGGACTTGTGGTTTTACTTAATTCTCCGTACTGGACAATGATTATAATGACAATTCGATTCATCCATTGTGTCCCTGGCCTGAGAGGATGGAAATTCATTATGTAGCTAGATGTAGGAGGCTAATGTTAACTAGCTGGCACATCGTTGCCCATGAAAGGAAGTTTGCCCAGCGAGCAAGCATGTTAGCCAGGTAGCCTAGCTTCCCCAGTGATTTTACCCACACACCACTACTAGTTACAGCATGTTAGCCAGGTAGCCTAGCTTCCCCAGTGATTTTACCCACACACCACTACTGGTTACAGCATGTTAGCCAGGTAGCCTAGCTTCCCCAGTGATTTTACCCACACACCACTACTGGTTACAGCATGTTAGCCAGGTAGCCTAGCTTCCCCAGTGATTTCACCCACACACCACTACTGGTTACAGCATGTTAGCCAGGTAGCCTAGCTTCCCCAGTGATTTTACCCACACACCACTACTGGTTACAGCATGTTAGCCAGGTAGCCTAGCTTCCCCAGTGATTTTACCCACACACCACTACTGGTTACAGCATGTTAGCCAGGTAGCCTAGCTTCCCCAGTGATTTTACCCACACACCACTACTGGTTACAGCATGTTAGCCAGGTAGCCTAGCTTCCCCAGTGATTTTACCCACACACCACTACTGGTTACAGCATGTTAGCCAGGTAGCCTAGCTTCCCCAGTGATTTTACCCACACACCTCTACTGGTTACAGCATTTTAGCCAGGTAGCCTAGCTTCCCCAGTGATTTTACCCACACACCACTACTGGTTACAGCATTTTAGCCAGGTAGCCTAGCTTCCCCAGTGATTTTACCCACACACCACTACTGGTTACAGCATTTTAGCCAGGTAGCCTAGCCTCCCCAGTGATTTTACCCACACACCACTACTGGTTACAGAATTTTAGCCAGGTAGCCTAGCTTCCCCAGTGATTTTACCCACACACCACTACTGGTTACAGCATGTGTTTGCGATCTCTGATCCCTTGTTGTTGCTAGCACCATGCTATCAGGTTCTAACAGTGTGTCTGTCCTGTCAGTCCATCAGCCTGATAGAACGAGGGAACCCATCCAGGAGTCTGGAGAACGTGTGTCGCTGGGCCTTCGTTCAGCAGAAGGCAGACCATAACCATTCTGAGCACCATGATCATGCCATCTTCCTAACCAGACAGGGCTTTGGACCCACAGGCATGCAGGGTAAGACCACGACCCCTGATCCCTAACCCCTACCACAAACCTCTAACCCCCTGGCAGAAAAGACAGAAATGCCAGTGGTGGAGGTGCTGCTGTTTATATTCAGAACCACATTCCTGTAAAGATTAGAGATGATCTCATGTTAAATACTGTTGAAGTAATACGGCTACAGGTTCATCTTCCTCACCTAAAGCCCATTCTGGTGGTCAGTCGTGTGGTCAGGTGCCACAAAGAGGGACTTATGAAAATTGCAATTGGCAAGCGAACAGGGCTGGCCCTTGGATGTACACAGAGTGATAACATTAATAATATGGATGTCAATCTCTCATGGCTCAAAGTGGAGGAGAGATTGACTTCATCACTACTTGTAGTTGTGAGAGGTATTGACATGTTGAATGCACCGAGCTGTCTGTTTAAAATGCTAGCTCAATGGATGTTCTCACTGAGCATTGAGTATATTGGTCTTGTAGGTGTTTTATATTGGCTACAGTGCACAGTCGTTACTCAGACATGACCTTGACAGCAGGTTTATTGATGGCATTGTGACACTCAATGTGTTGGCAGTGGATGGGGTTCCAAGAGTAGCTGCTGCCTTGACAGGAACTAATGGGGATCCATAATAAACCCCAGGAAGAGTAGCTGCTGCCTTGGCAGGAACTAATGGGGATCCATAATAAACCCCAGGAAGAGTAGCTGCTGCCTTGACAGGAACTAATGGGGATCCATAATAAACCCCAGGAAGAGTAGCTGCTGCCTTGGCAGGAACTAATGGGGATCCATAATAAACCCCAGGAAGAGTAGCTGCTGCCTTGACAGGAACTAATGGGGATCCATAATAAACCCCAGGAAGAGTAGCTGCTGCCTTGGCAGGAACTAATGGGGATCCATAATAAACCCCAGGAAGAGTAGCTGCTGCCTTGGCAGGAACTAATGGGGATCCATAATAAACCCCAGGAAGAGTAGCTGCTGCCTTGACAGGAACTAATGGGGATCCATAATAAACCCCAGGAAGAGTAGCTGCTGCCTTGACAGGACAGGAAGGGCTTGTTAGTAAGCATTTCACTGTAAGGTCTACACCTGTAGTATTGTTGGTTAAGGGCTTGTTAGTAAGCATTTCACTGTAAGGTCTACACCTGTTGTATTGTTGGATAAGGGCTTGTTAGTAAGCATTTCACTGTAAGGTCTACACCTGTTGTATTGTTGGTTAAGGGCTTGTTAGTAAGCATTTCACTGTAAGGTCTACACCTGTTGTATTGTTGGTTAAGGGCTTGTCAGTAAGCATTTCACTGTAAGGTCTACACCTGTTGTATTGTTGGTTAAGGTCTTGTTAGTAAGCATTTCACTGTAATGTCTACACCTGTAGTATTGTTGGTTAAGGGCTTGTTAGATAGATAGATAGATAGATAGATAGTTAGATAGATAGATAGATAGATAGATAGATAGATAGATAGATAGATAGATAGATAGATAGATAGATAGATAGATAGATAGATAGATAGATAGATACTTTATTGATCCCTGAGGGGGAAATTTCTTTGTCAAGCAGCTACAACAAAACACAGGGCAGGTGCAAAATGCCACAACGAAAGAACACAAAAGACAGATACACGGTACATGATACATAGAGCGGTAGTATGAAAAAGTATAGAAATACAAGATATCTGGAGTGCAAAAAAAAGCTATAAAAGGACATAGCATAGTATGAGTGGTTGGCTGAATATGTACACTATACATTGGTGGATGTTGGATGGTTAACTATACTATACAGGTCGATGGCAGAGAAATACTTCAGTAGCTAAAAATGCGTATGATATGAGCGAGGGTAATAATAGTTTACTTAATAGACAGACTGGGTAAATGAACAGGTAAGTGAAAATTTTGCATTGTTAAATTAGCTGTACAGTTAGGTATACAGTTATATTTACAGATAAGTGAATACTTGCATGTTTACACAAACTGTACAGGTAAATGACAGGAAGAGATACTTTAATAGCTAAATGTGTGTATGATATCATTTGGGGTAATAATAGTAATTCCCTTAAAATACAGTCCTTAGTGCACAGGGTTTAATTACATACAACTGCACTTATTGCACATTCGATATACTAAAAGCAATGAGAAAAGGTGCAACTGGCAGGATACTAATATGCATTCCTGAGTGAATGCCTACGTCCAATAATTACTTACAATATTGCATGTGATATAATATAACAACTGTACATGAGTATGTATATACAGACCTGTATGAATAAATAGGTCCTGAGTGGATGAGTGCTGACGGACCAGAGTTACTCACGAATGGATGCATAATTGTTAAACTAGGTCCTAGCACCCCAACAGTTCCAGATCTATGTTGCCGACGGCACGGCATTTCACTGTAAGGTCTACACATGTTGTATTGTTGGTTAAGGGCTTGTTAGTAAGCATTTCACTGTAAGGTCTAGATAGATAGATAGATAGATAGATAGATAGATAGATAGATAGATAGATAGATAGATAGATAGATAGATACTTTATTGATCCCCGGGGGGGAAATTTCATTGTCAAGCAGCTACAACAAAACACAGGGCAGGTGCAAAATGCCACAACGAAAGTACACAAAAGACAGATACACGGTACACGATACATAGAGCGGCAGTATGAAAAAGTATAGAAATACAAGATATCTGGAGTGCAAAAAAAAAAGCTATAAAAAGACATAGCATAGTATGGGTGGTTGGCTGAATATGTACACTATACATTGGTGGATGTTGGATGGTTAACTATACTATACAGGTTGATGGCAGAGAAATACTTCAGTAGCTAAAAATGCGTATGATATGAGCGAGGGAATAATAGTTTACTTAATATACACACTGGCTAAATGAACAGGTAAGTGAATATTTTGCATGGTTAAATTAGCTGTACAGGTAAATATACAGTTATATTTACAGATAAGTGAATACTTGCATGGTTACATTAACTGTACAGGTAAATGACAGGAAGAGATACTTTAATAGCTAAATGTGTGTATGATATAATTTGTGGTAATAATAGTAATTCCCTTAAAATACAGTCCTTAGTGTGCAGGGTATAATTACAGACAAGTGCACGTATTGCACATTCGATATACTAAAAGCAATGAGAAAAGGTGCAACTGGCAGGATACTAATATGCATTCCTGAGTGAATGCCTACGTAAGTTAAGTCCAATAATTACTTACAATATTGCATGTGATATGATATAACAACTGTACATGAGTATGTATATACAGACCTGTATGAATAAATAGGTCCTGAGTGGATGAGTGATGACGGAACAGAGTTACTCACGGATGGATGCATAATTGTTAAACTAGGTCCTAACACCCCAACAGTTCCAGATCTATGTTGCCGACGGCACGGCACCCCGGTGAGGCATTATATAGTCTAATAGCCGCCGGCAGGAAGGACCTCCTGTAGCACTCTCTGGCACACCGTGGTGGGATCAGTCTGTGACTGAAAGTGCTCCTCTGCGTCATAACCATGGCGTGCAGAGGGTGGGTGACGTTGTCCATGATGGCCAGCAGTTTGGCCAGGATCCGTCTCTCCGCCACCTCCTCTAGAGTGTCAAGGCTCATCCCCAGGACAGAGCTAGCCTTCCTGATCAGCTTATTTACCCGAGAAGCATCACCGGCTTTGATGTTTGCTCCCCAGCACACCACTGCAAAAAAGATGGCACTGGCCACCACAGACTGGTAGAAGGTATGCAGTAGTTTACTGCACACGTTGAAGGACCTGAGCCTCCTCAGAAAGTAGAGTCGGCTCTGGCCCTTTTTGTACAGGGCCCCGGTGTTACCAGCCCATTCCAGCCTGTTGTCCATATGGACTCCCAGGAACTTGTATGACCCAACCATTTCCACATCCATCCCCTGTATAGGGACTGCAGTCAGTTGTGCCTTGGTTCTCCTGAAGTCCACCACCATCTCCTTTGTTTTGCTGATGTTGAGCTGAAGGTGGTTCTGCTCACACCACAACACAAAGTCACTGATTGTGCTCCTGTACTCCTCCTCCTGCCCACCCCTGATGCACCCTACAATAGCAGAGTCATCCGAGAACTTCTGTAGGTGGCATGTTTCAGAGTTATATCTGAAGTCTGAGGTGTAGAGGGTGAACAGGAAGGGGGGCAGGACCGTACCCTGGGGGGCCCCTGTGTTGCTAACAGCCCGTTCTGACACACAGCTCTGTAGTCGCACAAATTGTGGCCTACCGGTCAGGTAGTCCGTGACCCAGGAGACTAAGGGTGCTTCCACTTTCATCCTCCTCATCTTCTCACCCAGTAGCAGGGGCTGAATGGTATTGAAGGCACTGGAGAAGTCAAAAAACATGACCCTCACAGTGCAACCTGCGTTGTCCAGGTGAGAGTAGGCCCTCTGCAGATTTTGCGCTGGTATGCAAACTGCAGGGGGTCCATTGATGAACACACCAGGGGTCTGAGGTGAGCGAGGACTAACCTTTCCAGGGTCTTCATGATGTGGGATGTTAGCGCTACAGGTCTGAAGTCATTCAAGACAGTGGGGTGTGCCTTCTTGGGCACTGGGACGAGGCAGGATGTTTTCCACAGCACAGGGACCCTTTCTAGGCTCAGGCTAAGGTTGAAAAGACGCTGGAGTATTCCACACAGTTGGTCAGCACAGACCCTCAGCACCCTTGGGCTGATGCCATCAGGGCCCGCCGCTTTCCACTGGTGTAGTCTCTCCAGCTCTCTCTTCACTTGGTTGGTGGTGAAAGCCAGCCCAGGTGGGGAGGTGGGGGGAAGGGGGGTGTTGAGGATCAGTCCAGGGGGGGCAGGGGCAGAGGTGGGGTCACTGATTGTCTCAGCAGAGGTGCTGTGAGCAAAGTGGGGGTGGGATAGCCGTGAGGGTGTGTGGTCTGGGGAGCTGGAGGGGAGGTGGACAGGGCCAGTATCGAACCTGTTAAAAAATTGGTTCAGCTCATTGGCTCTGTCCTGGGTCCCCTCCGTCTGCCCACTGTTTGACTTTTTGAAGCCAGTGATATTTCTGGCTAGAGTTAATGTTCCATTAGTATAATACAACACACGGCAGTAGGATATTAGAGTTAATGTTCCATTAGTGTAATACAACACACAGCAGTAGGATATTAGAGTTAATGTTCCATTAGTGTAATACAACACACGGCAGTAGGATATTAGAGTTAATGTTCCATTAGTATAATACAACACACGGCAGTAGGATATTAGAGTTAATGTTCCATTAGTGTAATACAACACACAGCAGTAGGATATAAGAGTTAATGTTCCATTAGTGTAATACAACACACGGCAGTAGGATATTAGAGTTAATGTTCCATTAGTATAATACAACACACGGCAGTAGGATATTAGAGTTAATGTTCCATTAGTGTAATACAACACACAGCAGTAGGATATTAGAGTTAATGTTCCATTAGTGTAATACAACACACGGCAGTAGGATATTAGAGTTAATGTTCCATTAGTATAATACAACACACGGCAGTAGGATATAAGAGTTAATGTTCCATTAGTGCAATACAACACACGGCAGTAGGATATTAGAGTTAATGTTCCATTAGTATAATACAACACACAACAGTAGGATATAAGAGTTAATGTTCCATTAGTGCAATACAACACACGGCAGTAGGATATAACAGTAACACTGTTATCAAACGTCACCACAATGTGATGATGAATGTAATGTTCTATTATAAAGGTCAGTTTGATGGTGAATATTATCTTCCTCCTAAATAGACATACCAAAAAGTAACTGCTATTCATGTGTAATAACATGATTCTGACATGTAGAAACTTGGTGTATTTGGATAGAATTCATCTGGGAGATGATGAGGAAATTATCAGAAGATGGATAGGATTACATATTTCAGAATACACAAGATCAAGCACACACAAAATAACAGTTTTTTGATTGACAAGCTATAAGTATTTTATATATTGCTAGAGCTGGAAACACATCAGATGGCTTCCACAACAACTGAACAATATCAGAAAATAGACCTAACAACTAGATATGGTCAGATGTTTTAGTTAGTGTTGTCAGGTTTGGTCACGTGACGTTTCCAAGTGTCCCTAAACCTCTCCAAAGTGGCAAATGTCTGTAAATTAGATCATTCCAGCGCTATTACATATTTGCAATCCCTAAATGCTATTAGTTCAGTATAAAAACACAATTTCTACCAAGATCAACCTCACTAATCATTGTGGTGGTGTTATGGGGTGTCCAGGGTACATTCAAGTGTCCTTTCAACCTCTCCAAAGTGTCAAAATGTGGTAATTGCAGTTTTTGCATACTGGATGTGGTAGGAAGGGAGCACGGCTGGACGCTTGGACCCGGCTGGACCCGGATTGGGCACCGGTGGAGCGGACTGCTCCGGGGACTCCGGGCCTTTGCTGGAGGCCCTGGGCTACGGACCTTCGCTGTAGGCTCCGGGCTGCGGACCTTTACTGTAGGCTCAAGGTTGCGGACCTTCATTGTAGGCTCAGGGTTGTTGACCTTCGCTGGAGGTTCCGTGTTGCTGACCTTCGCTGTAGGCTCGGGGCTGCGGACCTTCGCTGGAGGTTCAGGGCTGCTGACCTTCGCTGTAGGCTCCGGGCTACGGACCTTCACTGTAGGCTCAAGGTTGCGGACCTTCATTGTAGGCTCAGGGTTGCTGACCTTCGCTGGAGGTTCCGTGTTGCTGACCTTCGCTGTAGGCTCGGGGCTGCGGACCTTCGCTGGAGGTTCAGGGCTGCTGACCTTCGCTGTAGGCTCCGGGCTACGGACCTTCACTGTAGGCTCAAGGTTGCGGACCTTCATTGTAGGCTCAGGGCTGCGGACCTTTGCTGGAGGTTCAGGGCTGCTGACCTTCGCTGGAGGTTCCAAGCTGCGGACCTTCGCTGTAGGCTCAAGGTTGCGGACCTTCATTGTAGGCTCAGGGTTGCTGACCTTCGCTGGAGGTTCCGTGTTGCTGACCTTCGCTGTAGGCTCAGGGCTGCGGACCTTCGCTGGAGGTTCAGGGCTGCTGACCTTCGCTGGAGGTTCCAAGCTGCGGACCTTCGCTGTAGGCTCAAGGTTGCGGACCTTCATTGTAGGCTCAGGGTTACTGACCTTCGCTGGAGGTTCCGTGTTGCGGACCTTCGCTGGAGGTTCAGGGCTGCGGACCTTCGCTGGAGGTTCAGGGCTGCGGACCTTCGCTGGAGGTTCAGGGCTGCGGACCTTCGCTGGAGGTTCCGGGCTGCGGACCTTCGCTGTAGGTTCCGGGCTGCGGACCTTCATTGTAGGCTCAGGGTTACTGACCTTCGCTGGAGGTTCCGTGTTGCTGACCTTCGCTGTAGGCTCAGGGCTGCGGACCTTCGCTGGAGGTTCCGGGCTGCGGACCTTCGCTGGAGGTTCCGGGCTGCGGACCTTTACTGGAGGTTCTAGGTTGCGGACCTTCGCTTGCTCAGAAGCCCGCTCCCGCATACCCATCAGCCTGTTCACGAGAGCATATCGGCGCCCGAAGTCCTCCTCCTCCTCTATCTCTATGAGAAGCGGGTCCGTCTGCTTCTCCAGTGGAAGAGCAACCCAGGCTCTCCACCACCTCGTCTGTTCCTCCTTCGGGTGTTCATAAAACCCCTCGGGTTTCTCTCGATCCTGGATCGTTGGAAGACGAAGTGGTGGGCGATCCTCTTCCTCCAGCCACTCCGTGCTTTGGCTGCACACCGATGGTGTGGTGCGCGAAGTCGGCACGGACCGTGCCGGGCTGTGAGTGCGCACCGATGGTGTGGTGCGCGGAGCAGGCACAGACCGTACCTGACTCTGGGCCGACGCTGGAGGCACCGGGTTGGGAACTGGCGTTGGAGGGCTGCCACTGCCCCGATCTTCCTCTCTCCATCGCCAATCCCCTTCCTGTGAGGACTCCATCGAGAGCCCCCACGAGTGAGGGAACAAAGGCACATATTCATCGTCTTCCTCCGACTCCTCTTCGTACCTTTGTTCCCATGGCTGTAGGGGCTCCTCCTGGATCCCCCACGATTGCAGTGGCCGAGGTTCTTCCCCGTCAACCCCCGACCACCCCCATAGCCCCCCCCCCAAAAAACTGTTTGGGGTTTCTGGGCTCCAGGCTGTTTCCTTGCCCGTCGCTTGCCTTTTCTACTGCCTCTCTTGGTCTCGTTGTGGTGGGTCATTCTGTCACGAGTGGGTGTAGAGAGAGACCAAGGTGCAGCACAGCGATAGTTGGACATTGTTTAATTAAAACTATAAACACAAATGTCACAAACTAATACAACCAAAAAACAACGAAGCAATAACAAGGAACGGAAACACACTTACTGTCACAGTGACTGTTGAATAATAATGACCCACACAAAGGTGGATGTGTGTGGTGCCTAAATACAATCCCCAATCAGAGACAACCCTGTACAGCTGTCTCTGATTGAGGATCATTTAGTGTTTTTTTTAAGCTCTCCACAAGTGGACAACTCTTCTGATTATTCTTTTCACTCCTCTGTCAGAAATCTTGCGAGGAGCACCTGGTCGAGGCAAATTTATGGTGAAATGATTGTCTTTCCACTTCCGTATTATGGCCCCAACAGTGCTCACTGGAACATTCAGAAGCTTAGAAATGCGCCTATAACCAATGCCATCATTATGTTTTGCAACAATTCGGTTACGAAGGTCTTGAGACAGCTCTTTGCTTTTACCCATCATGAGATGTGTCTTGTGTGACACCTTGGCAATGAGACCTTTTTGTAGGCCATCAGTTGGGACTGAACCAGCTGATATTAATTTGCACTGACAGGGGGCTGGATTGCTTTTTAATTACTGATAGTTTTCAGCTGTTGTCTTGGCTTTCCATGCCTTTTTGAACCTCCCTTTCTTCATGTGTTCAATACTTTTTCCCTGTGTTATTTCACATTATTACACATAACTTAATTTCTGAACTTATTTGTTTTGGTTTCTTTATATGTATAGATTACTTTGGTTGGTACCAACATCTGGTGAAACTTTCATGTCAATAGCACCTTTGGAAATATATTTACTGAGAAAAATGGTGACGTGTTCAATACTAATTTCACCCGCTGTATATATATATATGTTGTATGTATAGTATATACATTAAAATAGAAAAACACAGTCATTGGAAGCACAAATAAAACATCACTAATCAGCCAGAAAAACATTTCCATTCTTCCACAAATAAATCCCCAATCAATACTTTAAACTGCCTGAGCAGCACCAGATAGGAGACACAAGGATGGAGAGCAGTTATTGGTTAATAAGTGATGAGCAGTAATGGGCAGTCACTACCATCATGGGATATGTATTCATGGTTTTATTCTGTGTTGTTAAAGCATTTCACCCACATAATGCATAGTGCATTTAATGTTCTTAAAATAATTGAAAACCGGGATGATTTTTTAATAATGGAACCGAAGCGACCTCAAATAGCACTAATCACTCAGTACCACCAGCACCGTTCTCTCTCTCCTGCACCATATCTACCTGACTGCAGAATGAATTCTCTCCTCTCCAGGCTACGCCCCCGTAACAGGCATGTGTCACCCGGTCCGGAGCTGCACGTTGAACCATGAGGATGGATTCTCCTCTGCCTTCGTTGTCGCCCACGAGACCGGACATGTGTAAATTCTGATTGTCTTATTCCTGTGTGTGTGTGTGTGTGTGTGTGTGTGTGTGTGTTGTCATAGGGGTGGTCCAAGGTTACATAGTGTGGGATTGTTTCCCACAAATTATTCAATGGGTTTGTGTTCAGTTGGCTCCTCTGTAATCTGACGTTAGCATCAATCACTTTTCATCTATTCTACAGCCTCTCAACCTTATTATTTGACATCACATCCTGCCCACGGCTCAGAGACAGGTCCATCTATTTTACAGCCTCTCAACCTTATTATATGACATCACGTCCTACCCACGGCTCAGAGACAGACACATAATTAGCCCATCAGACCATTGAAAAATAAAAAAACTTCCCCCTTATGGGTACACTGGGTACAGCCCAGAAGATAGACCTGGAGAGGTAGTGGGGAGATGGAGAGGTAGTGGGGAGATGGAGAGGTAGTGGGGAGATGGAGAGGAAGTGGGGAGATGGAGAGGTAATGGGGAGATGGATAGGTAATGGGGAGATGGAGAGGTAGTGAGGATCTGGAGAGGTAGTGGGGAGCTGGAGAGGTAATGGGGAGATGGAGAGGTAATGGGGAGATGGAGAGGTAATGGGGAGATGGAGAGGTAATGGGGAGATGGAGAGGTAGTGGGGAGCTGGAGAGGTAATGGGGAGATGGAGAGGTAATGGGGAGATGGAGAGGTAATGGGGAGATGGAGAGGTAATGGGGAGATGGAGAGGAGCTGGAGAGGCAATGGGGGCTGGAGAGGTAGTGGGGAGCTGGAGAGGAAGTGGGGATCTGGAGAGGTAGTGGGGAGATGGAGAGGTAGTGGGGAGATGGAGAGGAGCTGGAGGGGTAGTGGTGACCCCAGAGGAGCTAGAGAGGTAGTGGGGAGAGGGAGTGGGGAGCTGAAGAGGTAGTGGGGAGCTGGAGAGGTAGTTGAGAGCTGGAGAGGTAGTGGGGAGCTGGAGAGGTAGTGGGGAGCTGGAGAGGTAGTGGGGAGCTGGAGAGGTAGTTGAGAGCTGGAGAGGTAGTGGGGAGCTGGAGAGGTAGTGGGGAGCTGGAGAGGTAGTGGGGAGCTGGAGAGGTAGTGGGGAGCTGGAGAGGTAGTGGGGAGCTGGAGAGGTAGTGGGGAGCTGGAGAGGTAGTAGCGAGGCTGCAGAGGTAGTGGGGAGCTGGATAGTAGTGGGGAGCTGGATAGTAGTGGGGAGCTGGAGAGGTAGTGGGGAGCTGGATAAGAATTGTGGAGGTGGAGAGGTAGTGGGGAGGCCAGAGGAGCTGGAGGGGTATTTGGGAACCCAGAGGAGCTGGAGAGGTAGTCAGGAGCTGGAAAGTTAGTGTGGAGCTGGGGGGGGTAATTGGGAAGCCAGATGAGCTGGAGAGGTTGTAGGTAGCTGGAGAAGTAGTGGGGATTCAAGAGGAGTTGGATGGGCAGTGGGGAGATGGAGAGGTAGTGGGGAGATGGAGGGGTTTTGGGGAGCTGGAGAGGTAGTGGGGAGCTGGAGAGGTAATGGGGAGCTGGAGAGGTAGTGGGGAGCTGGAGAGGTAGTGGCTAGGCTGGAGAGGTAGTGGGGAGCTGGAGAGGTAGTGGGGAGCTGGATACGTAGTGGCTAGGCTGGAAATCTTTCCAAGTCTAATTGCTTCTGTAAGTCGCTCTGCATAAGTGCTTCTGGTATATGACAATGAAAATGACAAAGACATTAGCTGGAGAGGTAGTGGGGAGCTGGAGAGGTAACATATTCATTCTCCAAGTCAAATAAAATCTTATTAGGATTCAACGTCCCTGACAACGTCCCTAACTCTCTCTCTCTCTCTCGTACAGGCTGGGTATGGAGCATGATGGTCAGGGGAATCGTTGTGGAGACGAGACAGCCATGGGGAGTGTGATGGCGCCACTGGTTCAAGCTGCCTTTCACCGATACCACTGGTCCATGTGTAGTGGACAAGAGCTCAAGAGATATATACAGTATGTTACCCTCTATTATCCTACTATTACTAGTATTGTTAGTTTACTATTTGGTTACAATTACTTTACCGTTACTAATATTAATACTATTACTAATATTTGTACTATTACTAGTATAATTACTATTACTTTACTGTTTGGGGCTCCCAAGTGGTTCAGTGGTCTAAGACACTGCATCTCAGTGCTAGAGGAGTCACTACAGACAACCTGGTTCAGTGGTCTAAGACACTGCATCTCAGTACTAGAGGAGTCACTACAGACAACCTGGTTCAGTGGTCTAAGACACTGCATCTCAGTGTTAGAGGAGTCACTACAGACAACCTGGTTCAGTGGTCTAAGACACTACATCTCAGTGCTAGAGGAGTCACTACAGACAACCTGGTTTGAATCCAGGCTGTATCACAACTGGCCGTCATTGTAGATTTTGTTCTTAACTCACATGTTAAATAAATGTTACATTTTAAAATAAAAAACTAAAACTATTACTATTACTTAACTATTACTTTACAGTTACTAAAACGAATACTATTACTATTAGTTTACTATTACTCTTACTAAAACTATTAATATTACTTTACTCTTACTAAAACTATTAATATTACTTTACTCTTACTAAAACTATTAATATTACTTTACTCTTACTAAAACTAAAACTATTAATATGACTTTACTCTTACTAAAACTATTACTATTACTTTACTCTTACTAAAACTATTAATATTACTTTACTCTTACTAAAACTAAAACTATTAATATTACTTTACTCTTACTAAAACTAATACTATTAATATTACTTTACTCTTACTAAAACTATTAATATTACTTTACTCTTACTAAAACTGAAACTATTAATATTACTTTACTCTTACTCTTACTAAAACTATTAATATTACTTTACTCTTACTCTTACTAAAACTATTAATATTACTTTAATCTTACTAAAACTAAAACTATTAATATTACTTTACTCTTACTAAAACTATTAATATTACTTTACTCTTACTAAAACTATTAATATTACTTTACTCTTACTAAAACTAAAACTATTAATATTACTTTACTCTTACTAAAACTATTAATATTACTTTACTCTTACTAAAACTATTAATATTACTTTACTCTTACTAAAATTATTAATATTACTTTACTCTTACTAAAACTAATACTATTAATATTACTTTACTCTTACTAAAACTATTAATATTACTTTACTCTTACTAAAACTAAAACTATTAATATTACTTTACTCTTACTAACACTATTAATATTACTTTACTCTTACTAAAACTAAAACTATTAATATTACTTTACTCTTACTAAAACTATTAATATTACTTTACTCTTACTAAAACTATTAATATTACTTTACTCTTACTAAAACTAAAACTATTAATATTACTTTACTCTTACTAAAACTAAAACTATTAATATTACTTTACTCTTACTAACACTATTAATATTACTTTACTCTTACTAAAACTAAAACTATTAATATTACTTTACTCTTACTAAAACTATTAATATTACTTTACTCTTACTAAAACTATTAATATTACTTTACTCTTACTAAAACTAAAACTATTAATATTACTTTACTCTTACTAAAACTAAAACTATTAATAGTACTTTACTCTTACTAAAACTATTAATATTACTTTACTCTTACTAAAACTATTAATATTACTTTACTCTTACTAAAACTATTAATATTACTTTACTCTTATTAAAACTATTAATATTACTTTACTCTTACTAAAACTAAAACTATTAATATTACTTTACTCTTACTAAAACTAAAACTATTAATATTACTTTACTCTTACTAAAACTAATACTATTAATATTACTTTACTCTTACTAAAACTATTAATATTACCTTACTCTAACTAAATTAAAACTATTAATATTACTTTACTCTTACTAAAACTAAAACTATTAATATTGCTTTACTCTTACTAAAACTATTAATATTACTTTACTCTTATTAAAACCATTAATATTACTTTACTCTTACTAAAACTAAAACTATTAATATGACTTTACTCTTACTAAAACTATTACTATTACTTTACTCTTACTAAAACTAATACTATTAATATTACTTTACTCTTACTAAAACTATTAATATTACTTTACTCTTACTAAAACTAAAACTATTAATATTACTTTACTCTTACTAAAACTATTAATATTACTTTACTCTTACTAAAACTATTAATATTACTTTACTCTTACTAAAACTATTAATATTACTTTACACTTACTAAAACTATTAATATTACTTTACTCTTACTAAAACTAAAAGTATTACTATTACTTTACTGTTACTAAAACTAATACTATTACTATTATTTTACTAGTATTATTGCTTTACTATTGCTAAAACTTTACTATTGCTGTTACCATTAATATTACTAATACAAATATTACTTTACTATGACTATTACTTATCATATGTATTTACTACTACTATTAATATTACTTTGCTGTTAATATTACTTTACTATTACTATTACTTTGCTGTTAATATTACTAATTCTAATACTATTACCTTACTACTAATATTACTATTACATTTAGATTTTTGCAATTTAGCAGATGCTTTTTTCCGAAGTAACTTACAGTATAGTAAGTGTATTCATCTTAAGATATCTAGTTCAGACAACCTCATATCACAGTCGTATTGAGTGCAAGACTGCCATGGTATTTTTTTATATATATATATTTTATATTATTTCACCTTTATTTAACTAGGGAAGTCAGTTAAGAACAAATTCTTATTTACAATGACGGCCTACACCGGCAAAACCTGAACGACGCTCGGCCAATTGTGCGGCGCCCTCTGGGTCAACCAATCACAGCTGGATGTGATACAGCCTGTACTATACTGAGAGTCTACAGACTACCACAGTACTGTACTGAGAGTCTACAGACTACCACAGTACTGTACTGTACTGAGAGTTTACAGACTACCACAGTACTGTACTGTACTGAGAGTCTACAGACTACCACAGTACTGTACTCTACTGAGAGTTTACAGACTACCACAGTACTGTACTGTACTCTACTGAGAGGTTACAGACTACCACAGTACTGTACTCTACTGAGAGTCTACAGACTACCACAGTACTGTACTCTACTGAGAGTTTACAGACTACCACAGTACTGTACTGTACTCTACTGAGAGGTTACAGACTACCACAGTACTGTACTCTACTGAGAGTCTACAGACTACCACAGTACTGCACTGTACTCTACTGAGAGTCTACAGACTACCACAGTACTGTACTGTACTCTACTGAGAGTCTACAGACTACCACAGTACTGTACTGTACTCTACTGAGAGTCTACAGACTACCACAGTACTGTACTGAGAGTTTACAGACTACTACAGTACTGTACTGTACTCTACTGAGAGTCTACAGACTACCACAGTACTGTACTGTACTCTACTGAGAGTCTGCAGACTACCACAGTAGTCCACAGAGGACTGAGGCCTTGATAGATAAGGGATGAGAGAAAACACTCCAATCCAAGAGCTGCTTAAGAGTCTAAAGTAAACTGTGTCCTTCTGATAACAGAGAGCACTTTGTATATTCAGTTAGTTTCTAGACAAAAACCTAATATAATATATACAGTACTGCATCTTCTGTGAGTAATAACACATTCCTGATATTGATTTGCACCTGGCTCCTACTACCAGACCCTATTCAAAGGCAGTTAAATATGTTGTCTTGCCCATTCACCCTCTGAAAGGCACACATACACAATCCATGTCTCAATTGTCTCAAGGCTTAAAAATCCTTCTTTAACCTGTCTCCTCCCCTTCATCTACAGTTGTTGCTGGTTTAAAAGTAGCAGCATACTGCTGCATGGCTTGCAAGATGCTGTGGTATGGAACAGCATAGTATTTTACTGTCGGCCATTTTTGCCGTTAATGCTTGTTGAAACCACCAGAGGGCGTCTTTGAGGGCGTCTTTATTAAGCTTGTTGGAGCTTGCTTTCTTTCCCAAACAATCCTACAGTACAGATGTCCATGCAGGCTAGACATTTTGATTGCTATACACTATCTGAAAGAGCAGAACAAGTTAATTCATGTTGTTGACATGAAGCAAATAAAGGTTAAATAAAACCATAGCCTCAGCTACTACAGAGAAATACATCTTAAAACATGCTTTAATGTTATTTTTTATGACCTTCCTAAACAACATTTTTATGGAGTCTTTGTGATTGTGTGAATAAATTGATTTATTATACTGGAGGTTATTGGTCGGCTACTCGTTGAGTCCTGGATATTCTACTGTTAATATGCATACCGCTCATCAGACCTTCATGGAACAGTTGATAGTGTGCTGGGTTTTGGGCCCAATGGTTGAGGGTTCGAAACCTGCTCCCTGCCTGCTTCTTTACAATATTTACCTTAATGTTTTAAAACTGTTTGAAAATGTATATGTTTATTAAGCTTAGGGTCACGGCATGTTTTCAAAATGCCTCCAGCTGTCCATCACTGCTGGAAATAAAAACATTGGTACAATTATATCATTTAATTCAATAAAAAAAAATGCAGATAATGCTTTATGCATAATGTCATTCAGACTTGAAGTCGATACAACAACTATGATAGCTGAGGTTCATAGATCGGATCTGAACTAATATTTATACCAAACGTTTTAGGGTCCAAACACAGATCGGCTACAGTAGCCGGCTATTAAACCTGCTAATCGATTGTCCTGCAAATAGTGCGTCAAGAATTCATTAGAGCGATGAAGAGAAGTGGTCCTGGTCCTGGGGAGTCCTGGTTCTCAGTCCTGGTTCTGGGGAGTCCTGGTTCTCAGTCCTGGTCCTGGGGAGTCCTGGTTCTCAGTCCTGGTCCCGGGGAGTCCTGGTTCTCAGTCCTGGTTCTGGGGAGTCCTGGTTCTCAGTCCTGGTCCTGGGGAGTCCTGGTTCTCAGTCCTGGTCCTGGGGAGTCCTGGTTCTCAGTCCTGGTCCTGGAGACTCAAAGGGGCACATTTTAGTTTTTGCCTTAGAATTACACAGCTGATTCAAATGATCAAGTCATCATCAAGCTTCAAGTGGTATTTATGTATTCATTTGTGATGCTATCCTTCATATGATGTGTAGGCCGTCATGATGTGTAGGCCGTCATGATGTGTAGGCCGTCATGATGTGTAGGCCGTCATGATGTGTAGGCCGTCATGATGTGTAGGCCGTCATGATGTGTAGGCCGTCATGATGTGTAGGCCGTCATTGTAAATAAGAATTTGTTAACTGACTTGCCTTGTTAAATAAAGGTTAAATAAAACCAGAGCCTCAGCTACTATAACACAGAGAAATACATCCTAAAACATGCTTTTCAGTTATTTTGAAAGAACATTGTGCTAGTGGGGGACAAAAGCTGCATATGTAACAGTTTGACTGACAACACCGATTGAAACACCACTAGCGCTCATTAGCCGTTTCACACCGGTTACACATAACCAAGTCCAAGATCGTGGGCTAGAAGAACCATCCTCACATTTGTATCAAATCCCCATCTCCCCTGGAGCTCTCCTGCAGCCTGGAGGAAGTGTCCCATCTCCCCTGGAGCACTCCTGCAGCCTGGAGGAAGTGTCCCATCTCCCCTGGAGCACTCCTGCAGCCTGGAGGAAGTGTCCCATCTCCCCTGGAGCACTCCTGCAGCCTGGAGGAAGTGTAAACACTCTTCCTAAACGCATCACGATCCCTTCACAGTGTGCACATTCTATCACTGCTTTTCTCACATTGGCTAACTGAGATCGCCTATTTTTATTCGCATACTGTAGGTATATTCTTCTGAATTTTCTTTACGTGAATTATTTGTGGGAGATAGTGCTGGAAGTGCTGCGAGGCACGTAAGACATTTTAACCAATCAGGTTGCTGGAAAGGGCCTTTAAATGCCAGTAGCCAATCGGATGCCAGGAAATGACTCATAGTGTTCCAGCTCAGCTAACTTGCTAAATAGCGATTTTCGTAAGTTAACTTTATGACAAAAAAAGATGCACAATCGTTTGTCTCCACATTAACTAACATATTCCTCTCAATTGTAAATGTTTTGCTTGACTCGTTATGACATTATAATTACTTAGATTTGCTTCCACCGTAATGTTTTTTTCAGCCATCTTTGCTTTACAAAGTCACCAGCTTTGGGTCGCATAGTGTCAAATTCATCATTGGAATGATTGGTCAAATAAAACCTTGGGACCCAAATGCATAAAGAGTGCTCTAACTCCCCCCTGTGGTGGTCTGGAGTAATGAAGCCGTGACGCTGGGTATCTCTAACTCCCCCCTGTGGTGGTCTGGAGTAATGAAGCCGTGACGCTGGGTATCTCTAACTCCCCCCTGTGGTGGTCTGGAGTAATGAAGCCGTGACGCTGGGTATCTCTAACTCCCCCCTGTGGTGGTCTGGAGTAATGAAGCCGTGACGCTGGGTATCTCTAAATCCCGCGGCAAAAGCTTGCAACTTTTAAAGGAGGAACCACTGGTTGAACTGGATTTAACAGGTGACATCAATAAGGGATCATAGCTTACTCCTGGATTCACCTGGTCAGTCTATGTTTTGTCCAGTCAGTGTAGCACTACAACAGGAGTTAGTTACTTCCCTACGCAAATGCGGGTGTAGCGAAATGCTTGTTATTTAATGCCTTAAAAGACTTGACAACCATAAGTAGGTCTAACATGTCAGCCAAATGTTGGTGTACACACTGTATACCATTATGAATCATACATGCACTGCATGTTTTTCATTGATTGATTCATCTAGTTTGTAACTATCTATGTACTATGTAGACAGTATGATGTTTTAATATAGACAGTATGATTTTTTAATATAGACAGTATGATGTTTTAATATAGACAGTATGATGTTTTAATATAGACAGTATGATGTTTTAATATAGACGGTATGATGTTTTAATATAGACGGTATGATGTTTTAATATAGACAGTATGATGTTTTAATATAGACAGTATGATGTTTGGTTTTGGTGAGACACGAGTCTGGGAGGGATGGTACAGTGAGACAGGAGTCTGGGAGGGATGGTACGGTGAGACAGGAGTCTGGGAGGGATGCCACGGTGAGACAGGAGTTTGGGAGGGATGCCACAGTGAGAAAGGAGTCTGGGAGGTATGCCATGGTGAGAAAGGAGTCTGGGAGAGGTGCCACAGTGAGACAGGTGTCTGAGAGGGATGCCACGGTGAGACAGAAGTCTGGTAGGAATGCCACTGTGAGACAGGAGTCTGGGAGGGATGGTACGGTGAGACAGGAGTCTGGGAGGGATGGTACGGTGAGACAGGAGTCTGGGAGTGATGGTACGGTGAGACAGGAGTCTGGGAGGGATGCCACGGTGAGACAGAAGTCTGGTAGGAATGCCACTGTGAGACAGGAGTCTGGGAGGGATGGTACAGTGAGACAGGAGACTGGGAGAAATGGTACGGTGAGACAGGAGTCTGGGAGGGATGGTACGGTGAGACAGGAGTCTGGGAGGGATGGTTCTGGTGAGACACGAGTCTGGGAGTGATGGTACGCTGAGACAGGAGTCTGGGAGGGATGGTACGGTGAGACAGGAGTCTGGGAGTAATGGTACGGTGAGACAGGAGTCTGTGACGGATGGTACGGTTTGGGTAGAAAAGTGTGAGTTTATGTGACATGCAGATGCTGCAGCACATCAGAGATTGTATTGTCACTCATGCACACAGAAAAGTAAACAGTATGTATCTATGGATGATCTCTAAGCATTTATTGCACTCTTGTATGTCCGCGGGGCATGCGGCGGAAATGGATGTGGAGTCCTTTTGGTCTGATAGGTATGGGGTGGACTTTTCCAGAGAGACCATGCCATGCAACCGCTTCAGAGAGATTATCAACACCTGTTTTGATGACAAGGAGACAAGACCAGTACACGTGCAGACAGACCATTTCACCGCCGTCTCAGACACCTGGAAAACTGCTTGTTACAAGCCAGGAGAGAACATAACTGTTGATGAGCAACTGTTCCAACAAATGTTTGGTGCAGTTTTACCCAATACACGGCCAACAAACCTGACAAATTTGGAATAAAGTTTTGGTTAGACACCGATGTTGAAACCAAGTACTTGCTCAAAGGCTTTCCATATCTGGGGGAAAAATATGAAACTAGGCCAGCTGGTGAGAGACTGTCTGAGACTGTGGTTTGGAGATTCGTGACCAAATCCATTTCCCTGGCAGACAAGTTGATTGCAATGAAGACTAACCTGCTCAGAACAGAGAACGAACAAACGTGGGAGCTGCCCCCCTCTGCACAACAACACACAACTGGAACTGTACTCCACATCAGTGATAGAGAGGTAAAGAAACACTCACGGTGTACAGATGTCAAAGAAATAAGTGTTTCATCCTCAGCCCCATGCATCTGTTGCCACCGGCAGTGACTAGAAGAAGAAATCATAGACGGTGACAGACTACAATCACACAAAGGTATATATCTCTGCCATATATGGATAGCCTTTCCATCTGCCAAACAACAAATATTATATTGCATTAATATTATTGTTATTACTATTAGTATTATTATTCTATATAATTCTAACCTTTTCTATTGTATTTAATGTATGCAATAGGTTGGTGCATTGGACCGGATGTCAAGACTACTCTCTGAAAGTAGGTACTCACCACTGGCCCGTTGAGGTGTTCTTTAACATGCTCAACATGGCTGCTACACACATGTTGTACAAGCAATGCCTTGACAAGACAATCAGCAGGAGAGATTTCATCATGGATCTGGCATGTGAGCTTCGTGAGAACTGCATGAATGCCAAGAAAGAAGTTATACTTACATAATTCTGAACTGGTTCTCGAGCAGAATAGTAAGAATGTCTCACCCCATGCTCAATAATGGCCTTTTTCCCTTTATTCAGATTACAACCTCTCATTTTTTATATTGCTATTTTAAAACAAGCCATAGAAAGTTGGTTGGAATCTCAGTTTAATCCACCTGAAAAGACAACAAATATGACAAGTATTATGGTTGTTAGAGACAGGATTGTGTCGAGGCACAGATCTGTGGAAGGACACCAACAACTGTCTGCAGCATTGAAGGTCCCCAAGAACACAGTGGCCACCACAGCGTCTGGGTTAGAGTCCCGCTCCTTGAGAGCGGCAGCTCTAGCCTTTAGCTCATTGCGGATGTTGCCTGTAATCCATGGCTTCTGGTTGGGGTATGTACGTACAGTCACTGTGGTGACGACGTCATCGATGCACTTATTGATGAAGCCAGTGACTGATGTGGTGAACCCTTTGTCTTACCGGAGTCCGCTGTTCTATCTTGCCGGTGCAGCGTATTTCCCGCCAGCTGTATGTTATCCATGTCCGTCGTTCAGTCAGGGTGAAACATAAGATATTACAGTTTTTGTCCCGTTGGTAGGATATTCTTGATCATACTTCATCTTATTTATTATCCAATGATTGTACGTTAGCTACAAGGACTGATGGTAAAGGCAGATTACCAACTCACCGTCGTATCCTTACAAGACACCCCGACCTACTTCCCCGATATCTCTGTCTCTTTCTCTTTCTCGCAGACTCTGTCTCGACCTTTAAGTCTTTACTGAAGACTCATCTCTTCAGTAGATCCTATAATTGAGTGTAGTCTGGCCCAGGGGTGCAAGGGTAAATGGAAAGGCACTGGAGCGACCAACCGCCCTTGCTGTCTCTGCCTGGCCGGTTCCTGTCTCTCCATTGGGATTCTTTGCCTCTGACCCGATTACGGGGGCTGAGTCACTGGCTTACTGGGGCTTGCCATGCCGTCCCTAGAAGGGGTGCGTAACTTGAGTGGGTTGAGTCACTGACATGATCTTCCTGTCCGGTTTGTCGCCCCCTCGGACTCGTGCAGTGGAGATCTTTGGCTATACTCAGCCTTGTCTCATGGTAGTAGGTTGGTGGTCTGTTGACATCCCTCTGGTGGTGTGGGGGCTGTGCTTTGGCAAAGTGGGTGGGGTTAGGGTTAGGGTTATATCCTGCCTGGTTAGCCCTGTCCGGGGGTATCGTTGGACAGGGCCACGGTGTCTCCCGACCCCCCCTGTCTCAGCCACTAGTATCTGGGCGGCAGGTAGCCTAGCGGTTAGAGCGTTGGACCAGTAACCGAAAGGTCGCTGGTTCCAATACCCGAGCCGACAAGGTGAAAAAACTGTTGATGTGTCCTTGAGCAAGGCACTCAACCCTAATTGCTCCAGGGGCGCTGTACTACAATGGCTGACCCTGTAGGTAGGCCGTCATTGTAAATAAGAATTTGTTCTTAACTGACTTGCCTAGTTAAATAAAAAAATCTATGCTGCCATAGTCTATGTGTCGGGCTAGGGTCAGTTTGTTATATCTGGTGTTATTATCCGGTGTCCAGTGTGAATTTAAGTATGTTCCCTCTAATTCTCTCTCTCCCCTCCCGGAGGACCTGAGCCCTAGGACCATGCTTCAGGACTACCTGCCCTGATGACTCCTAGCTGTCCCCAGTCCACCTGGTCCTGGAGGACCTGAGCCCTAGGACCATGCTTCAGGACTACCTGCCCTGATGACTCCTAGCTGTCCCCAGTCCACCTGGTCCTGGAGGACCTGAGCCCTAGGACCATGCTTCAGGACTACCTGCCCTGATGACTCCTAGCTGTCCCCAGTCCACCTGGTCGTGCTGCTGCACCGATTTCAACTCTTCTTCCTGAGGTTATGGAACCCTGACCTGTTCACCGGACGTGCCACCTTGTCCCAGACCTGCTGTTTTCAACTCTCTCTCTCTACTGCACCTGCTATTTCAACATCTAAATGCACGGCTATGAAAAGCCAAGTGACATTCACTCCTGATGTATTTACCTGTTGCAACCTCTACAACCACTATAATTATTATTTGACCCTGCTGGTCATCTATGAACGTTTGAACATCTTGGAGAAAGATCGCACTTTGTGACATCTGCTGATGTAAAAAGGGCTTTATAAATACATTTGATTAATTGATTGATCTGATACAATCAACACATTAATGTTTTTATATATCTTGTCATGAATATATTTCCAAAAATATTTCAATTCGCAAGACCCACTGGTTTATGCTTATTTATGAAAATGTCTGCACTCACTACTGTAAGTCTCTCTGGATAAGAGTGTCTGATAAATGACTCACTACTGTAAGTCTCTCTGGATAAGAGTGTCTGATAAATGACTCACTACTGTAAGTCTCTCTGGATAAGAGTGTCTGATAAATGACTCACTACTGTAAGTCTCTCTGGATAAGAGTGTCTGATAAATGACTCACTACTGTAAGTCTCTCTGGATAAGAGTGTCTGATAAATGACTCACTACTGTAAGTCTCTCTGGATAAGAGTGTCTGATAAATGACTCACTACTGTAAGTCTCTGGATAAGAGTGTCTGATAAATGACTCACTACTGTAAGTCTCTCTGGATAAGAGTGTCTGATAAATGACTCACTACTGTAAGTCTCTCTGGATAAGAGTGTCTGATAAATGACTCACTACTGTAAGTCTCTCTGGATAAGAGTGTCTGATAAATGACTCACTACTGTAAGTCTCTCTGGATAAGAGTGTCTGATAAATGACTCACTACTGTAAGTCTCTCTGGATAAGAGTGTCTGATAAATGACTCACTACTGTAAGTCTCTCTGGATAAGAGTGTCTGATAAATGACTCACTACTGTAAGTCTCTCTGGATAAGGGTGTCTGCTAAATGACTAAATGTAAATGTATTTATAAAACCCTCTTAGGCCTCACTCCCCCCTATCTGAGATATCTACTGCAGCCCGCATCCTCCACATATAACACCTGTTCTGCCAGTCACATTCTGTTAAAGGTCCCCAAAGCACACACATCCCTGGGTCGCTCATCTTTTCAGTTCGCTGCAGCTAGCGACTGGAACGAGCTGCAACAAACACTCAAACTGGACAGTTTTATCTCAATCTCTTCATTCAAAGACTCAATCATGGACACTCTTACTGACAGTTGTGGCTGCTTTGTGTGATGTATTGTCATCTCTACCTTCTTGCCCTTTGTGCTGTTGTCTGTGCCCAATAATGTTTGTACCATGTTATGTGTTGCTACCATGTTGTGTTGCTACCATGTTGTGTTGCTACCATGTTGTTGTCATGCTACGTTGCTACCATGTTGTGTTGCTACCATGTTGTTGTCATGTTATGTTGCTACCATGTTGTGTTGCTACCATGTTGTGTTGCTACCATGTTGTTGCCATGCTATGTTGCTATCATGTTGTGTTGCTACCATGTTGTTGTCATGTTATATTGCTACCATGTTGTGTTGCTACCATGTTGTCATGTTGTGTTGCTACCATGTTGTCATGTTATGTTACTACCATGTGTTGTTACCATGTTGTAGTCATGTTGTGTTGCTACCATGTTGTGTTGTCATGTTGTGTTGCTACCATGTTGTGTTGTCATGTAATGTTGCTACCATGTTGTAGTCATGTTGTGCTGCTACCATGTTGTGTTGCTACCATGTTGTTGCCATGTTGTGTTGCTACAATGTTGTTGTCATGTTGTGTTGCTACCATGCTGTGTTGTCATGTTGTGTTGCTACCATGTTGTGTTGCTACCATGTTGTTGTCATGTTGTGTTGCTACCATGTTGTGTTTCTACCATGTTGTTGTCATGTGTTGATGCCTTGCTGTGTTGTTGTCTTAGGTCTCTCTTTATGTAGTGTTGTTTTGTCTCTCTTGTCATGATGTGTGTTTGGTCCTATATTTATATTGTATTTATTTATATTTTTAATCCCAGCCCCCGTCCCTGCAGGAGGTCTTTTGCCTTTTGGTAGGAAGTCATTGTAAGTAAGAATTTGTTATTAACTGACTTGAGTAGTTAAATAAAGGTTCAATAAAAATATTCATCCTTTACAATTGTTCATGTAGCTGGACTTTATGAATTACTATAACTCTATGACTAATCAAATCTACCAAAAACGTTGATGGATTACGCTGTAGTGTTTTTAATTGGCTTTAGGCCAACGTTAGAATTATATAAAACATATCCTTGACTCTATCTCAACAAATAACTATTGTTATATTTTTTTTACTGGATATATTTCTATGAATATTTCTTCATGTAATTAATCCTTTATAATAGTTGATGCACTATTTATCAAGCATTGCTGCAGCTTGTGGGTTGATATTCATCTGATGTATCTGCTAAAGGAGACAACGTTCTCTAGCGGGTACTGATAGGCTGAAAGTCCCGGTGGATCTAGTGTTAAACATCTCCATTTGTTCACAGTGGGGACCGAACTTGATCAAAATAATCATCATTCAGACCAGAGCTTTTGACACAGGCAGGTTGCTATGCAGTCGCCAACCAGCAGAATGTGTGACTTTCCATGAGACGACTCACTTTCAGACTCACTTTCCATGAGACGCCATCTTAACCAACTTCAAAACCACCATGCCCAGGAGAGACCATGAGACCTTTAATTGGAGACAGTGCCAGGAGGCCAGATACACAAAGAACAGAACCCAAGACACCTGGGTCACCTGCAAGCGACGTGTTTGTGGGAAGTGTGTCAAGCAAGTGAAAGTGGTGAAAATGTGTTGACTGTCAGCTAAATGAAATCCAACTGATGCCATTGCAGGAAAACTCAGACCATGTAAACACGAGCTTACAATAATTGACTAGTTTTGATTGCTGTCATATCAACACTTCTACTCATTATAATGCCATTATAGCTTTTGTGCTGGTTTTCGCTATCAAGCACACTTGGTGTTTAGGCTACTGTTTTCATAATTTGACCGCACATCTTTGTTTCCGTGTTCCAACACATATGGTTTCTGTTTCATAGTAACAAAGGCACTCTACGAATACAATTTATTGAACAGTTGCATTTTGGGTTTTTTGTTGTTTCTTTTACATTAAAAAAATGTGTATTCTAATGTTACCTAACACCTTCATGAACACAACCAAATTATTATTTTGTTGTGTTCATTAATGTTTTCAGAATTTTGAAGTCAGAATGACTGCTCCTTAGCTTAAAGGGAGGGAATGACTGCTCCTTAGCTTAAAGGGAGGGAATGACTGCTCCTTAGCTTAAAGGGAGGGAATGACTGCTCCTTAGCTTAAAGGGAGGGAATGACTGCTCCTTAGCTTAAAGGGAGGGAATGACTGCTCCTTATCTTAAAGGGAGGGAATGCCTGCTCCTTAGCTTAAAGGGAGGGAATGACTGCTCCTTAGCTTAAAGGGAGGGAATGACTGCTCCTTAGCTTAAAGGGAGGGAATGACTGCTCCTTAGCTTAAAGGGGGGGAATGACTGCTCCTTAGCTTAAAGGGAGGGAATGACTGCTCCTTATCTTAAAGGGAGGGAATGCCTGCTCCTTAGCTTAAAGGGAGGGAATGACTGCTCCTTATCTTAAAGGCAGGGGTCCCTCGAGGCCCTGCGGTTCTAACGTTAAACAATAAAAGCTAATTTACCAACATTTCTCAAAACTCTTCAATATCTTCTTGTGTCTTGTAGTTCATACGACTGTCTCCTGGACGACCCGTTCAAACACGACTGGCCCCAGCTGCCGGAGCTGCCAGGGATCAACTACTCCATGGACGAACAGTGTCGCTTCGATTTTGGAGTCGGATACAAGATCTGCACATCAGTAAGCTTGGTTGCAAACATTGTCTAGTCAGAGAGAGAGAGAGAGAGAGAGCTATCTGATACTTCAGACTCTCTTCCGCTCACATATATACGTTCAAAAAATAACATCAAATTGATCAGAAATACAGTGTAGACATTGTTAATGTTGTAAATGACTATTGTAGCTGGAAACAGCTGATTTTTAATGGAATATCTTCATTGGCGTACAGAGGCCCATTATCAGCAACCATCACTCCTGTGTTCCAATGGCACGTTGTGTTAGCTAATCCATGTTTATCATTTTAAAAGGCTAATTGATCATTAGAAAACCCTTTTGCAATTATGTTATCACAGCTGAAAACTGTTATGCTGATTAAAGAAGCAATAAAACTGTCCTTCTTTAGACTAGTTGAGTATCTGGAGCATCAGCATTTGTGGGTTTGATTACAGGCTCAAAATGGCCAGAAACAAATACATTTCTTCTGAAACTCGTCAGTCTATTCTTATTCTGAGAAATAAATAGAACAGAATAGAAAGAGGAGTGGGAGGCCCCGGTGCACAACTGAGCAAGAGAACAAGTACGTTAGTGTCTAGTTTGAGAAACAGACGCCTCACAAGTCCTCAACTGGCAGCTTCATTAAATAGTACCAGCAAAACACCAGTCTCAACGTCAACAGTGAAGGGGCTACTCCGGGATGTTGGCCTTCTAGGCAGAGTTGCAAAGAAAAAGCAAGCAACACTGAGGCATGCAGGAGAGCACCAGCTGTTCCAGATGACTGTGTGATCACACTCTCCGTAGCCGATGTGAGTATGATCTTTAAACAGGTCAACATTGTGAGTAAGACCTTTACAACATTCACAAGTCCGCTGGGCCAGACGGATTACCAGGAAGTGTACTCCGAGCATTGGCTGACCAACTGGCAAGTGTCTTCACTGACATTTTCAACCTGTCCCTGACTGAGTCTGTAATACCAACATGTTTCAAGCAGACCACCATAGTCCCTGTACCCAAGAACACTAACGTAACCTCCCTAAATGACTACAGACCCGTAGCACTAATGTCTGTAGCCATGAAATGCTTTGAAAGGCTGGTCATGGCTCACATCAACGTCATTATCCCAGAAACAATAGACCCACTCTAATTTGCATACCGGTCAAACAGATCCACAGACGATGACATTTCAATTGCACTCCACACTGCCCTTTCCCACCTGGACAAAAGGAACACCTACAGTTGAAGTCAGAAGTTTACATACACCTTAGCCAAATACATTTAAAATCAGTTTTTCACAATTCCTGACATTTAATCCTAGTAAACATTCCCTGTCTTATGTCAGTTAGGATCACCACTTTATTTTAAGAATGTGAAATGAAATAATAGTAGAGAGAATGATTTATTTCAGCTTTTATTTCTTTCATCACATTCCCAGTGGGTCAGAAGTTTACATACACTCAATTAGTATTTGGTAGCATTGCCTTTAAATTGTTTAACTTGGGTCAAACGTTTCGGGTAGCCTTCCACAAGCTTCCCACAATAAGTTGGGTGAATTTAGGCCCATTCCTCCTGACAGAACTGGTGTACCTGAATCAGGTTTGTAGGCGTCCTTGCTCGCACACACTTTTTCAGTTCTGCCCACAAATTTTCTATAGGATTGAGATGGCCACTCCAATACCTTGACTTTGTTGTCCTTAAGCCATTTTGCCACAACTTTGGAAGTATGCTTGGGGTCATTGTCCATTTGGAAGACCCATTTGCGACCAAGCTTTAACTTCCTGACTGATGTCTTGAGATGTTGCTTCAATATATCCACATAATTTTCCTTCCTCATGATGCCATCTATTTTGTGAAGTGCACCAGTCCCTCCTGCAGCAAAGCACCTTCACAACATGATGCTGCCACCCCCGTGCTTCACGGTTGGGATGGTGTTCTTCGGCTTGCAAGCCTCCCACTTTTTCCTCCAAACATAACGATGGTCATTATGGCCAAGCAGTTCTATTTTTGTTCCATCAGACCAGAGGACATTTCTCCAAAAAGTACGATCTTTGTCCCCATGTGCAGTTGCAAACCGTAGTCTGGCTTTTTTATGGCGGTTTTGGAGCAGTTGCTTCTTCCTTGCTGAGCAGCCTTTCAGGTTATATCGATATAGGACTTGTTTTACTGTGGATATAGATACTTTTGTACCTGTTTCCTCCAGCATCTTCACAAGGTCCTTTGCTGTTATTCTGGGATTAATTTATACATGCGTACTATTGTTTGTACAGATGAACGTGGTACCTTCAGGCGTTTGGACAAGGATGAACCAGACTTGTGGAGGTCTTTTTTTCTGAGGTCTTGGCTGATTTCTTTTGATTTTCTTATGATGTCGAGCAAAGAGGCACTGAGTTTGAAGGTAGGCCTTGAAATACATCCACAGGTACACCTCCAATTGACCCAAATGATGTCAATTAGCCTATCAGAAGGTTCTAAAGCCATGACATTATTTTCTGGAATTTTCCAAGCTGTTTAAAGACACAGTCAACTTAGCGTATGTGAACTTCTGACCAACTGGAATTGTGATATAGTGAATTATAAGTGAAATAATCTGTCTGTAAACAAATGTTGGAATAATTACTTGTGTCATGCACAAAGTAGATGTCCTAACTGACTTGCCAAAACTATAGTTTGTTAACATGAAATCTGTGGAGTGGTTAAAAAAAATAGTTTTAATGACTTCTGGAGAGACTACATCAGTGGAAAGTGGCGGGCCCTGATGGCAACTGTGTGGAATACTCCAGCGCCGCTTCAAGCCCAAGAAGGCGCACCCCACTGTCCTGAATGACTTCAGACCTGTGGTGTTAACATCACACATCATGAAGACCCTGGAAAGGTTAGTCCTCGCTCACCTCAGACCCCTGGTGTGTTCATCAATGGACCCCCTGCAGTTCGCATATCAGCGCAACATCGGGGTGGATGATGCAATCATCTACCTTCTGCAGAGGGCCTACTCTCACCTGGACAACGCAGGTTGCACTGTGAGGGTTATGTTTTTTGACTTCTCCAGTGCCTTCAATACCATTCAGCCCCTGCTACTGGGTGAGAAGATGAAGAGGATGAAAGTGGAAGCACCCTTAGTCTCCTGGGTTACGGATTACCTGACCGGTAGGCCACAATTTGTGCGAATACAGAGCTGTGTGTCAGAACGGGCAGTGAGCAACACAGGGGCCCCCCAGGGAACGGTCCTGTCCCCCTTACTGTTCACCCTCTACACCTCAGACTTCAGTTATAACTCTGAAACATGCCACCTACAGAAGTTCTCGGATGACTCCGCAATTATAGGGTGCATCAGGGGTGGGCAGGAGGAGGAGTACAGGAGCACAATCAGTGACTTTGTGTTGTGGTGTGAGCAGAACCACCTTCAGCTCAACATCAGCAAAACAAAGGAGTTGGTGGTGGACTTCAGGGGAACCAAGGCACAACTGACTGCAGTCCCTATACAGGGGATGGATGTGGAAATGGTTGGGTCATACAAGTTCCTGGGAGTCCATATGGACAACAGGCTGGAATGGGCTGGTAACACCGGGGCTCTGTACAAAAAGGGCCAGAGCCGACTCTACTTTCTGAGGAGGCTCAGGTCCTTCAACGTATGCAGTAAACTACTGCATACCTTCTACCAGTTTGTGGTGGCCAGTGCCATCTTTTATTCAGTGGTGTGCTGGGGCGCCAACATAAAAGCTGGTGATGCTTCTCGGGTAAATAAGCTGATCAGGAAGGCTAGCTCTGTTCTGGGGATTAGCCTTGACACTCTAGAGGAGGTGGCGGAGAGACGTATCCTGGCCAAACTGCTGGCCATCATGGACAACGTCACCCACCCTCTGCATGCCATGGTTATGACGCAGAGGAGCACCTTCAGTCACAGACTGATCCCACCAAGGTGTGCCAGAGAGCGCTACAGGAGGTCCTTCCTGCCGGCAGCTATTAGACTATATAATGCCTCACCGGGGTGCCGTGCCGTCGGCAACATAGACCTGGAACTGTTGGGGTGTTAGGACCTAGTTTAACAATTATGCATCCATCCGTGAGTAACTCTGGTCTGTAATCACTCATTCACTCAGGACTTATTTATTAATTCAGGTCTGTATATACATACTCATGTACAGTTGTTATTTCATATCATGTGCAATATTGCAAGTAATTCTTGGACTGAACTTACGTAGTCATTCACTCAGGAATGCATATTAGTATCCTGTCAGTTGTATCTTTTTTCATTGCTTTTAGTATATCGAATGTGCAATACGTGCAGCTATCTGTAATTAAACCCTGCGCACTAAGGACTGTATTTTAAGGGAATTACTATTATTACCCTCAATTATATCATACACACATTTAGCTATTTAAGTATCTCTTCCTGTCATTTACCTGTACAGTTAATGTAACCATGCAAATATTAACTTACATGTGTCAGGCTCTGGCCATAGAGAAACCTATTTGCTTCTCTATGTAACCATGGTCAGAGTCTGACAGTTCTTTTCTTTCTGTTTCTGGTGGTGGTTTGTGTTGGATCCCTAATTAGAGGCAGCTGTAGTGCATCGTCTCTAATTAGGAATGCTACATAGGTTAGTATGTTCCACACCGGGGATGTGGGTCGTTGTCATATATTTTGCAGTCACGGTGACAGTAAGTGTGCCTCTTTTGTTACGTCCGTTCATTCGTGTGTGTTTTTGTAAACGTGACGTTTGTACATCGTGTGTTTGTTTGTTTTGTTAGTTCGTACATTTGAATTGGTTTATACATAGTATAAATAAGATGTCGAACTACTATCCCTGGGGGTGGTCTGAAGAGGCACCAGTCCCACTTTCCAGGTGGTATTCGCAGAGGCAGGAAACTAAGTGCGTGGTGAAATACCGGAGGGAGGTGTATGAGAGGATAATGGAGCTATGTTGGCGAAATATGGAGGAGTGTGAGAGCGAGAGGAGGGAGCTGGAGTTAAAGGTGCCCAAGGTGAGCATACCCAGTCCGGGTCCGGTCGTCTACTTCACCCCCATGCCAGAGCAGTCCGCTCCACCGGTGCCCAGTCTGGGTCCGGTTGTCGGCTCCACTCCCATGCCAGAGCAGTCCACTTCACCGATGTCCAGTCCGGGTCCGGACCTCTGCTCTACTCCCCGCTTCCGACCTCCAGTGGGTGCGCCCAGCCAGGTTTTTCCAGTGCCGGCTCCACGTACCCGACCTCCGGTCCGCCTTCCCAGTCCGGTACCTCCCATGCCAGAGCAGTCCGCTTCACCGATGTCCAGTCCGGGTCCGGACCTCTGCTCTACTCCCCGCACCTGACCTCCAGTGCGTGTACCCAGCCAGGTGCTTCCAGTGCCGGATCCACGCATCCGACCTCCGGTGCGCCCCCCCAGTCCGGTACGACCCGTGCCGGCTCCCCACACCCGACCTCCAGTGTGTGCGCCTAGCCTGGTGCTTCCTGTGCCGGCTCCACACACCCGACATCTGGTGCACCTCCCCAGTCCGGTACGTCCCGTGCCGGCTCCCCGCACCCGACCTCCAGTGCGTGCGCCCAGCAAGGTGCATCCTGTGCCAGCTCCACGCACCCGACACCCGGTGCGCCTCCCCAGTCCGGTACGTCCCGTGCCGGCCCTCCGTAGCCCAGAACCTCCAGCAAAGGTCCGCAGCCCGGAACCTCCAGCGAAGGTCCGTCGCCCGAAGCCTACAGCGAAGGTCCGCAGCCCGGAACCTCCAGCGAAGGTCCGCAACCCGGAACCTCCAGCGAAGGTCTGCAGCCCGGAACCTCCAGCGAAGGTCCGCAGCCCGGAACCTCCAGCGAAGGTCCGCAACCCGGAACCCCCAGCGAAGGTCCGCAGCCCGAAGCCTATAGCAAAGGTCCGCAACCCGGAACCTCCAGCGAAGGTCCGCAGCCCGGAACCTCCAGCGAAGGTCCGCAGCCCGGAACCTCCAGCGAAGGTCCGCAGCCCGGAACCTCCAGCGAAGGTCCGCAGCCCGGAACCTCCAGCGAAGGTCACCTCCAGCGAAGGTCCGCTCCAGTGCCTGAGCAGTCCGCTCCACCGGTGCCCAATCCGGGTCCAGCCGTCTGCTCCGCTCCTGAGCCAGAGCAGTCCGCTCCACCGGTGCCCAGTCCGGGTCCAGCCGTCTGCTCCGCTCCAGTGCCTGAGCAGTCCGCTCCACCGGTGCCAAGTCCGGGTCCGGCCGTCTGCTCCGCTCCACTGTCAGAGCAGTCCGCTCCACCGGTGCCCAGTCCTGGTCCAGTGGTCTGCTCCACTCCATGGCCGGAGTCGTTTACCCCACCTGTGCCCAGTCCGGGCCCGGTTGTTTTCCCCGCTCCATGGCCGGAGCCGTTTACCCCACCTGTGCCCAGTCCGGGCCCGGTTGTTTTCCCCGCTCCATGGCCGGAGCCGTTTACCCCACCGGTGCCCAGTCCGGGTCCGGTTAATTGCCCAGCTCCATGGCCGGAGCCGTTTACTCCACCGGTACCCAGTCCGGGCCCGGTCATAAGGAGGGGGCACGGGAGAAAACTGTCCACTTTGCCAGAGCCAGAGCCCCCGACGGACTAGTCTTCCCTCCCTATTAACCCCCCCCCTTGTATTTGTGTTTTTTTTGTTGGCGTCCGGGAGTCTGCGCCTTGGGGGGGTGGGGGGGGGGGGGAATGGGGGGGTTGGTACTGTTAGCCTCTGGCCATAGAGAAACCTATTTGCTTCTCTATGTAGCCATGGTCAGAGTCTGACAGTTCTTTTCTTTCTGTTTCTGGTGGTGGTTTGTGTTGGATCCCTATTTAGAGGCAGCTGTAGTGCATCGTCTCTAATTAGGGATCCTACATAGGTTAGTATGTTCCACACCGGGGATGTGGGTCGTTGTCGTATATTTCACAGTCACAGTGACAGTAAGTGTGCCTCTTTTGTTACGTCCGTTCATTCGTGTGTGTTTTTGTAAACGTGACGTTTGTTCATCGTGTGTTTGTTTGTTTTGTTAGTTCGTACATTTGAATTGGTTTATACATAGTATAAATAAAATGTCGAACTACTATACAATTTTCACCCATCTACACACAACACCCCATAATGACAAAGTGAAAACATGTTTGATTTCTTAAGGACTGGGGATGGAAAGACAGAGGAGAGGAGGAGAGGGAGGAGAGGAGAGGGAGGAGAGGAGAGGAGGAGAGGAGAATGGTCAAAACATACCAAGACAGTCGTGAAGAGGGCATGACAAAGCCTATACTCCCTCATGAGACTGAAAAGATTTGGCATGGGTCCTCAGATCCTCAAAAGGTTCTATAGCTGCACCATCGATAGCATCCTGACTGGTTGCATCACTGCCTGGTACGGCAACTTCTCGGCCTCTGACTACAAGGCACCACAGAGGGTTGTGTGTACGGCCCAGGACATCAGTGGGGCCCGAGTTCCCTGCCATCCAGGACCTCTATACCAGGCGGTGTCAGAGGAAGGCCCTAAAAATTGTCAAAGACTCCAGCCACCCCAGTCATAGACTGTTCTCTCTGCTACCGCATGGCAAGCATTATCGGAGCGCCAAGTCTAGGTCCAAAAGGCTTCACAACAGCTTTTACCCCCAAGCCATAAGACTCCTGAACAGCTAATCAAATGGCTACCTGGACTATTTGCACTGTCCCCCCCCCCCCCCCAACCCTACCATAATATACCTGCATGTACATATTACCTAAATTAGCCAGACTAACCGGTGCCCCTGCACATTGACTCTGTACCGGTACCACCTGTATACCACCTGTATATACCACCTGTATATTTCACCTGTATATACCACCTGTATACTACCTGTATATACTACCTGTATACACCACCTGTATATACCACCTGTATGTACCACCTGTATGTACCACTTGTATATACCACCTGTATACCACCTGTATACTACCTGTATATACTACCTATATACCACCTGTATATACCACCTGTATATACCACCTGTATACCACCTGTATACCACCTGTATATACCACCTGTATACCACCTGTATATACCACCTGTATATATTACCTGTATTACACCTGTATATACCACCTGTATACCACCTGTATATATATATATATTTTTTTACTGTCACTTTACTGTTTTTTATTTCTTTACCTCTCTTGTTTACATAATACTTAATTTCTACTTAACAACCTGATGTTGGGCGATTAGGCCTGGCTCGCAATCGGTGTTCCAATTCATCCCAAAGGTGTTCGATGGGGTTGAGGTCAGGGCTCAGTGCAGGCCAGCCAAGTTCTTCCATACTGACCTCCACAAACCATTTCTGTATGAACCTCGCTTTGTGCATGGGGGCATGCTGAAACAGGAAAGGGCCTTCCCCAAACTGTTGCCAAAGGCTGGAAGCACAGAATCGTCTAGAATGTATTTGTATGCTGTAGCGTTAAGATTTCCCTTCACTGGAACTAAGTAAGGTGCCTAGCCAAACATTACAATTGGCACTATGCATTGAGGCAGGTAGTGTTCTCCTGGCATCCGTTATACCCATATTCTTCTGTCGGACTGCCAGATGGTGAAGCGTGATTCATCACTCCAGAGATCGCGTTTCCACTGTTCCAGAGTCCAGTGGCGGTGAGCATTACACCACTCCAGCCGATGCATTGCGCATGGTGATCTTAGGCTTGTGTGCGGCTGCTTGGCCATGGAAACCCATTTCATGAAGCTCCTGACGAGCACTTCTTGTACTGATGTTGCTTCCAGAGGCAGTTTGGAACTCGGTAGTGAGTGTTGCAACCGAGGACAGACGATTTTTTACTCACTATGTCCTCCAGCACTCAGCGGTCCTGTTCTGTGAGCTTGTGTGGCCGACCACTTCACAGCTGAGCCGTTGTTGCTCCTAGAAATTTCCACTTCACAATAACAGCACTTACAGTTGACTGGAGCAGCTCTAGCAGGGCAGAAATGTTATGAACTGACTTGTTTGAAAGGTGTCAGGTTGAAAATCACCCAGCTCTTCAGTAAGGCCATTCTACTGCCAATGTTTGTCTAAAGAGATTTGCTGTGTGCTCGATTTTATACACCTGTCAGCAACTTAAAAACTATCCATGCTAATAAGTTAGATCTGAAGACACTGTGGTAATTAATATATACCATTTCGCTTTTATCCAAAGCGACTTAGTCATGCATACATGCATTTTATTACTATTGGTGCTGTTGGCGCATTGTCGTCCAGGGTGGTCCCTGAATGGTCCAGGGTGGTCCCTGAATGGTCCATGGGTGGTCCCTGAATGGTCCATGGGTGGTCCCTGAATGGTCCATGGGTGGTCCCTGAATGGTCCATGGGTGGTCCCTGAATGGTCCATGGGTGGCCCCTGAATGGTCCAGGGTGGTCCCTGAATGGTCCATGGGTGGTCCCTGAATGGTCCATGGGTGATCCCTGTGTCGTCCAGGGTGGTCCCTGAATGGTCTATGGGTGGTCCCTGCGTGGTCCATGGGTGGTCCCTGTGTCGTCCAGGGTGGTCCCTGAATGATCCATGGGTGGTCCCTGAATGGTCCATGGGTGGTCCCTGCGTGGTCCATGGGTGGCCCCTGCGTGGTCCATGGGTGGCCCCAGACTGACAGAGCTCTCTGAGCTTGGACCCATTATTTTCTGTTTTGTTGATTTAAGGCATCGCTTTAATCAACATGCAGCTTAAAATTGTTTTTTCATTCCAGCCCTGATGAACAGTGTATGTTTCTTAACGAGCTCCATAGTGTCTGGCGACCACACTCCAGAGGAATCAGATCTCAGTCATTATTTAGTTCAACTGTTCATTTACTGTTTTTCTACAGTATTAGCCAGCTGAAGACTAGAGATGGCTACAGGAGGCTAAAAGAGAGAGACCAGGATGTGAGATGCTGATTATAAACGCCTGCAGCTGCAGCTGATGCAGTGATGCAACATAAAGTGACTCTGAAGTGACTCTAAAGAGAGGAGAGTTAGACTGACTCTAAAGAGAGGAGAGTTAGACTGACTCTAAAGAGAGGAGAGTTAGACTGACTCTAAAGAGAGGAGAGTTAGACTGACTCTAAAGAGAGGAGAGTTAGACTGACTCTAAAGAAAGGGGAGTCATTCCTCTATGGGGGTTAGACTGACTCTAAAGAGAGGGGAGTCATTCCTCTAGGGGGGTTAGACTGACTCTAAAGAGAGGGGAGTCATTCCTCTAGGGGGGTTAGACTGACTCTAAAGAGAGGGGAGTCATTCCTCTAGGGGGGTTAGACTGACTCTAAAGAGAGGGGAGTCATTCCTCTAGGGGGGTTAGACTGACTCTAAAGAGAGGGGAGTCATTCCTCTAGGGGGGTTAGACTGACTCTAAAGAGAGGGGAGTCATTCCTCTAGGGGGGTTAGACTGACTCTAAAGAGAGGGGAGTCATTCCTCTAGGGGGGTTAGACTGACTCTAAAGAGAGGAGAGTTAGACTGACTCTAAAGAGAGGAGAGTTAGACTGACTCTAAAGAGAGGAGAGTTAGACTGACTCTAAAGAGAGGAGAGTTAGACTGACTCTAAAGAGAGGGGAGTCATTCCTCTAGGGGGGTTAGACTGACTCTAAAGAGAGGGGAGTCATTCCTCTAGGGGGGTTAGACTGACTCTAAAGAGAGGGGAGTCATTCCTCTAGGGGGGTTAGACTGACTCTAAAGAAAGGGGAGTCATTCTTCTTGGATTATGTAAGGTGTTATTGGTGCTGTTGGGTTTTGTATGGTGTTGTTGGTGCTGTTTAGTTCTGTATGGTGTTATTGGTGCTGTTTAGTTCTGTATGGTGTTGTTGGTGCTGTTGGATTCTGTATGGTGTTATTGATGCTGTTGGGTTCTGTATGGTGTTATTGGTGCTGCTGGGTTCTGTATGGTGTCAATGGTGATGTTTGGTTCTGTATGGTGCTGTTTGGTGCTGTATGGTGTTAGCGGTGCTGTTGGGTTCTGTATAGTGTTATTGGTGCTGTTGGGTTCTGTATGGTGTTATAGGTGCTGTTGGGTTCTGTATGGTGTTATTGGTGCTGTTGCGTTCTGAATTGTGTTGTTGGTGATGTTGCGTTCTTTATGGTGTTATTGGTGCTGTTGGGTTGTGTATGGTGTTATTGGTGCTGTTGGGTTGTGTATGGTGTTATTGGTGCTGTTGGTTCTGTATGGTGTTATTGGTGCTGTTGGGATCTCTATGGTGTTATTGGTGCTGCTGGGTTCTGTATGGTGTCAGTGGTGATGTTTGGTTCTGTATGGTGTTATTGGTACTGTTGGGTTCTGTATAGTGTTATTGGTGTTGTTGGGTTCTGTATGGTGTTATAGGTGCTGTTGGGTTCTGTATGGTGTTATTGGTGCTGTTGCGTTCTGAATTGTGTTGTTGGTGATGTTGCGTTCTTTATGGTGTTATTGGTGCTGTTGAGATGTGTATGGTGTTATTGGTGCTGTTGGGTTGTGTATGGTGTTATTGGTGATGTTTGGTTCTGTATGGTGTTATTGGTGCTGTTGGGTTCTGTGTAGTGTTATTGGTGCTGTTGGGTTCTGTATGGTGTTATTGGTGTTGTTGGGTTCTGAATTGTGTTGTTGGTGATGTTGAGTTCTTTATGGTGTTATTGGTGCTGTTTAGTTCTGTATGGTGTTATTGGTGCTGTTGGGTTCTGTATGGTGTTGTTGGTGCTGCTGGGTTCTGTATGGTATCAGTGGTGATGTTTGGTTCTGTATGGTGTTATTGGTGCTGTTGGGTTCTGTGTAGTGTTATTGGTGCTGTTGCGTTCTGTATGGTGTTATTGGTGCTGTTGGGTTCTGAATTGTGTTGTTGGTGATGTTGAGTTCTTTATGGTGTTATTGGTGCTGTTTAGTTCTGTATGGTGTTATTGGTGCTGTTGGGTTCTGTATGGTGTTGTTGGTGCTGTTGGGTTCTGTATGGTGTTATTGATGCTATTGGGTTCTGTATGGTGTTATTGGTGCTGCTGGGTTCTGTATGGTGTCAATGGTGATGTTTGGTTCTGTATGGTGCTGTTTGGTTCTGTATGGTGTTAGCGGTGCTGTTGGGTTCTGTATAGTGTTATTGGTGCAGTTGGGTTCTGTATGGTGTTATAGGTGCTGTTGGGTTCTGTATGGTGTTATTGGTGCTGTTGCGTTCTGAATTGTGTTGTTGGTGATGTTGCGTTCTTTATGGTGTTATTGGTGCTGTTGAGTTCTGTATGGTGTCAGTTGTGATGTTGGGTTCTGTATCGTGTTATTGGTGCTGTTGGGTTGTGTATGGTGTTATTGCTGCTGTTGGGATCTGTATGGTGTCAGTTGTGATGTTGGGTTCTGTATGGTGTTATTGGTGCTGTTGGGGTCTGTATAGTGTTATTGGTGCTGTTGGGTTCTGTATGGTGTTATTGGTGTGGTTTGGTTCTGTATGGTGTTATTGGTGCTCCTGGGTTCGGTATGGTGTTATTGGTGCTGTTGGGTTTTATATGGTGCTGTTGGGTTCTGTATGGTGTTATTTGTGATGTTTGGTTCTGTATGGTGTTATTGGTGCTGTTGGGTTCTGTTTGGTGTTATTGGTGCTGTTGGTTCTGTATGGTGTTATTGATGCTGTTGGGTTTTGTATGGTGCTGTTGGGTTCTGTATGGTGTTATTGGTGCTGTTGCGTTCTGAATTGTGTTGTTGGTGATGTTGCGTTCTTTATGGTGTTATTGGTGCTGTTGGGTTGTGTATGGTGTTATTGGTGCTGTTGAGTTGTGTATGGTGTTATTGGTGCTGTTGGTTCTGTATGGTGTTATTGGTGCTGTTGGGATCTCTATGGTGTTATTGGTGCTGCTGGGTTCTGTATGGTGTCAGTGGTGATGTTTGGTTCTGTATGGTGTTATTGGTACTGTTGCGTTCTGTATGGTGTTATTGGTGCTGTTGGTTCTGTATGGTGTTATTGATGCTGTTGGGTTCTGTATGGTGTTATTGGTGCTGTTGGGTTTTGTATGGTGCTGTTGGGTTCTGTATGGTGTTATTTGTGATGTTGGGTTCTGTATGGTGTTATTGGTGCTGTTGGGTTCTGTATGGTGTTATTTGTGATGTTGGGTTCTCTATGGTGTTATTGGTGCTGTTAGGTTCTGGATGGTGTTATTGGTGCTGTTGGGTTTTGTATGGTGCTGTTGGGTTCTGTATGGTGTTATTTGTGATGTTGGGTTCTGGGTGGTGTTATTGGTGCTGTTGGTTCTGGGTGGTGTTATTGGTGCTGTTGGTTCTGGGTGGTGTTATTGGTGCTGTTGGTTCTGGTATTAGTTAAATAAAGAGGTCTAATGAGCTCTCATTCAAAAGATGTCGCATAAATATTACTTCATTACTCAAGGATTGAAATTATTTTCACTGGATCAGAGACGGATGTTTCAACTTTACAGCCTTCATCACTGTGTGGTTACAATTTTATTTTAATTCTAAACAGAATTTGTAACAAACAGTCCCCAGGTCCAGAACAAATTAAAAGAAACGTTCAGTACTGTACAGAACTCCCTTCCATGTTATATAACGCAAGTGAACGCAAACCTGGTTTCAATAAACAAATACAATACAACACCTCTCCCCCATGTGACCTACTTGTCGTGTGTATATACTGACATAGATAGAAATGTCTTCGCCATGTATGTGTAACTGATAGATGCTCACACACTGTAATGTCTTTTTCGTTATGTGTCGGACCCCAGTAAGACTAGCTGTCTCCTAATGGGGATCCTAATAAAATATCAAATACACTCAGCCATACATGTTAATGATATGCCATGCTACTGCAGCTGGCTGACTGGTTTCCTGGACATCTACTGTCTCTATTGCTCCATTGGAACGCCAACCCTGAAAACCATAGCCAGTGTCTAAAATGTCTTCTTCTTCTTCCAGTTTCGCACATTTGACCCGTGTAAGCAGCTGTGGTGCAGTCACCCTGACAACCCATACTTCTGCAAGACCAAGAAAGGCCCTCCCCTGGACGGGACTGAGTGTGCTCCTGGGAAGGTGAGATAACTCCCCTAAACTCTGCATGACTATGTAACCATTAGCTCAGCTTGTTGTTGTGTCTGTCTGACTATCCTCTGTCTTCTCTAAAGTGGTGCTATAAAGGTCACTGCATGTGGAAGAATACCAACCACGGGACGCAGGATGGCTCCTGGAGCTCCTGGACTAAATATGGTTCCTGTTCCCGCTCCTGTGGGACTGGGGTTCGCTTCAGAACTCGCCAGTGCAACAACCCAGTGTAAGACCCGTCACCACACTCCCCCTAGCTCCTAACCCCTCCCATAGAACCACTCCCCCTAGCTCCTAACCCCTCCCATAGAACCACTTCCCCTAGCTCCTAACCCCTCCCATAGAACCACTCCCCCTAGCTCCTAACCCCTCCCATAGAACCACTCCCCCTAGCTCCTAACCCCTCCCATAGAACCACTCCCCCTAGCTCCTAACCCCTCCCATAGAACCACTTCCCCTAGCTCCTAACCCCTCCCATAGAACCACTCCCCTAGCTCCTAACCCCTCCCATAGAACCACTCCCCTAGCTCCTAACCCCTCCCATAGAACCACTCCCCTAGCTCCTAACCCCTCCCATAGAACCACTTCCCCTAGCTCCTAACCCCTCCCATAGAACCACTCCCCCTAGCTCCTAACCCCTCCCATAGAACCACTTCCCCTAGCTCCTAACCCCTCCCATAGAACCACTCCCCTAGCTCCTAACCCCTCCCATAGAACCACTCCCCTAGCTCCTAACCCCTCCCATAGAACCACTCCCCTAGCTCCTAACCCCTCCCATAGAACCACTCCCCTAGCTCCTAACCCCTCCCATAGAACCACTCCCCTAGCTCCTAACCCCTCCCATAGAACCACTCCCCTAGCTCCTAAAACTAACCCCTCCCATAGAACCACACTCCCCCTAGCTCCTAAAACTAACCCCTTCCATAGAACCACACTCCCCTTAGCTCCTAACCCCTCCCATAGAACCACACTGCACCTAGCTCCTAATACTAACCCCTCCTATAGAACCACACTCCCCCTAGCTCCTAAAACTAACTCCTCCCATAGAACCACACTCCCCCTAGCTCCTAACCCCTCCCATAAAACCACACTCCCCCTAGCTCCTAACCCCTCCCATAAAACCACACCCCCTAGCTCCTAACCCCTCCCATAGAACCACTCCCCCTAGCTCCTAACCCCTCCCATAACACCACACTCCCCCTAGCTCCTAACCCCTCCCATAAAACCACACTCCCCCTAGCTCCTAACCCCTCCCATAGAACCACTCCCCTTAGCTCCTAACCCCTCCCATAGAACCACACTCCCCCTAGCTCCTAAAACTAACCCCTCCCATAGAACCACTCCCCCTAGCTCCTAACCCCTCCCATAGCAACACACTAAACCTAACCCCTCTCATAGCACCACATTCCCCCTAACTCCTAACCCCTCCCATAGCAACACACTCCCTCTAACTCCTCCCTTAGCACCACACTCCTCCTAACTCCTAACCCCTCCCATAGCAACACACTCCCTCTAACCCCTCCCTTAGCACCACACTCCTCCTAACTCCTAACCCCTCCCATAGTCCCACACTCCTCCTAACTCCTAACCCCTCCCATAGTCCCACACTCCCTCTAACCCCTCCCATAGCACCACTCTCCCCCTAACTCCTAACCCCTCCCATAGTCCCACACTCCCTCTAACCCCTCCCATAGCACCACTCTCCCCCTAACTCCTAACCCCTCCCATAGTCCCACACTCCCTCTAACCCCTCCCATAGCACCACTCTCCCCCTAACTCCTAACCCCTCCCATAGCACCACTCTCCCCCTAACTCTTAACCCCTCCCATAGAAACACTCCCCCTAACTCCTAACCCCTACCATAGCAACACACTCCCCCTAACCCTAGCCCCTCCCATAGCACCACACTCTCCTTAACTCCTAACCCTAGCCCCTCCCATAGCACCACACTCTCCTTAACTCCTAACCCTAGCCCCTCCCATAGCACCACACTCTCCTTAACTCCTAACCCTAACCCCTCCCATAGCACACTCCCCTAGCCCTAACCCCTCCCATATCATCACACTCCCCCTAGCCCTAACCCCTCCCATAGCACACTCCCCTAGCCCTAACCCCTCTCATAGCATCACACTCCCCCTAACTGCTGACCCCTCCCATAACACCACACTCCCCCTAACTCCTAACCTTAATCCCTCCCATAACACCACTCCCGCTAACTTCTAACCCCTCCCATAGCACCACACTTAATTGTCTAACAAATCACAGAGGGTGTTCTTTAATGTAAGACTCCTAAACATAATACAGTTAGAATCAGGAATTCCCCAGGGCAGCTGTTTAGGCCCCTTACGCATTTCTATCTTTACTAACGACATGCCACTGGCTTTGAGTAAAGTATGTCTATGTATGTCTATGTATGTCTATGTATGTCTATGTATGCGGATGACTCCACACTCATGTCAGCTACTACAGCTTTAATGCAAGGAAACTCAAATCCATTCTTCCTCATTTACAGTATATCAGCATGTTAAATTTACAGCCAGAGGGAAAAAAACTCCACCTTTACTTTATGCAGCCCTCATCCTCCACATACAACACCCGTTCTGCCAGTCACATTCTGTTAAAGGTCCCCAAAGCACACACATCCCTGGGTCGCTCGTCTTTTCAGTTCGCTGCAGCTAGCGACTGGAACGAGCTGCAACAAACACTCAAACTGGACAGTTTTATCTCAATCTCTTCATTCAAAGACTCAATCATGGACACTCTTACTGACAGTTGTGGCTGCTTTGTGTGATGTATTGTCATCTCTACCTTCTTGCCCTTTGTGCTGTTGTCTGGGCCCAATAATTTTTGTACCATGTTATGTGTTGTAGTCATGTTGTGTTGCTACCATGTTGTGTTGTCATGTGTTGCTGCCTTGCTGTGTTGTTGTCTCAGGTCTCTCTTTATGTAGTGTTGTTTTGTCTCTCTTGTCATGATGTGTGTTTTGTCCTATTATTATATTGTATTTATTTATATTTTTAATCCCAGCCCCCGTCCCTGCAGGAGGCCTTTTGCCTTTCGGTTGGCCGTCATTGTAAATAAGAATTTGTTCTTAACTGACTTGCCTAGTTAAATAAAGGTTAAATAAAAATAAAATAAATAAAATACTCCACACACAGAGACCCCGTACAAAGCTCTCCCTCACCCTCCATTTGGCAAATCTGAACATAACTCTATCCTACTGATTTCTGCTTACACGAAAAAAAACTGGTCAGATGAAGCAGATGCTAAGCTACAGGACTGTATTGCAGCACAGACTGGAATATGTTCTGGGACTCTTCCGATGGCATTGAGGAGTTCACCACATCAGTCACTGGCTTCATCAATAAGTGCATCGATGACGTCGTCCCCACAGTGACTGTACGTACATACCCCAACCAGAAGCCATGGATTACAGGCAACATCCGCACTGAGCGAAAGGGTAGAGCTGCCGCTTACAAGAAATCCCGCTATGCCCTCCGACAAAACATCAAACAGGCAAAGCGTCAACACAGGACTGATTGAATTGTACTACACCGGCTCCGACACTCGTTAGATAGATAGATAGATAGATAGATAGATAGATAGATAGATAGATAGATAGATAGATAGATAGATAGATAGATAGATAGATAGATAGATAGATAGATAGATAGATAGATAGATAGATAGATAGATAGATAGATACTTTATTGATCCCCCGGGGGGGAAATTTCTTTGTCAAGCAGCTACAACAAAACACAGGGCAGGTGCAAAATGCCAGAATGAAAGTACACAAAAGACAGATACACGATACATGATACATAGAGCGGCAGTATGAAAAAGTATAGTCTGGAGTGCAAAAAGCTATAAAAAGATATTGCATAGTATGGGTGAATGGCTGAATATGTACACTATACATTGTTACAGAGTGTTAGGTAAAAAAAAAAAGATAAAAATATTTCAAGTTGATATAGATAAATAAGGAATATTGGTTGGTTAATTACAGTCATGGCCAAAAGTTTTGTGGTCTCCACAAAGTTTGTGTGTATGATAAGTGAGGGTAATAATAGTTTACTTAATATACAGACTGGCTAAATGAACAGGTAAGTGAATATTTGTATGGTTACATTAACTGTACAGGTAAATGACAGGAAGAGATACTTAAATAGCTAAATGTGTGTATGATATAATTTAGGGTAATAATAGTAATTCCCTCAAAATACAGTCCTTAGTGCGCTGGGTTTAATTACAGATAAATGCATGTATTGCACATTCGATATACTAAAAGCAATGAAAAAAGATACAACTGACAGGAAACAAATATGCATTCCTGAGTGACTGACTGAGCCTTCCTGATCAGCTTATTTACCCGAGAAGCATCACCAGCTTTTATGTTGGCGCCCCAGCACACCACTGAAAAAAAGATGGCACTGGCCACCACAGACTGGTAGAAGGTATGCAGTAGTTTACTGCACACGTTGAGGACCTGAGCCTCCTCAGAAAGTAGAGTCGGCTCTGGACCTTTTTGAACAGAGCCCCTGTTTTACCAGCCCATTCCAGCCTGTTGTCCATATGGACTCCCAGGAACTTGTATGACCCAACCAATTTCATATCCATCCCCTGTATAGGAACTGCAGTCAGTTGGGCCTTGGTTCTCCTGAAGTCCACCACCATCTCCTTTGTTTTGCTGATGTTGAGCTGAAGGTGGTTCTGCTCACACCACAACACAAAGTCATTGATTGCGCTCCTGTACTCCTCCTCCTGCCCACCCCTGATGCACCCTATAATTGCGGAGTCATCCGAGAACTTCTGTAGGTGGCATGTTTCAGAGTTATATCTGAAGTCTGAGGTGTGGAGGGTGAACAGTAAGGGGGACAGGACCGTTCCCTGGGAGGCCCCTGTGTTGCTCATTGCCCGTTCTGACACACATCTCTGTAGTCACACAAATTGTGGCCTACCGGTCAGGTAGTCCGTGACCCAGGAGACTAAGGGTGCTTCCACTTTCATCCTCTTCATCTTCTCACCCAGTAGCAGGGGCTGAATGGTGTTGAAGGCACTGGAGAAGTAAAAAAACATAACCCTCACAGTGCAACCTGCGTTGTCCAGGTGAGAGTAGGCCCTCTGATATCGAGGTAAGTAACACTGAAACATTATTGAGAGCACCAGCTTTTCCTGATGACTGTGTGATCACGCTGTCCATAGCCGATGTGAGTAAGACCTTTAAACAGGTCAACAATCACAAGGCCGCTGGGCCAGACGGATTACCAGGACGTGTACTCCGAGCATGCACTGACCAACTGGCAAGTGTCTTCACTGACATTTTCAACCTGTCCCTGACTGAGTCTGTAATACCAACATGTTTCAAGCAGACCACCATAGTCCCTGTGCCCAAGAACACTAAGGTAACCTGTCTAAATGACTACAGACCCGTAGCACTCACGTCTGTAGCCATGAAGTGCTTTGAAAGGCTGGTCATGGCTCACATCATCACCATTATCCCAGAAACCCTAGACCCACTCCACCTGGATAAAAGGAACACCAATGTGAGAATGCTATTCATTGACTACAGCTCAGCCTTCAACAACATAGTGCCCTCAAAGCTCATCACTAAGCTAAGGACCCTGGGACTAAACACCTCCCTCTGCAACTGGATCCTGGACTTCCTGACAGGCCGCCCCCATGTGGTAAGGGTAGGTAACAACACATCCGCCACGCTGATCCTCAACACATGGGCCCCTCAGGGGTGCGTGCTCTGTCCCCTCCTGTACTCCCTGTTCACTCACGACTCTATGGCCAGGCACGACTCCAACACCATCATCAAGTTTGCTGATGAAACAACAGTGGTAGGCCTGATCACCGACAATGATGAGACAGCCTATAGGGAGGAGATCAGAGACCTGACAGTGTGGTGCCAGGACAACAACCTCTCCCTCAACGTGATCAAGACAAAGGAGATGATTGTGGACTACAGGAAACGGAGGACCGAGCACGCCCCCATTCTCTTCGAAGGGGCTGTGGTGGAGCAGGTTGAGAGCTTCAAGTTCCTTGGTGTCCACATCACCAACAAACTATCATGTTCCAAACACACTAAGACAGTCATTAAGAGGGCACGACAAAGCCTATTCCCCAACAGGAGACTGAAAATATTTGGCATGGGTCCTCAGATCCTACAGCTGCACCACCGAGAGCATCCTTACTGGTTGCATCACTGCCTAGTATGGCAACTGCTCGGCATCCGACCGCAAGGCACTACAGAGGGTAATGCGTACGGCCCAGTACATCACTGGGGCCAAGCTTCCTGCCATCCAAGACCTCTATACCAGGTGGTGCCCTAAAAATGGTCAAAGACTCCATTCATCCCAGTCATAGACTGTTCTCTCTGCTACTGCACGGCAAGCGGTACCGGAGCACCAAGTCTAGGTCCAAAAGGCTCCTTAAAAGCTTCTACCCCCCAAGCCATAAGACTCCTGAATAGCTAATCAAAGAGCCACCAGACCCCTTTTCTTTACGATGCTGCTACTCTGTTTTTTTTATCTATGCATAGTCACTTTAACTCTACACCTGTATATATCCTCCTCACATTGACTCTGTACTGGTACTTCCTGTATATAGCCTCCTCACATTGACTCTGTACTGGTACTTCCTGTATATAGCCTCCTCACATTGACTCTGTACCGGTACCACCTGTATATAGCCTCCTCACATTGACTCTGTACTGGTACTTCCTGTATATAGCCTCCTCACATTGACTCTGTACTGGTACTTCCTGTATATAGCCTCCTCACATTGACTCTGTACTGGTACTTCCTGTATATAGCCTCCTCACATTGACTCTGTACTGGTACTTCCTGTATATAGCCTCCTCACATTGACTCTGTACTGGTACCACCTGTATATATCCTCCTCACATTGACTCTGTACTGGTACCACCTGTATATAGCCTCCTCACATTGACCCTGTACTGGTACCACCTGTATATAGCCTCCTCACATTGACTCTGTACTGGTACTTCCTGTATATAGCCTCCTCACATTGACTCTGTACTGGTACCACCTGTATATATCCTCCTCACATTGACTCTGTACTGGTACCACCTGTATATAGCCTCCTCACATTGACCCTGTACTGGTACCACCTGTATATAGCCTCCTCACATTGACTCTGTACTGGTACTTCCTGTATATAGTCTCCTCACATTGACTCTGTACCGGTACCAACTGTATATAGCCTCCTCACATTGACTCTGTACTGGTACCACCTGTATATAGCCTCCTCACATTGACTCTGTACTGGTACCCCCTGTATATAGCCTCCTCACATTGACTCTGTACTGGTACCCCCTGTATATAGCCTCCACACATTGACTCTGTACTGGTACCCCTGTATATAGCCTCCTCACATTGACTCTGTACTGGTACCCCTGTATATAGCCTCCTCATATTGACTCTGTACTGGTACCACCTGTATATAGCCTCCTCACATTGACTCTGTACTGGTACCCCTGTATATAGCCTCCTCATATTGACTCTGTACTGGTACCACCTGTATATAGCCTCCTCACATTGACTCTGTACTGGTACTTCCTGTATATAGCCTCCTCACAATGACTCTGTACTGGCACCCCTGTATATAGCCTCCTCATATTGACTCTGTACTGGTACCACCTGTATATAGCCTCCTCACATTGACTCTGTACTGGTACTTCCTGTATATAGCCTCCTCACATTGACTCTGTACTGGTACTTCCTGTATATAGCCTCCTCACATTGACTCTGTACTGGTACTTCCTGTATATAGCCTCCTCACAATGACTCTGTACTGGCACCCCTGTATATAGCCTCCTCATATTGACTCTGTACTGGTAATTCCTGTATATAGCCTCCTCACATTGACTCTGTACTGGTACTTCCTGTATATAGCCTCCTCACATTGACTCTGTACTGGTACTTCCTGTATATAGCCTCCTCACATTGACTCTGTACTGGTACTTCCTGTATATAGCCTCCTCACATTGACTCTGTACTGGTACCACCTGTATATATCCTCCTCACATTGACTCTGTACTGGTACCACCTGTATATAGCCTCCTCACATTGACCCTGTACTGGTACCACCTGTATATAGCCTCCTCACATTGACTCTGTACTGGTACTTCCTGTATATAGCCTCCTCACATTGACTCTGTACTGGTACCACTTGTATATATCCTCCTCACATTGACTCTGTACTGGTACCACCTGTATATAGCCTCCTCACATTGACCCTGTACTGGTACCACCTGTATATAGCCTCCTCACATTGACTCTGTACTGGTACTTCCTGTATATAGTCTCCTCACATTGACTCTGTACCGGTACCAACTGTATATAGCCTCCTCACATTGACTCTGTACTGGTACCACCTGTATATAGCCTCCACACATTGACTCTGTACTGGTACCCCTGTATATAGCCTCCTCACATTGACTCTGTACTGGTACCCCTGTATATAGCCTCCTCATATTGACTCTGTACTGGTACCACCTGTATATAGCCTCCTCACATTGACTCTGTACTGGTACCCCTGTATATAGCCTCCTCATATTGACTCTGTACTGGTACCACCTGTATATAGCCTCCTCACATTGACTCTGTACTGGTACTTCCTGTATATAGCCTCCTCACAATGACTCTGTACTGGCACCCCTGTATATAGCCTCCTCATATTGACTCTGTACTGGTACCACCTGTATATAGCCTCCTCACATTGACTCTGTACTGGTAATTCCTGTATATAGCCTCCTCACATTGACTCTGTACTGGTACTTCCTGTATGTAGTCTCCTCACATTGACTCTGTACTGGTACTTCCTGTATATAGCCTCCTCACATTGACTCTGTACTGGTACTTCCTGTATATAGCCTCCTCACATTGACTCTGTACTGGTACCACCTGTATATAGGCTCCTCACATTGACTCTGTACTGGTACCACCTGTATATAGCCTCCTCACATTGACTCTGTACTGGTACCATCTGTATATAGCCTCCTCACATTGACTCTGTACTGGTACCCCCTGTATATAGCCTCCTCACATTGATTCTGTACTGGTACCCCTGTATATAGTCTCCTCACATTGACTCTGTACTGGTACCCCCTGTATATAGCCTCCTCACATTGACTCTGTACTGGTACTTCCTGTATATAGCCTCCTCACATTGACTCTGTACTGGTACCACCTGTATATAGGCTCCTCACATTGACTCTGTACTGGTACCACCTGTATATAGCCTCCTCACATTGACTCTGTACTGTTACCACCTGTATATAGCCTCCTCACATTGACTCTGTACTGATACCACATGTATATAGCCTCCTCACATTGACTCTGTACTGGTACTTCCTGTATATAGCCTCCTCACATTGACTCTGTACTGGTACCACCTGTATATAGCCTCCTCACATTGACTCTGTACTGGTACCACCTGTATATAGCCTCCTCACATTGACTCTGTACTGGTACCCCCTGTATATAGCCTCCTCACATTGATTCTGTACTGGTACCCCTGTATATAGTCTCCTCACATTGACTCTGTACTGGTACCCCCTGTATATAGCCTCCTCACATTGACTCTGTACTGGTACTTCCTGTATATAGCCTCCTCACATTGACTCTGTACTGGTACTTCCTGTATATAGCCTCCTCACATTGACTCTGTACTGGTACCCCCTGTATATAGCCTCCTCACATTGACTCTGTACTGGTACCCCTGTATATAGCCTCCTCACATTGACTCTGTACTGGTACTTCCTGTATATAGTCTCCTCACATTGACTCTGTACTGGTACCACCTGTATATAGCCTCCTCACGTTGACTCTGTACTGGTACCCCCTGTATATAGCCTCCTCACATTGACTCTGTACTGGTACCCCTGTATATAGCCTCCTCACATTGACTCTGTACTGGTACTTCCTGTATATAGGCTCCTCACATTGACTCTGTACTGGTACCACCTGTATATAGCCTCCTCACATTGACTCTGTACTGGTACCCCTGTATATAGCCTCCTCACATTGACTCTGTACTGGTACCACCTGTATATAGCCTCCTCACATTGACTCTGTACTGGTACTTCCTGTATATAGCCTCCTCACATTGACTCTGTACTGGTACCACCTGTATATAGCCTCCTCACATTGACTCTGTACTGGTACTTCCTGTATATATCCTCCTCACATTGACTCTGTACTGGTACCACCTGTATATAGCCTCCTCACATTGACTCTGTACTGGTAACACCTGTATATAGCCTCCTCACATTGACTCTGTACTGGTACCACCTGTATATAGCCTCCTCACATTGACTCTGTACTGGTACTTCCTGTATATAGCCTCCTCACATTGACTCTGTACTGGTACCACCTGTATATAGCCTCCTCACATTGACTCTGTACTGGTACCACCTGTATATAGCCTCCTCACATTGACTCTGTACTGGTACCCCCTGTATATAGCCTCCTCATATTGACTCTGTACTGGTACCACCTGTATATAGCCTCCTCACATTGACTCTGTACTGGTACCCCTGTATATAGCCTCCTCACATTGACTCTGTACTGGTACCACCTGTATATAGCCTCCTCACATTGACTCTGTACTGGTACTTCCTGTATATAGCCTCCTCACATTGACTCTGTACTGGTACCACCTGTATATAGCCTCCTCACATTGACTCTGTACTGGTACCACCTGTATATAGCCTCCTCACATTGACTCTGTACTGGTACCCCCTGTATATAGCCTCCTCACATTGACTCTGTACTGGTACCACCTGTATATAGCCTAAGCATTTCACTATAAGGTCTACACCTGTTGTATTGTTGGTTAAGGGCTTGTTAGTAAGCATTTCACTGTAAGGTCTACACCTGTTGTATTGTTGGTTAAGGGCTTGTTAGTAAGCATTTCACTGTAAGTTGTATTCGGCACATGTGACAAATACAATTTTATTTTATTTGACGGTAACACTTAACAAAGAGCTGCAGTCAGTTTCAAAATGGGCGGCAAGGAATAAGTTAGTGCTAAATATATCAAAAACTAAAAGCATTGTATTTGGGACAAATCATTCACTAAACCCTAAACCTCAACTAAATATTGTATTTAATAATGTATGGAAGTTGATCAAGGTGCGGTGACTAAACTGCTTGGAGTAACCCTGGATTGTCAAAACATACTGATACAACAGTAGCTAAGATGGGGAGAAGTCTGTCCATAATAAAGTGCTGCTCTGCCTTCTTAACAACACTATCAACAAGGCAGGTCCTACAGGCCCTAGTTTGGTCACACCTGGACTACAGAGTAGCTGCTGCCTTGGCAGGAACTAATGGGGATCCATAATAAACCCCAGGAAGAGTAGCTGCTGCCTTGACAGGAACTAATGGGTATCCATAATAAACCCCAGGAAGAGTAGCTGCTGCCTTGACAGGAACTAATGGGGATCCATAATAAACCCCAGGAAGAGTAGCTGCTGCCTTGGCAGGAACTAATGGGGATCCATAATAAACCCCAGGAAGAGTAGCTGCTGCCTTGGCAGGAACTAATGGGGATCCATAATAAACCCCAGGAAGAGTAGCTGCTGCCTTGGCAGGAACTAATGGGGATCCATAATAAACCCCAGGAAGAGTAGCTGCTGCCTTGGCAGGAACTAATGGGGATCCATAATAAACCCCAGGAAGAGTAGCTGCTGCCTTGGCAGGAACTAATAGGTATCCATAATAAACCCCAGGAAGAGTAGCTGCTGCCTTGGCAGGAACTAATGGGGATCCATAATAAACCCCAGGAAGAGTAGCTGCTGCCTTGGCAGGAACTAATGGGGATCAATAATAAACCCCAGGAAGAGTAGCTGCTGCCTTGACAGGAACTAATGGGGATCCATAATAAACCCCAGGAAGAGTAGTTGCTGCCTTGGCAGGAACTAATGGGGATCCATAATAAACCCCAGGAAGAGTAGCTGCTGCCTTGGCAGGAACTAATGGGGATCCATAATAAACCCCAGGAAGAGTAGCTGCTGCCTTGACAGGAACTAATGGGGATCCATAATAAACCCCAGGAAGAGTAGTTGCTGCCTTGGCAGGAACTAATGGGGATCCATAATAAACCCCAGGAAGAGTAGCTGCTGCCTTGGCAGGAACTAATGGGGATCCATAATAAACCCCAGGAAGAGTAGCTGCTGCCTTGACAGGAACTAATGGGTGAATGGGTCAGGGTTCCATAGCCACTAGCAGAACCGTTTAAATTAAACTGGAGCAGCACCACGACCAGTTGGACTGGGGACAGCTAGGAGTCATCAGGCCAGGTAGTCCTGAAGCATGATCCTAGGGCTCAGGTCCTCCAGGACCAGGTGGACTGGGGACAGCTAGGAGTCATCAGGCCAGGTAGTCCTGAAGCATGATCCTAGGGCTCAGGTCCTCCAGGACCAGGTGGACTGGGGACAGCTAGGAGTCATCAGGCCAGGTAGTCCTGAAGCATGATCCTAGGGCTCAGGTCCTCCAGGACCAGGTGGACTGGGGACAGCTAGGAGTCATCAGGCCAGGTAGTCCTGAAGCATGGTCCTAGGGCTCAGGTCCTCCAGGACCAGGTGGACTGGGGACAGCTAGGAGTCATCAGGCCAGGTAGTCCTGAAGCATGGTCCTAGGGCTCAGGTCCTAGAGAGGGAGAGAGAGAGGGAGTATGATTAAATTCACACAGGACACCAGATAAGACCGGAGAATTACACCAGATATAACAGACTGACCCTAGCCCCCCGGCACATAAACCATAGCATACTGTAGATACCCCCGGGCAGGGCCAACCAGGCAGGATATAACCCCACACACTTTTTAAAAGCACAGACCCCACACCACTAGAGGGATATCAACAGACCACCAACTTACTAACCTATAGCCCACGATGATCTCCTCCACCACTCGAGCCAGAGGGGCGCAGGAAGATCACGTCAGTGACTCAAGTGACGCACCCCTCCTAGGGACGGCATGAAAGAGCGACTCAGCCCCCGTAATCGGGTCAGAGGAAGAGAATCCCAGTGGTGAGAGGGTAGCTGGCCAGGTAGAGACAGCAAGTGTGGTTCGTCGCTCCGGTGCCTTGCCGTTCACCTTTGCACCCCTGGGCCAGACTACACTCAATCATAGGACCTACTGAAGAGATGAGTCTTCAGTAAAGACTTAAAGGTTGAGACAGAGTCTGCGTCTCTCACATGGATAGGCAGTGTAGAGAGGCTAACACTGCAGTAATATGATCACTTTTGGGGTTTCTAGTCAGGATTCTAGCAGCCGTGTTTAGCACTAACTGAAGTTTATTTAGTGCTTTATCCGGGTAGCCGGAGAGCAGAGCATTGCAGTAGTCTAATCTAGAAGTGACAAAAGCATAGATTAGGTTTTCTGCATGATTTTGGGACAAAAGATTTCTGATTTTGACAATGTTACAAAGATGGAAAAAAGCTGTCCATTAAATATTCTTGATATGTTTGCCAAAAGAGAGATCAGGGTCCAGAGTAATGCCAAGGTCCTTCACAGTTTTATTTGAGACGACTGTACAACCATCAAGATTAATTGTCAGATCCAAAAGCAGATCTCTTTGTTTCTTGGGACCTAGAACTAGCATCTCTGTTTTGTCTGAGTTTAAAAGTAAAACATTTGCCGCCATCCACTTCCTTATGTCTGAAACACAGGCTTCCAGGGTAGGCAATTTTGGCGATTCACCATGTTTCATCTAAATGTACATCTGTTTGTTGTCTACATAGCAGTGAAAGTTGACATTGTCTTTCCAAATGACATCACCAAGAGGAACACTGAAACTTACAATTGATTTGTCAAAGGACAAACCATCCACAGAGACGAACTGATATCTTTCCGACAGATAATATCTGAACCGGGGAAGAACTTGTCCATGTAGACCAATTAGGGTTTCCAATCTCTTCAAAATAATGTGGTGATTGATGGTGTCAAAAACAGCACTAAGGTCTAGGAGCACAAGGACAGATACAGAGCCTTGGTATGACGCCATTAAAAGTTAATTTGCCACCTTTACAAGTGCAGTCTCAGTGCTATGATGGAGTCTAAAAGAAGACTGAAGCATTTAGTATACATTATTTGTCTTCAGGAAGGCAGTGAGTTGCTGCACAACAGCTTTTTCAAAAAATGTAGAATGGGTCAAGTTTTGGCTTTTTCAAGAGAGACTTTATTACAGCCACTTTTAGTGAGTTTGGTTCAGATCCGGAGGATAGGGAGCCATTTACTATGTTCAGCATAGGAGGGCCAAGCACAGGAAGTAGCTCTTACAGTAGTTTAGTTGGAATAGGGTCCAGTATGCAGCTTGAAGGTTTAGAGGCCATGACAATTTTCATGAATGTGTCAAGAGATATAGAATTAAAAAACTTGGTCCTGGCAGTTCTGTCAGACTCAGGACAGCTGAGCTTTGGGGAAATATGCAGATTCAAAGAGGAGTCTGTAATTTGCTTTCTAATGATAATGATCTTTTCGTTGAAGAAGTTCATGAATTCATCACTGCTGAAGTGAAAGACATCCTCTCTTGGGCAATGTGCTTTTTAGTCAGCTTTGTGACAGTATCAAAACTAAATTTGGGATTGTTCTTATTCTCCTCAATTAGGTTGGAACAATAAGCTGGACGGACGTGCAGCAGTGAGGGATCTTCCATATTGCACGGTACTGTCTTTCTAAGCTAGTTGGAAGACTTCCAGTTAGGTGGATCGTCATTTCCATTCCAATGTTCTGGAAGCTTGCTTCAGGGTTTGGGTATTTTCTGAATACCAGGGAGCAAATTTTAGGGGTGCTACTGCATTTGGGTTAGGGTTACGCAAGGTTAAATTTAGATCCTCAGTTAGGTGGTTAACACATTTTTCCGACGTCCTTGTGGATCTCTTGGGGCGGTATGCAAATTAGAGTGGGTCTAGGGTAATGTGAGCTAAGACCAGCCTTTCAAAGCACTTCATGGCTACAGACGTGAGGGCTACGGGTCTGAAGTCATTTAGGCAGGTTACCTTAGTGTTCTTGGGCACAGGGACTATGGTGGTCTGCTTGAAACATGTTGGTATTACAGACTCAGTCAGGGACAGGTTGAAAATGTCAGTGAAGACACTTGCCAGTTGGTCAGCGCATGCTTGGAGTACACGTCCTGGTAATCCGTCTGGCCCAGTGGCCTTGTAAATGTTGACCTGTTTAAAGGTCTTACTCACATTGGCTATGGAGAGCGTGATCACACAGTCATCCGGAACAGCTGATGCTCTCATGCATGGCTCAGTGTTGCTTACATGAGTAGGCCAATTCACTAAAATTATGTTTCAGAATGACCTCTGGCTTCTCTTTAGGATCAACAGTTTTGCGTAATGTATCTTTACCATGTCTCTTGCTTTGCCAGATAATCGACTAATCATCTAATCTGACTGTTCCCTAACAGGACATCCCTTCCCCCTCAAGTATATTCTCATCAACTCCTCCCATTCATGAATGGAGCATTTGTCTGTACAATCTCCTCTATATGTATGAGGTTCCTTCACGTCTGATTGGTTGATGAACTTCGTTTTACTGAGGTCTACATATCCTACTGAGTGCTGGACCTGCCACTCTGTATTTCTTCCCTAATGGAGCTCCCCATTTCCCAGACTAGCTGAGTGACCAGCTCAGCTAAACCATCTACAGGGGCATTTTGATTAACACTAGATGAAGGGCTTTCATCAGTATTTGTTGTGGAGCAAAACATGGGGAAACCTACTGCACCTACACACCTTACAGGGGTTTGATCAGGATATGAGAAATTAATGAATTTGGGTTCCTCATTACAAGATGCCATGTCACTAAACCACTAATGTTCTGTTCACATTTCTGTTGGTTAGCACACGTCTATGTTAGTTAACCTGTTAATCTCTAGAGCAGCAGCACCTCGGTAATTGAGCTGACGTCGATCAATGATGAATCCGGGTCTAGAAGGCACCAATGTAACCAGTGCTGTACTGCACCACTGTAGCTCTGCGCTGTGTGTGATTGATTGAGACAAAATATGTGGACTTCGGAGATCAGGTTGTTTTAATGTATCAGAATTCTCTCTCTGCATCCAAAAGAAAAGACAAAACATTTGTAGGGCACAAATATGTTCTATCAATCGTCACCTTTTTCTACAACAGGACTGGGATCAGTCGAGTAGCTAGCCATCGTACAATACTGCTGTCAATGACTGGAACAAATTGCAAAAATCCTTGAAGCTGGAGACTGCCATCTCCCTCACTAACTTTAAGCATCAGCTGTCAGATCAGCTTATCGATCACTGCACCTGTATATAGCCCATCTGTAAATAGCCCATCCTACTACCTCATCCCCATATTTATTATTTTAGCTCATTTCCACCCCAGTATCTCTATTTGCACATCATCATCTTCACATCTATCACTCCAGTGTTAATGCTAATTTGTAATTATTTCACCACTATGGTCTATTTATTGTCCTACCTTCCTAATCTTACTACATTTGTACAAACTGTATATAGATTCTCTATTGTGTTATTGACTGTACGTTTGTTTACTGTGTAACTCTGTTGTTTTTTGTTGCACTGCTTTGCTTTGTCTTGGCCATGTTGAATTCAGAATGTTAATATCATCCTAAATTTACAACATTTTTTATGAACAAAACAGTGTCATGACTTTGTGCTTAAAGCGTGGCTACCTCTCCTACTCTATTCCCAGGATGCAGCCATGCATAATAACACATCAACATGTTATATTAATATATGAACCTGGTGGAATTCACTAAGTATTTTAACAATTGTTACACTAGCACATGTTAGTTTGGTAGGTAAGGTAGGCTAACCACCTATCTAAATCGTGTGATTATCATGGCCAGATTACGTGCCGAGGAGCCTCGACACCCAGGGAGGCCCCATTGATTTTGTTGAGTCACCTAGGTATCATATGAACACACATAAGACATGACAATAACATTTGATTTGACAAAATGTCTAGAATTGCAGAAAAAACATTTGTGTGACTGAACCTTCTCAAATAGTATTTGATTACCCCTGCACTACCTGACAGTAGATGTGTTTGTGTCATTTAGAAAATGATGATAAAGTGTATGTTTCTCCCCTCTCCTCAGCCCCTCTAACGGCGGTGAGGACTGTTCCGGGGTGAATTATGAGTACCAGCTGTGTAACACCGAGGACTGCCCCAAACACTTTGAGGACTTCAGGGCCCAGCAATGCCAGCTACGCAACTCCCACTTTGAGTTCCAGAACACCAAACACCACTGGCTTCCCTACGAGCACCCTGACTGTGAGTATTGTGTACACTCTTAGAAAAAAATGGTTACAAAAGGGTTCTTCAGCTGTCCCTATACCCTTTTTGGTTCCAGGTAGAACCCTCATCACAGAACCAAAAAGGGTTCTTCAAAGGGTTATCCTATGGGGACAGCTGAATAACCCTTTTAGGTTTCTAAGAATGTATGTGTGTGTTTGTTGTGTGTGTTTTTCAACGTGCCGTATTACCCAGCCATGGAGCACCACTGTGCCTCAACATGCCGTATTACCCAGCCATGGAGCACCACTGTGCCTCTACATGCCGTATTACCCAGCCATGGAGCACCACTGTGCCTCAACATGCCATATTAGCCAGCCATGGAGCACCACTGTGCCTCTACATGCCATATTACCCAGCCATGGAGCACCACTGTGCCTCAACGTGCCATATTAGCCAGCCATGGAGCACCACTGTGCCTCAACATGCCGTATTACCCAGCCATGGAGCACCACTGTGCCTCAACATGCCATATTAGCCAGCCATGGAGCACCACTGTGCCTCAACGTGCCGTATTACCCAGCCATGGAGCACCACTGTGCCTCAACATGCCATATTAGCCAGCCATGGAGCACCACTGTGCCTCAACATGCCGTATTACCCAGCCATGGAGCACCACTGTGCCTCTACATGCCATATTAGCCAGCCATGGAGCACCACTGTGCCTCAACGTGCCATATTACCCAGCCATGGAGCACCACTGTGCCTCAACATGCCGTATTACCCAGCCATGGAGCACCACTGTGCCTCAACGTGCCATATTAGCCAGCCATGGAGCACCACTGTGCCTCAACGTGCCCTATTACCCAGCCATGGAGCACCACTGTGCCTCAACATGCCATATTAGCCAGCCATGGAGCACCACTGTGCCTCAACATGCCGTATTACCCAGCCATGGAGCACCACTGTGCCTCTACATGCCATATTAGCCAGCCATGGAGCACCACTGTGCCTCAACGTGCCGTATTACCCAGCCATGGAGCACCACTGTGCCTCAACATGCCATATTAGCCAGCCATGGAGCACCACTGTGCCTCAACATGCCGTATTAGCCAGCCATGGAGCACCACTGTGCCTCAACGTGCCGTATTACCCAGCCATGGAGCACCACTGTGCCTCTACATGCCATATTACCCAGCCATGGAGCACCACTGTGCCTCAACATGCCATATTAGCCAGCCATGGAGCACCACTGTGCCTCAACATGCCATATTAGCCAGCCATGGAGCACCACTGTGCCTCAACGTGCCGTATTACCCAGCCATGGAGCACCACTGTGCCTCAACGTGCCATATTAGCCAGCCATGGAGCACCACTGTGCCTCAACGTGCCGTATTACCCAGCCATGGAGCACCACTGTGCCTCTACATGCCGTATTACCCAGCCATGGAGCACCACTGTGCCTCAACATGCCGTATTAGCCAGCCATGGAGCACCACTGTGCCTCAACATGCCATATTAGCCAGCCATGGAGCACCACTGTGCCTCAACGTGCCGTATTACCCAGCCATGGAGCACCACTGTGCCTCTACATGCCGTATTACCCAGCCATGGAGCACCACTGTGCCTCAACATGCCATATTAGCCAGCCATGGAGCACCACTGTGCCTCAACGTGCCGTATTACCCAGCCATGGAGCACCACTGTGCCTCAACGTGCCGTATTACCCAGCCATGGAGCACCACTGTGCCTCAACATGCATCAAATCAAATGTTATTGGTCACATACACATATTTATCAGATGTTATTGTGGGTGTAGCGAAATGCTTGTGTTTCTAGCTCCAACAGTGCAGTATTATCTAACAATTCACAACAATACACACAAATCTAAAAGTTAAATAATGGAATTAAGAAATATATAAATAGGGATGCCGTCTGGGCTGGCAGCCTTGCAAGGGTTAACACACTTGAATGTCTTACTCACGTCGGCCACGGAGAACGAGAGCCCACAGTTCTTGGGAGCGGGCCGCGTAGGTTGTTGTTATATCATATCACGTGCAATATTATAAGTATTACTTGGACTGAACTTACGTAGTCATTCACTCAGGAATGCATATTAGTATCCTGTCAGTTGTATCTTTTTTCATTGCTTTTAGTATATCGAATGTGCAATACGTGCAGCTATCTGTAATTAAACCCTGTGCACTAAGGACTGTATTTTAAGGGAATTACTATTATTACCCCAAATGATATCATACACACATTTAGCTATTAAAGTATCTCTTCCTGTCATTTACCTGTACAGTTAATGTAACCATACAAATATTCACTTACCTGTAAATATAACTGTATATTTACCTGTACAGTTAATGTAACTGTCACGGTGTGTAGTATGAATGGGACGATATACGGAGCGCTGGTGAAGAGTCATCCTTTTTATTTTCGGAGTTGGTATCACGAAGCACGAAAATACAAAAGGAGAGAAATAAACAAAAAACCACGATTACTAAAACAAACACAGTGACTTACTTGCTATGGCTACAGGCAGTGCAGACTAGCAGGAACAATGATCCACACACAGGTGGCTGTGTGTGGATCCTATATACTATCCCCAATCAGAGACAACGCTAGACAGCTGTCTCTGATTGGGGATGATAATCACCCTAGTTAGGGTGTGATGACTTGGTTGTGTGCCTCTCTCCTCCCCTAGGTGGGAGTAAGAGGCCTTACCACAACCAAGCCATCACAGTACCCCCCCCCCAAGGTGCGGACTCCCGATCGCACCCTAAATCCCCCCTCTCCTGAAAAGTAAAAAAAAATTGTCCAAAAAACTAGGGGGGACATGGCGGGGTACTGAGGTGGTTGCTGGTGGGGGCTCCGGTTCCGGTTCCGGACGTGGCACAGGCCGTGAGAGTAGCTTCCCTCCTACCTCACGGTTGCACGCCCGGTCCGGTCCGGACCCCGGCGCGGTGGTTCCCCCCTCAGTACTCCCGCCATTCACCAAGTCCTGTCTGGACCCTGGTGCGGGAGCCCTCGACCCTGGAGAGGGGCTGACAACCGGCCCCGGACTGGGCACCGGTGGAGCGGGCTGCTCCTTCTCTGGAGCGACGTAGATGACCGGCCCCGGACTGGGCACCGGTGGAGCGGATTGCTCCTGCACTGGAGCGACGCAGATGACCGGCCCCGGACTGGGCACCGGTGGAGCGGACTGCTCCGTCTCTGGAGCGGACTGCTCCGTCTCTGGAGCGACGTAAACGACCGGCCCCGGACTGGGCACCGGTGGAGCGGATTGCTCCGGCACTGGAGCGACGTAGACGACCGGCCCCGGACTGGGCACCGGTGGAGCGGACTGCTCCGGCACTGGAGTGGCGCAGACGACCGGCCCCGGACTGGGCACCGGTGGAGCGGACTGCTCCGGCACTGGAGCGAAGCAGACGACCGGCCCCGGACTGGGCACCGGTGGAGGAGGCTCCAGGCCTTGAGCTGTGGCTGGAGGCTCCGGGCTGCTGTCCTTCGCTGGAGGTGGCGGAACGCTGACCTTCGCTGGAGGTGGCGGGGCGCTGACCTTCGCTGGAGGTGGCGGGGCGCTGACCTTCGCTGGAGGTGGCGGGGCGCTGACCTTCGCTGGAGGTGGCGGGGCGCTGACCTTCGCTGGAGGTGGCGGGGCGCTGACCTTCGCTGGAGGTGGCGGGGCGCTGACCTTCGCTGGAGGTGGCGGGGCGCTGACCTTCGCTGGAGGTGGCGGGGCGCTGACCTTCGCTGGAGGTGGCGTGGCGCTGACCTTCGCTGGAGGTGGCGTGGCGCTGACCTTCGCTGGAGGCCTCGGGCTGCTGACCTTCGCTGGAGGCCTCGGGCTGCTGACCTTCACTGGAGGCCTCGGGCTGCTGACCCTCACTGGAGGCCTCGGGCTGCTGACCTTCACTGGAGGCCTCGGGCTGCTGACCTTCACTGGAGGCCTCGGGCTGCTGACCTTCACTGGAGGCCTCGGGCTGCTGACCTTCACTGGAGGCCTCGGGCTGCTGACCTTCACTGGAGGCCTCGGGCTGCTGACCTTCACTGGAGGCCTCGGGCTGCTGACCTTCAATGGAGGCCTCGGGCTGCTGACCCTCACTGGAGGCCTCGGGCTGCTGACCTTCTCCGGAGGTCTCGGGCTGCTGACCTTCTCCGGAGGTCTCGGGCTGCTGACCTTCTCCGGAGGTCTCGGGCTGCTGACCTTCACAGGAGGCCTCAGGCTGCTGACCTTTACAGGAGACCTCAGGCTACTGACCGTCACAGGAGGCCTCGGGCTGCTGACCTTCACTGGAGACCTCAGGCTGGATGCCGTGCCCACCCTGGGCACCGACGCAGAGGTGGTCTTCAGCCCTGCAGCTGGTCTGGCTGTCGGCCCCAGACTGGGCACCGACACGCTATGGAGCTCCTGCTCCACAGCGGGACTGAACGTCGTGCCCACCCTGGGCACCGACGCAGAGATGGTTCCCAACCCTCTGGTGGGGCTGAACGTCGTGCCCACCCTGGGCACCGACGCAGAGATGGTTTCCAGCCCTCTGGTTGGGCTGGCTGTCGGCCCCAGACTGGGCACCGACGCGCTATGGAGCTCCTGCTCCACAGCGGGGCTGAACGTCGTGCCCACCCTGGGCACCGACGCAGAGATGGTTTCCAGCCCTCTGGTTGAGCTGGCTGTCGGCCCCACACTGGGCACCGACGCGCTATGGAGCTCCTGCTCCACAGCGGGGCTGAACGTCGTGCCCACCCTGGGCACCGACGCAGAGATGATTTCCAGCCCTCTGGTTGGGCTGGCTGTCGGCCCCACACTGGGCACCGACGCGCTATGGAGCTCCTGCTCCACAGCGGGGCTGAACGTCGTGCCCACCCCGGGCACCGACGCAGAGATGATTTCCAGCCCTCTGGTTGGGCTGGCTGTCGGCCCCACACTGGGCACCGACGCGCTATGGAGCTCCTGCTCCACAGCGGGGCTGAACGTCGTGCCCACCCCGGGCACCGACGCAGAGATGGTTTCCAGCCCTCTGGTTGGGCTGGCTGTCGGCCCCAGACTGGGCACCGACGCGCTATGGAGCTCCTGCTCCACAGCGGGGCTGAACGTCGTGCCCACCCTGGGCACCGACGCAGAGATGGTTTCCAGCCCTCTGGTTGAGCTGGCTGTCGGCCCCACACTGGGCACCGACGCGCTATGGAGCTCCTGCTCCACAGCGGGGCTGAACGTCGTGCCCACCCTGGGCACCGACGCAGAGATGATTTCCAGCCCTCTGGTTGGGCTGGCTGTCGGCCCCACACTGGGCACCGACGCGCTATGGAGCTCCTGCTCCACAGCGGGGCTGAACGTCGTGCCCACCCCGGGCACCGACGCAGAGATGGTTTCCAGCCCTCTGGTTGGGCTGGCTGTCGGCCCCACACTGGGCACCGACGCGCTATGGAGCTCCTGCTCCACAGCGGGGCTGAACGCCGTGCCCACCCTGGGCACCGACGCAGAGAGGGTTTCCAGCCCTGTGGTTGGGCTGGCTGTCGGCCCCAGACTGGGCACCGACGCGCTATGGAGCTCCTGCTCCACAGCGGGGCTGAACGTCGTGCCCACTCTGGGCACCGACGCAGAGATGGTCTCCAACCACAGAGCTGTGCTGGTAACCGTCGCGGTAGCCTCCGTGCGTGGAGTAGGCACGGGGCGTACTGGACTGGGGACACGCACCATAGGTCTGGTGCGAGGAGCTGGCACGGGTCGCACCGGGCTGGAGACACGCACCATAGATTGGGTGCACGGAGTAGGCACAGACCGTACCGGGCTGGGGGAACGCACCACTGGTCTGGTGCGAATAGCTGGAACGGGCTGTACCTGGCTGGGGAAACGCACCGTTGGGTCGGTGCGTTGAGCTGGCACGGGTTGCGCCGGGCTGGGGAAACGCACCGTTTGGCTGGTGCGCGGAGCAGGCGCGGGCCGTACCGGGCTGGGGAAACGCACCGTTGGCTGGATGCGTTTAGCTGGTACGGGTCGCACCGGGCTAGTGTTGCGCACCGATGGTGTGGTGCGCCGAGTCGGTCTCCTCCTCCTCCGACTCTGGACCGGCGCTGGAGGCACCGGACTGGGAACTGGCGCTGGAGCACGACTGTCCCTGTCGTGTCTACTCCACCGCCAATCCCCATCCTGTGAGGGTTCCTCCGGGAACCCCCACGAGTGAGGGAACAGAAGCACATCGTCGTCGTCTTCCTCCGACTCCTCTCTGTACTCCTGCTCCCATGGCTGTAGGGGCTCCTCCTGGAACCCCCACGAGTGCAGTGGTCGGGGCTCTTCTCCCTCGATCCCCGACCACCCCCATAGCCCCCCCCCAAAATCAGTTTGGGGGTTTTTCTGGGCTCCAGGCTGGTCCTCAGTACTAGCCCGGTGACGTGTCCTCCGTCGTCGGCGCCTCGACTGCTCCGGACCCCAGCCTTTCTCCACCGCATGATAATGGTAGACATCCTCCCTTGATAATTTCCCCATATCGTAGAGGATGTCTACCAAAGTCTGCTCTCGTTGCGTCCCGGGTTGGTGGATCATTCTGTCACGGTGTGTAGTATGAATGGGACGATATACGGAGCGCTGGTGAAGAGTCATCCTTTTTATTTTCGGAGTTGGTATCACGAAGCACGAAAATACAAAAGGAGAGAAATAAACAAAAAACCACGATTACTAAAACAAACACAGTGACTTACTTGCTATGGCTACAGGCAGTGCAGACTAGCAGGAACAATGATCCACACACAGGTGGCTGTGTGTGGATCCTATATACTATCCCCAATCAGAGACAACGCTAGACAGCTGTCTCTGATTGGGGATGATAATCACCCTAGTTAGGGTGTGATGACTTGGTTGTGTGCCTCTCTCCTCCCCTAGGTGGGAGTAAGAGGCCTTACCACAACCAAGCCATCACAGTAACCATGCAAGTATTCACTTACCTGTAAATATAACTGTATACTTACCTGTACAGTTAATTTAACCATGCAAAATATTCACTTACCTGTTCATTTAACCAGACTGTATGTTAAGTAAACTATTATTACCCTTGCAATTCATCTGATCACTCTTCATGACATTCTGGAGTATTTGCAAATTGCCATCATCAACACTGAGGCAGCAAACTTTGTGGAGACCAATACTTGTGTCATTCTCAAAACCTTTGGCCACAACTGTAGTTAGCCATGCAAATGTTCCTTATTTATCTATATCAACTTGCAATATTTTTATCATTTTTTTTCACCTAACACTCTGTAACAATGTATAGTGTACATATTCAGCCATTCACCCATACTATGCTATATTGTTTTATAGCTTTTTGCACTCCAGATATCTTGTATTTCTATACTTTTTCATACTGCCGCTCTATGTATCATGTACCGTGTATCTGTCTTTTGTGTATTTCGTTCTGGCATTTTGCACCTGCCCTGTGTTTTGTTGTAGCTGCTTGGCAAAGAAATTTCCCCATAATAATCCCTCTGTCTAGCTTGTGTGAGGGTTTGATTGTGGTTAGGCCTGACTCCCACCAAGGGGAGTGGAAGGACCACAATCAAGCCCTCACACCCTAACTAGGGGAGTAATGATGCTGTTGTACAGCTGTACAGGGTTGTCTCTGATTGGGGATTGTATTTAGGCACCCCACACATCCACCTGTGAGTGGATCATTGTTTGTTCCTGTCTACACTACGTTACAGAACAGTAAGTCACTTTGTTTGTTCATCCTCTCCTGTTTATTTGATGCCTTGTGATTACACCTCATTCAATAAACAAGGATGACACTTCACCAACGCTCCGTTTACCGTCCCATTACTCAGCTTCGTGACAGGTTGGGTATGTCATCACCCCCCATAATAATCCCTCTGGCTAGCTTGGGTATGTCATCACCCCCCATAATCATCCCTCTGGCTAGCAGCTTGGGTATGTCATCACCCCCCATAATCATCCCTCTGGCTAGCTGGGGTATGTCATCACCCCCCATAATCATCCCTCTGGCTAGCTTGGGTATGTCATCACCCCCCATAATAATCCCTCTGGCTAGCTTGGGTATGTCATCATCCCCCATAATCATCCCTCTGGCTAGTTTGGGTATGTCATCACCCCCCATAATAATCCCTCTGGCTAGCTTGGGTATGTCATCATCCCCCATAATCATCCCTCTGGCTAGTTTGGGTATGTCATCACCCCCCATAATCATCCCTCTGGCTAGCTTGGGTATGTCATCACCCCCAATAATCATCCCTCTGGCTAGCTTGGGTATGTCATCACCCCCAATAATCATCCCTCTGGCTAGCTTGGGTATGTCATCATCCCCCATAATCATCCCTCTGGCTAGCTTGGGTATGTCATCACCCCCCATAATCATCCCTCTGGCTAGCTTGGGTATGTCATCACCCCCCATAATCATCCCTCTGGCTAGCTTGGGTATGTCATCACCCCCCATAATCATCCCTCTGGCTAGCAGCTTGGGTATGTCATCACCCCCCATAATCATCCCTCTGGCTAGCTTGGGTATGTCATCACCCCCCATAATCATCCCTCTGGCTAGCTTGGGTATGTCATCACCCCCCATAATCATTCCTCTGGCTAGCAGCTTGGGTATGTCATCACCCCCCATAATCATCCCTCTGGCTAGCTTGGGTATGTCATCACCCCCCATAATCATCCCTCTGGCTAGCTTGGGTATGTCATCACCCCCCATAATCATCCCTCTGGCTAGCTTGGGTATTTCATCACCCCCCATAATCATCCCTCTGGCTAGCTTGGGTATGTCATCACCCCCCATAATCATCCCTCTGGCTAGCTTGGGTATGTCATCACCCCCCATAATCATCCCTCTGGCTAGCTTGGGTATGTCATCACCCCCCATAATCATCCCTCTGGCTAGCTTGGGTATGTCATCACCCCCCATAATTATCCCTCTGGCTAGCTTGGGTATGTCATCACCCCCCATAATCATCCCTCTGGCTAGCTTGGGTATGTCATCACCCCCCATAATCATCCCTCTGGCTAGCTTGGGTATGTCATCACCCCCCATAATAATCCCTCTGGCTAGCTTGGGTTTGACAGTGTATTATTTACCTGCTATTTACTTCATAATTATCTCCATTATCAACTCCAATGGACAGCCCAAATGACCTCTAAATGACCTGATCAAGTGGTAAATGCTCAATGACTACCTTCGATCTCTTTGGTTTAATGAAACAACTATCCAAACCTTCCATTAGAAACATGGTGCTGTATTCACTATTGAAGTACATAGCTGGGAGTAGACATTGTTACCACCTAATATGTATATACCAAGAACATCTAAAAATACAATATACCTTCCTCTTTATCTGTACTGACATTGTTTTTATTGTGGTGTTTCATCTAATACGAGGTGCCATCTGTACTGTGTTTCAGCCAATAAGAGGTGCCACCTGTACTGTGTTTCAGCCAATAAGAGGTGCCACCTGTAATGTGTTTCAGCCAATAAGAGGTGCCACCTGTACTGTGTTTCAGCCAATAAGAGACCTGTACTGTGTATCAGCCAATAAGAGACCTGTACTGTGTTTCAGCCAGTAAGAGACCTGTACTGTGTATCAGCCAATAAGAGGTGCCACCTGTACTGTGTTTCAGCCAATAAGAGGTGTCAGCTGTGCTGTGTTTCAGCCAATAATAGGTGCCACCTGTACTGTGTTTCAGCCAATAAGAGGTGCCACCTGTGCTGTGTTTCAGCCAATAAGAGGTGCCACCTGTACTGTGTTTCAGCCAATAAGAGGTGCCACCTGTACTGCCAGTCAAAGGAGACCACTGATGTGGCGTACATGAAGCAGCTGGTGCATGATGGGACACACTGCTCCTACAAAGACCCCTACAGCATCTGTGTCAGAGGAGAATGTGTGGTGAGGAACCTAACCCTAATCTAACATAATGTTACCTAACCCAACGTTACCTAACGTTATCTAACCCTAATCCAACCTAACCTAATGTTACCTAACCCTAACCCTAATCCAATCTAACCTAACGTTACCTAACCTAACTTTACCTAACCCTAATCTAACCCAACCTAATGTTACCTAACCTAACGTTACCTAACAATAATCCAACCTAACCCAACGTTACCTAACCTAACTTTACCTAACCCTAATCCAACCCAACCTAATGTTACCTAACCTAACGTTACCTAAACCTAATCCAACCTAACCCAACATTACCTAACCTAATTTTACCTAATCCAACCCAACCTAATGTTACCTAACCTAACCTAACCCTAATCCAACCTAACCTATGTTACCTAACCTAACTTTACCTAACCCTAATCCAACCTAACCTAATGTTACCTAACCTAACTTTACCTAACCTTAATCCAACCTAACCTAACGTTACCTAACCTAACTTTACCTAACCCTAATCCAACGTTACCTAACCTAACGTTACCTAACCTTAATCCAACCTAACCTAACATTACCTAACCTTAATCCAACCTAACCTAACGTTACCTAACCTTAATCCAACCTAACCTAACGTTACCTAACCTAACTTTACCTAACCTTAATCCAACCTAACCTATGTTACCTAACCTAACCTAACCCAACCCAACCTAATGTTACCTAACCAATTTAACCTAACGTTACCTTACCTAACCTAACGTTACCTAACCTAAACCAACCTAACCTAACGTTACCTAACCCAACTTAACCTAACGTTACCTAACCTAACATTACCTAACCTAACCTAACGTTACCTAATCTTAACCTAACCTAACTGTGTCAGGGGGGAATGTTGGGTGAGTAATCTAACCTTAACCTAACCCAACCCAACCCTAACCTAACCTTAACCCTACAGCATCTGTCAGGGGAGAGTGTGTTTTGAGTAATCTAACCCTAACTCTAACCTAACCCCTCTGTGTCATGGGAGAGTGTGTTTTGAGTAATCTAACCCTAACCCTAACCTCTCTGTGTCAGGGGAGAGTGTGTTTTGAGTAATCTAACCCTAACCCTAACCTAACCCCTCTGTGTCAGGGGAGAGTGTGTTTTGAGTAATCTAACCCTAACCCCTCTGTGTCAGGGGAGAGTGTGTTTTGAGTAATCTAACCCTAACCTAACCCCTCTGTGTCAGGGGAGAGTGTGTTTTGAGTAATCTAACCCTAACCCTAACCTAACCCCTCTGTGTCAGGGGAGAGTGTGTTTTGAGTAATCTAACCCTAACCTAACCCCTCTGAGTCAGGGGAGAGTGTGTTTTGAGTAATCTAACCCTAACCCTAACCTAACCCCTCTGAGTCAGGGGAGAGTGTGTTTTGAGTAATCTAACCCTAACCTAACCCCTCTAAGTCAGGGGAGAGTGTGTTTTGAGTAATCTAACCCTAACCTAACCCCTCTGAGTCAGGGGAGAGTGTGTTTTGAGTAATCTAACCCTAACCCTAACCTAACCCCTCTGTGTCAGGGGAGAGTGTGTTTTGAGTAATCTAACCCTAACCTAACCCCTCTGTGTCAGGGGAGAGTGTGTTTTGAGTAATCTAACCCTAACCCTAACCTAACCCCTCTGTGTCAGGGGAGAGTGTGTTTTGAGTAATCTAACCCTAACCCTAACCTAACCCCTCTGTGTCAGGGGAGAGTGTGTTTTGAGTAATCTAACCCTAACCCTAACCTAACCCCTCTGTGTCAGGGGAGAGTGTGTTTTGAGTAATCTAACCCTAACCCTAACCTAACCCCTCTGTGTCAGGGGAGAGTGTGTTTTGAGTAATCTAACCCTAACCCTAACCTAACCCCTCTGTGTCAGGGGAGAGTGTGTTTTGAGTAATCTAACCCTAACCCTAACCTAACCCCTCTGTGTCAGGGGAGAGTGTGCTGATTACGGTTGTAATAATTTTCTAGACTAACATAATGCTAGCATTGACAGTGAATGTTCTAAAAGATGAATGCTCAAGAAGGTTACGGGTAAAAAGTAGCTGACTTTCAGATATTAATGTAGGAAATAAACTCATATTTGAAGTGAAAGAACCAGCATAAAGAGTCTGTCTGTGCTGAATGTCATGTTTTGCCACTAGCTAATGGTCAAGGGTTTAAACTACAGCTTCAGGCTTGTTACAAATATCACTCCTGATTCCCAAAAACAGACTTGATGAGTCTTGCTTTTCTGTGTGGTTCTGTCTTCCAGAAAGTGGGCTGCGACAAAGAGATTGGTTCCAACAAGGTGGAGGATAAGTGTGGAGTGTGTGGTGGGGACAATTCTCACTGTCGTACCGTCAAGGGAACTTTCACCCGCACCCCCAAGAAAGCTGGTAGGGGACACATAACACTGCAACACACAGCCACATCAGTCCATAACCTAGCAACAGTCCTCTCACTGTGTCCATCACCTAGCAACAGTCCTCTCACTGCTGTGCCCATCACGTAGCAACAGTCCTCAATGTGTCCATCAACTAGCAACAGTCCCTTCAGTGTGTCCATCACTTAGCAACAGTCCTCTCACTGTGTCAAGCACTCCGTCAACATGTTTTTGCAGACTGTATTATATCAAATCAAATTTTATTGGTCACATACACGTGTTTAGCTGATGTTATTGTGGGTGTAGAAATTTTAGGGGAGGCAGGTAGCCTAGTGGTTAGAGCGTTGGGCCAGTAACCGAAAGGTCGCTAGTTCGAATACCTGAGTCGACAAGGTGAAAAACCTGTTGATGTGTCCTTGAGCAAGACACTTAACCCTAATTTGCTCCAGGGTCTGACCCTGTAGGAGGGATATCATTGTAAATAAGAATTTGTTCTTAACTGACTTGCCTCGTTAAATATATATACATTTTAAAGTAGCGAAATGCTTGTAATTCTATCTCCGACAGTGCAGTAATATCTAACAGTTTCACAACATATACCCAAACACACATAAATCTAAGTAAGGAATGGATTAAGAATATATACATATATGGACGAGAGAAGTCAGAACGGAATTGGACTAAGATACAGTATAATAATATAGAAAACAGTAGATACAGTAGAATAGTATAGAATACAGTATATACATATGAGATGAGTAATACCAGATATATAAACATGATTAAAGTGACTAAGATACAGTATAGAGGTAATAGAGGTAGTTGAGGTAATATGTACATGTAGGTAGGGGTAAAGTGACTATACATAGATAATAAACAGAGAGTAGCAGCAGTGTTGGTAGTTGAGGTAATATGTACATGTAGGTAGGGGTAAAGTGACTATACATAGATAATAAACAGAGAGTAGCAGCAGTGTTGGTAGTTGAGGTAATATGTACATGTAGGTAGGGGTAAAGTGACTATACATAGATAATAAACAGAGTAGCAGCAGTGTTGGTAGTTGAGGTAATATGTACATGTAGGTAGGGGTAAAGTGACTATACATAGATAATAAACAGAGTAGCAGCAGTGTTGGTAGTTGAGGTAATATGTACATGTAGGTAGGGGTAAAGTGACTATACATAGATAATAAACAGAGTAGCAGCAGTGTTGGTAGTTGAGGTAATATGTACATGTAGGTAGGGGTAAAGTGACTATACATAGATAATAAACAGAGTAGCAGCAGTGTTGGTAGTTGAGGTAATATGTACATGTAGGTAGGGGTAAAGTGACTATACATAGATAATAAACAGAGTAGCAGCAGTGTTGGTAGTTGAGGTAATATGTACATGTAGGTAGGGGTAAAGTGACTATACATAGATAATAAACAGAGTAGCAGCAGTGTTGGTAGTTGAGGTAATATGTACATGTAGGTAGGGGTAAAGTGACTATACATAGATAATAAACAGAGTAGTAGCAGTGTTGGTAGTTGAGGTAATATGTACATGTAGGTAGGGGTAAAGTGACTATACATAGATAATAAACAGAGTAGCAGCAGTGTTGGTAGTTGAGGTAATATGTACATGTAGGTAGGGGTAAAGTGACTATACATAGATAATAAACAGAGTAGCAGCAGTGTTGGTAGTTGAGGTAATATGTGCATGTATACACCACCTGGTATAGTCCTGGATGGAAGGGAGCCCGGCCCCAGTGATGTACTGGGTCATATGCACTACCCTCTGTAGCACCTTGTGGTCGGATGCCGAGCAGTTGCCATACCAACCGGTGATGCAACCAGTCAGGATGGTCTCGATGGTGCAACTGCAGAACTTTTTGAGGGTCTGAGGACCCAAGCCAAATCTTTTCAGCCTCCTCCTCATGACTGTGTTGGTGTGTTTAGACCATGATAGGTCCTTATTGATGTGAACAGCAAGAAACATGAAGCTCTCGACCTTCTCCACTACAGCCGCGTCGATGTGAATGGGGACGTGCTCGGCCCTCCTTTTCCTATTGTCCACGATCAGCTCCTTTGTCTTGATCACGTTGGTTGTTGTCTTGGCACCACACTGCCAGGTCTCTTACCTCCTCCCTATAGGCTGTCTCATTGTTGTCGGTGATCAGGCCTACCACTGTCGTCTGCAAACTTAATGATGGTGTTGGAGTCGTGTTTGGCCACGCAGTCGTGGGTGAACAGAGAGTACAGGAGGGGACTAAGCACGCATCCCTGAGGGGCCCCATTGTTGAGGATCAGCGTGGCAGATGTGTTGTTACCTACCCTCACCACCTGGTGGAGGCCCTTCAGGAAGTCCAGGATCCAGTTGCAGAGGGAGGTGTTTAGTCCCAGGGTCCTTATCTTACTCATGAGCTTGGAGGACGCTATGGTGTTGAACGCTGAGCTGTAGTCAATGAACAGCATTCTCTCATAGGTGTTCCTTTTATCCTTTTATTTTTGATTGCTTCATCTGTGGATCTGTTGGGGCAGTATGCAAATTGGAGTGGGTCCAGGGTTTCTGGCATGATGGTGTTGATGTGAGCCATGACCAGCCTTTCAAAGCATTTCATGGCTACAAATGTCAGTGCTACGGGGAGGTAGTCATTAAGGCATGTTACCTTGGCGTTCTAGGACACAGGGACTATGGTGGTCTTCTTGAAACCTGTATGTATTACAGACTCGGTCAGGTTGAAAATGTCAGTGAAGACACTTGCCAGCTGGTCAGCTCATGCTCTGAGTACACATCCTGGTAATCCGTCTGGCCCTGCGGCCTTGTGAAAGTGAACCTGTTCAAAGGTCTTACTCATAGGCTACGGAGAGTCGTCCAGAACAGCTGGTGCTCTCATGCTTGGTTCAGTGTTGCTTGCCTCGAAGTGAGCACAGAAGGCATTTATCTTGTTTGATAGGCTCACGTCACTGGGCAGCTCGTGGATGGGTTTCCCTTTGTAATTTGTGATAGTTTGCAAGCCCTGCCAGATCTGACAAGCGTCCGAGACAGATTAGTTGGATTCGATCTTAGTTCTGTATTGACGCTTTCCCTGTTTGATGGTTCATCGTAAGGTGTAGTGGGATTTCTCCGGATTAGTGTCCCGCTCCTTGAAAGTGGCAGCTCCAGCCTTTTGCTCAGTGTGGCTGTTGCCTGTAATCCATGGCTTCTGGTTGGGATATGTACGTACAGTCACTGTGGGGACGACGTCATTGATGCACTTATTAATGAATCTGGTGACATGTTGTCAACTCCTCAATGTTATCGGAATGAATCCGGGAACATATTCCAGTCTGTGCTATAGAAACAGTCCTGTAGCTTAGCATGGGCTTCATCGGACCACTTCCGTATTGAGTGCATCCTTGGTACTTCCCGTTTTAGTTTTTGCTTGTAAGCAGGAATAGATAAAGTTATGGTCAGATTTTCCAAATGGAGGGCAAGGGAGAGCTTTGTACGAGTCTCGGTGGGGGGTGTAAAGGTGCTCTAGAGTTTTTAACATGCTGGTAGAAATGAGGTAAAATGGATTTCAGTTTTCCTGCATTAAATTCCCCGGCCACTAGGAGCACAGCCTCTGGATGAGCATTTTCTTATTTGCTCATGGCTTTATATACCCTGTTGAGTGTGGTCTTAGTGCCAGGATCGGTTTGTGGTGGTAAATAGACAGCTACGAAGAATATATGAAAACAGGCGAGCAAAACCTCGACTTCTTTAGTATTAGAGATTGAGCACAAGCTGTTGTTAATAAAGAGACACAGACCAGATCAGACCAGATCAAGGTGAGTAAAAACTGTTCTGGTGTCCAGAAACTCTTTTGGGTCATAGGAAACATTATGTACAATAAAAGTTAAAGACAAAAAAACACAAAATAGGAGCCCGTAAACCGGCGGCCACCCTCTCCAGTTCCATTTTCATTGCACCCAATACATTACAACTCAATACAATACAACACAATTGTTACGTTCCCCAGCAAGAAACCAAAAATGTTGCTCGAACAGAAGGGGGAACAAACAAAGAGTCACTAACAACAACCAAAACGAAACAGGTGGGGTTCTAGGAGGGTTTCTGAAAGACACTCAAAGTGGTGTCCAATGAAAGTTTGTAGCGGTATTGTTAGAGAGGGGTAAATATAAAAACTAGAGTGTAGTCTGTTTACCAGATAGCCAGTGGAGACTAGAGTGTAGTCTGTTTACCAGATAGCCAGTGGAGACTAGAGTGTAGTCTGTTTATCAGATAGCCAGTGGAGACTAGAGTGTAGTCTGTTTACCAGATAGCCAGTGGAGACTAGAGTGTAGTCTGTTTACCAGATAGCTAGTGGAGAGAAAGGATGAGGATAAAACACACGTCACAGTACAGGGGTAACCCAACCAATAATACCTCCTACAATAATAAGGGTTAGAGCAACTTACAGGCAACCGACAATAAAGAACCCAGGATTTACAATAATCTGTATTCATTCCCAGAGGGAGGAGTGAGTGGGGAATGTATGTGTGTAGACAAAACTTAAAAGTCTCTTAGAAAACTATGAGATCCAAGGAATGAATGGACCCAACAGGTTCCAAACCGTCAGGAGTAGAGTGATAGTCTTTTTATCTAACTTACGTCCGTGCAGAATTTAGCCACGCCCCTCCAAAAAAACTAAGCCTGTAGAAACAGAGAGGAAACACTACAGACACTACAGGCACTATTTCTATTCTACTGTATAGAGGAAACACTACAGACACTATTTCTATTCTACTGTATAGAGGAAACACTACAGGAGATTTGATAGATAGGAGGCCCAGTCTGGCCTACAGGAGATCTGCTAGATAGGAGGCCCAGTCTGGCCTATAGGAGGTCTGATAGATAGGAGGCCCAGTCTGGCCTACAGGAGATCTGCTAGATAGGAGGCCCAGTCTGGCCTATAGGAGGTCTGATAGATAGGAGGCCCAGTCTGGCCTACAGGAGATCTGCTAGATAGGAGGCCCAGTCTGGCCTATAGGAGGTCTGATAGATAGGAGGCCCAGTCTGGCCTACAGGAGATCTGCTAGATAGGAGGCCCAGTCTGGCCTACAGGAGGTCTGATAGATAGGAGGCCCAGTCTGGCCTATAGGAGGTCTGATAGATAGGAGGCCCAGTCTGGCCTATAGGAGGTCTGATAGATAGGAGGCCCAGTCTGGCCTATAGGAGGTCTGATAGATAGGAGGCCCAGTCTGGCCTATAGGAGGTCTGATAGATAGGAGGCCCAGTCTGGGCTACAGGAGATCTGCTAGATAGGAGGCCCAGTCTGGCCTATAGGAGGTCTGATAGATAGGAGGCCCAGTCTGGCCTATAGGAGGTCTGATAGATAGGAGGCCCAGTCTGGCCTACAGGAGGTCTGATAGATAGGAGGCCCAGTCTGGCCTATAGGAGGTCTGATAGATAGGAGGCCCAGTCTGGCCTATAGGAGGTATGATAGATAGGAGGCCCAGTCTGGCCTATAGGAGGTCTGATAGATAGGAGGCCCAGTCTGGCCTATAGGAGGTCTGATAGATAGGAGGCCCAGTCCGGCCTATAGGAGGTCTGATAGATAGGAGGCCCAGTCTGGCCTATAGGAGGTCTGATAGATAGGAGGCCCAGTCTGGCCTATAGGAGGTCTGATAGATAGGAGGCCCAGTCTGGCCTATAGGAGGTCTGATAGATAGGAGGCCCAGTCTGGCCTATAGGAGGTCTGATAGATAGGAGGCCCAGCCTGGCCTATAGGAGGTCTGATAGATAGGAGGCCCAGTCTGGCCTATAGGAGGTCTGATAGATAGGAGGCCCAGCCTCCAAAAAAACTACAATGAGATTCTATTTCTATTCTCTGAGCCCCATCACCTTCAGCTGTAATGAGAACTGGTGAAATTCTTCAGCAATCTAGACAATGCGAGGCAACATTAGGTAACACAGAGTAACGCTAGGCAATGCTAGGTAACTCTAGGCAACAATAGGCAAAGCGAGGCAAGGCTAGTCGTTTTTTTTAACGTTCTGAGAACGGAAGTGATAATTTCACCTGTTCTGGGAAAATTGCAGGGAGGTTCTGAGAATATTTAACTATCGTTCCCTGAAAGTTTTCCTGGGATGTATTATTAACGTTAATGTTCTGAGAGCATTCTCTAAACGTGTGAATGTTTTAAACGAAATTAAAAGGTTATTCAGAGTTTTTAAAATAACTTCCTTAAAACTTTCACTGAATGTTTCAATACGACTTTTAATAACACTGCTAGCTTTGTTTGGGTTTAACTATTTTGAGATCCAAACACAGATATGATACATGGACATTATGTAACGTTTCAGCTTTGTGTTTCAACATGATACTGTATTTTATGTAATGTTTCAGCTTTGTGTTTCATCATGATACTGTATTTTATGTAACGGTTCAGCTTTGTGTTTCAACATGATACTTTATTTTATGTAATGTTTCAGCTTTGTGTTTCATCATGATACTGTATTTTATGTAACGGTTCAGCTTTGTGTTTCATCATGATACTGTATTGTATGTAATGTTTCAGCTTTGTGTTTCATCATGATACTGTATTTTATGTAACGGTTCAGCTTTGTGTTTCATCATGATACTGTATTGTATGTAATGTTTCAGCTTTGTGTTTCAACATGATACTGTATTTTATGTAACGGTTCAGCTTTGTGTTTCAACATGATACTGTATTTTATGTAACGGTTCAGCTTTGTGTTTCAACATGATACGATATTTTATGTAACGTTTCAGCTTTGTGTTTCAACATGATACTGTATGTTATTTAACGTTTCAGCTTTGTGTTTCAACATGATACTGTATTTTATGTAACGGTTCAGCTTTGTGTTTCAACATGATACTGTATTTTATGTAACGGTTCAGCTTTGTGTTTCAACATGATACTGTATTTGATGTAACGGTTCAGCTTTGTGTTTCAACATGATACTGTATTTTATGTAACGGTTCAGCTTTGTGTTTCAACATGATACTGTATTTTATGTAACGGTTCAGCTTTGTGTTTCAACATGATACTGTATTTTATGTAACGGTTCAGCTTTGTGTTTCAACATGATACTGTATTTGATGTAACGGTTCAGCTTTGTGTTTCAACATGATACTGTATTTTATGTAACGGTTCAGCTTTGTGTTTCAACATGATACTGTATTTGATGTAACGGTTCAGCTTTGTGTTTCAACATGATACTGTATTTGATGTAACGGTTCAGCTTTGTGTTTCAACATGATACTGTATTTTATGTAACGGTTCAGCTTTGTGTTTCAACATGATACTGTATTTTATGTAACGGTTCAGCTTTGTGTTTCAACATGATACTGTATTTTATGTAACGGTTCAGCTTTGTGTTTCAACATGATACTGTATTTTATGTAACGGTTCAGCTTTGTGTTTCAACATGATACTGTATTGTATGTAACGGTTCAGCTCTTTGGAATGACAAATGCCGTTTCACTGACAGTTATTGTTCAATGAATTGCACAGGTCTAAATCACAGTGCTGTAGGATATATATCTGTATTAAAACAATTAGAGAGTTGTCCTAACTGATCTCTCTAATGCATTTTGTTACAAAATGTAACATAGACAGAGAATGAGGTAGGTATGTGTACATACTGTATGCATGTTAATTCTATCGACTAAAAGTCACTACAAAGTGAAACTCAACTTTTCCATAAGCAGCGAAGAAAATGAAGGACATCTACTCAAAACACCACCAACACAAAATATCTAACAAAATCATGATCCATCTCAGGTTCCTCACTCGCGGCATGGTCTTTGATAACGTAGATCCCACAGTAGTGTCCTCAATGGCTGCCTTGGTGGACTCCTCATCCATCCCTGAACAAGACATAAAGGCTAAACCTGTCAATCATACAAAATTAATCATTCATCAATGAAGTGTTTACAGTTATGCACAAGAGCATGATACAGACAGAAATACATCAAGACTGGAGTCCATTTAAGTGTCAACTCAATCAAGAACTGTTGGTAATATTTGAACACTGCCTATAACAAGGATACAATTAAAAGTGGTTCTAAGCATCTGAGACAGCCAATTCAGCATTCAGCTAGTGATAGAATATGATGGAAGACAGGATATGACACAGTAATAAAATAGAATATTCTAAGAAAAGAGAAGGATGTTTTATGTCTCATTTTGAAGTCAACTTGTGGTGTAAAACCACATATGAATGTGTCTTTTGAAGCATAAGGAATTGTTACATCAGCTATAGGTGCCATGATTGAGATGGGTCTCCTCTTCTTTGGAACTTCAGCAGGTTATCTGAGTGTATATCAAGTTGAGGAAGACATCTGGACTGGAGTGGGGTTGTGGTGATTCTCTTAGCATTGACCTGAAAATAGTAATTAAACAAATTAGATTAAAAACTGCAGAAAGGAAAATAGACTGGAGATGATCCAGTCTAAGCAGCAAACTCTCTATGGGGAGAGAAATAACTAGTCAGCAAAGATAGTGATAACTCTGAATAAGGCTCACTTATGTGGCAAGCTGAGGGAAAATAATGTTCTACCTTCACCAACAAGTCCCAGATAAATACCCAATAGATCAACAAGAAGACCACATGACTAACTTACCTCAGTGACTTCAAAGAGCGCAGGCCATCTTGCCATGAAGTCCTCTATCAAGGTGCGTCACGGACAACTTATTGTCTCCTGTATGCAAACTTATATTTATTTAACCTTTATTTAACTGAAGAACAAATTCTTACTTACAATGACTTCCTACCAAAAGGCAAAAGACCTCCTGCAGGGACGGGGGCTGGGATTAAAAATATAAATAAATACAATATAAATATAGGACCAAACACACATCATGACAAGAGAGACAAAACAACACTACATAAAGAGAGACCTAAGACAACAACACAGCATGGCAGCAACACATGACAACACAGCATGGTAGCAACACAACATGACAACACAGCATGGTAGCAACACAACATGACTACAACATGGTAGCAACACAACATGACTACAACATGGTAGAAACACAACATGACAACACAGCATGGTAGCAACGTAACATGACATGGTAGAAACACACATGGTAGCAACACATAACATGGTACAAACATTATTGGGCACAGACAACAGCACAAAGGGCAAGAAGGTAGAGATGACAATACATCACACAAAGCAGCCACAACTGTCAGTAAGAGTGTCCATGATTGAGTCTTTGAATGAAGAGATACTTCACTGTCTCTCGGTTGTTATTTTTCTTCACATCGGACAGTAGAGCTTTCCGCATGTCCTCGAGGCTCTCTTCTTCTTCTCCTGAGGGATATGTGGGGCAAGCACATAGATGACAAATGAATATTGCCACGTTTTTCAGATTTTTAGTAAGCTCTTGAGTGGTTTTACTTTACAGGTCCTAAATGCGCATGGACAATCAATGCATGTACGGACAGTATGGCCATAATGTGGGTGCTTTAACTTCTAATGATGTTGGGACCTACTTGACACCAATTCTGACACCCCTTGCATTCCCACATTCACACAACACTGAAAAAAAGACTAGGCAAGTCAGTTAAGAACAAATTCTTATTGACAATGACAGCCACCCGGTGAACAGTGGGTTAACTGCCTTGTTCAGGGGCAGAACAACAGATTTACCTTGTCAGCTCGGGGATTCAATCGGGCAACCTTTCAGTTACTGACCCAACACCCTAACCACTAGGCTACCTGCCGCCCCAAGACCTAAAACAACCTCTGATAACTGTAGTCACCAACACTATATAGCCTTTTAATGGGTAGACAAAGTAGCACAAATGTAGCAGGCAAACATCATGGACCTGTAAATATACATTTTGTCAATATTTTCTTTCCATTATGAAATGTTTGATTCTATAATCTATTGATTTATGCAAACAGTAACACTGTTCAAGTGTTAAAATTAACTCCACATCACACTAACTCTAACCCAGTAACACTGTTCAAGTGTTAAAATTAACTCCACATCACACTAACTCTAACCCAGTAACACTGTTCAAGTGTTAAAATTAACTCCACATCACACTAACTCTAACCCAGTAACACTGTTCAAGTGCTGAAATTAACTCCACATCACACTAACTCTAACCCAGTAACACTGTTCAAGTGCTGAAATTAACTCCACATCACACTAACTCTAACCCAGTAACACTGTTCAAGTGCTGAAATTAACTCCACATCACACTAACTCTAACCCAGTAACACTGTTCAAGTGCTGAAATTAACTCCACATCACACTAACTCTAACCCAGTAACACTGTTCAAGTGCTGAAATTAACTCCACATCACACTAACTCTAACCCAGTAACACTGTTCAAGTGCTGAAATTAACTCCACATCACACTAACTCTAACCCAGTAACACTGTTCAAGTGCTGAAATTAACTCCACATCACACTAACTCTAACCCAGTAACACTGTTCAAGTGCTGAAATTAACTCCACATCACACTAACTCTAACCCAGTAACACTGTTCAAGTGCTGAAATTAACTCCACATCACACTAACTCTAACCCAGTAACACTGTTCAAGTGCTGAAATTAACTCCACATCACACTAACTCTAACCCAGTAACACTGTTCAAGTGCTGAAATTAACTCCACATCACACTAACTCTAACCCAGTAACACTGTTCAAGTGCTGAAATTAACTCCACATCCCATTTCAAGAAGTGTGTATGTCACCTTCGCACCACGTATAAAAACATCTAGGTAATCATGGGTAACCTGTTAAACTGCATGAAAGCACCAATATCATAGGATTAGTTGTATAATCATTAGATCTTACATATGTCATGTAAAAAAAGGTCTGTTTTGATGTAAATACATGAACTTTTACAATGGTTAACTTTTATTTCACAAGGGGGAAAAATGGTGCCCTAAACGCTGCTGCAAAGTGATTGCAGACGATGTCGTGCAGCAACACAGTTAGATAGCTGAAACGATGTGCACTCCTCAGCAAACCTTCATTAGTTATTGGCTTGACCAATAGGTACATATCAGGGTTTTTAACCAACTAAATGTACCTCCTTGCAAAATGTTAATCATCTTGACCTAGTGTCCTGTGTTAATGTTCATAGAAGCTAGCTAGCAACATTGTATTTAACCTTTAGCTGTCATGCCAATATGTTTCAGACTCTAGCACAAAATGAGGATATGGAACAATCACTAGTAACTTTACTGCTTATAATTCTGACTACAACCATACAGATAAACGTTGTATAAAGTAATTCACCGTGCTTACCATGACCAATCCTCGCTACTGTCTGAGTTGATCCTCATTACTCGTAATGAATTAGCTTTATTGGTTCACACTCCTCCTACATGATTCAATGGTTTAGCTTCCTGTTGCATCGTGTTGAGAGGAGAAACATGTTTTCATAAATACAGCCCACATTGTCCCATTTCTTCAGTTCAAAAAAGTGTTCCATATGATGTCTTTTTTGACTGTCTTTTTTGCCATTAATGAATGTGTTATTCAACGCGTTTCTATGAACAATAGCAGTAAAGGACAAATTCAATGTTTCATACCTACAGGGTCCTAAAATTCAAATCAAATGGCTAAATTGTGGTGGTGATGATGATGGTGGTGGAGAGATGGTGGTGGTGATGATGGTGGTGGTGATGATGTTGGTGGTTGTGGTATGATGATGATGGTGGTGGTGATGATGGTGGTGGTGGTGATGATGGTGGTGGTGGAGAGATGGTGGTGGTGGAGATGGTGGTGGTATGATGGTGGTGATGATGATGATGGTGGTGGAGAGATGGTGGTGGTGATGATGGTGGTGGTGATGATGTTGGTGGTTGTGGTATGATGATGATGGTGGTGGTGATGATGGTGGTGGTGGTGATGATGTTGGTGGTGGTGGTGGTGATGATGGTGGTGGTGGTGATGATGATGGTGGTGAAGAGATGGTGGTGGTGATGATGGTGGTGGTGATGATGTTGGTGGTGGTGATGATGGTGGTGGTGGTGGTGGTGATGAGATGGTGGTGGTGATGATGGTGGTGGTGATGATGTTGGTGGTGGTGATGGTGGTGGTGAAGAGATGGTGGTGGTGATGATGGTGGTGATGATGGTGGTGATGACGTTGGTGGTGGTGATGATGGTGGTGTGGTGATGGTGGTGATGATGATGATGGTGGTGGTGATGATGATGATGATGATGGTGGTGATGATGGTGGTGATGATGGTGGTGGTGATGATGTTGGTGGTGGTGATGATGGTGGTGGTGATGATGTTGGTGGTGGTGATGATGTTGGTGGTGATGATGGTGAAGAGATGGTTGTGATGATGTTGATGGTGGTGAAGAGATGGTGGTGATGATGTTGGTGGTGGTGATGATGGTGGTGGTGATGATGGTGGTGATGACGATGTTGAAGAGATGGTGGTGATGATGTTGGTGGTGATGATGTTGGTGGTGATGATGGTGAGAGATGGTTGTGATGATGTTGGTGGTGATGGTGGTGAGAGATGGTTGTGATGATGTTGGTGGTGATGTGGTGAAGAGATGGTGGTGATGATGTTGGTGGTGATGATGGTGAGAGATGGTTGTGATGATGTTGGTGGTGATGATGGTGAAGAGATGGTGGTGATGATGTTGGTGGTGATGATGGTGATGATGTTGGTGGTGATGATGGTGAAGAGATGGTGGTGATGATGTTGGTGGTGATGATGGTGAAGAGATGGTGGTGATGATGTTGGTGGTGATTGTGATGATGGTATTGATGATGGTGAGGATGATGTTGGTAAGACCTACTGCAGGGCTTTGCTCCAACCCTTCACTAACAGCTGGTTAGTAGAATGAGGTTTGTTAACCCTAACCCTAACTGTCTGTTGTCACTAAACCACTCACCTTTTTTTAACAGGAAAAAAGTTAAGCAAGAGATGCCAAAAAGATATCAATTTCTTGGAAAACACAACCTGCAAGTATCCAGTGTTCCAGACCTTACTGTTCTCCCCCCTAGCCCCTACACCCTAGTCCCCTACACCCTAGTCCCCTAGCCCCTACACCCTAGTCCCCTACACCCTAGTCCCCTACACCCTAGTCCCCTACACCCTAGTCCCCTAGTCCCCTACACCCTAGTCCCCTATCCCCTACATCCTAGTCCCCTACACCCTAGTCCCCTAGCCCCTACACCCTAGACCCCTAACCCCTACACCCTAGTCCCCTAGCCCCTACACCCCTAGCCCCTACACCCTAGTCCCCTACACCCTAGACCCCTAGCCCCTACACCCTAGTCCCTACACCCTAGACCCCTACACCCTAGACCCCTACACCCTAGTCCCCTACACCCTAGTCCCCTAGCCCCTACACCCTAGTCCCCTACACCCTAGTCCCCTAGCCCCTACAACCTAGTCCCCTACACCCTAGCCCCTACACCCCTAACCCCTACACCCTAGTCCCCTAGCCCCTACACCCTAGTCCCCTAGCCCCAAATCCTAGACCCCTAGCCCCTACACCCTAGTCCCCTACACCCTAGTCCCCTAACCCCTACACCCTAGTCCCCTAGCCCCTACAACCTAGTCCCCTACACCCTAGCCCCTACACCCCTAACCCCTACACCCTAGTCCCCTACACCCTAGTCCCCTAACCCCTACACCCTAGTCCCCTAGCCCCTACACCCTAGTCCCCTAGCCCCTACACCCCTAACCCCTACACCCTAGTCCCCGAACCCCTACACCTAGTCCCCTACATCCTAGTCCCCTAGCCCCTACACCCTAGTCCCCTACACCCTAGTCCCCTAACCCCTACACCCTAGTCCCCTAGCCCCTACACCCTAGTCCCCTACACCCTAGTCCCCTAGCCCCTAGTCCCCTAGCCCCTACACCCTAGTCCCCTACACCCTAGTCCCCTAACCCCTACTCCTAGTCCCCTAGCCCCTACACCCTAGTCCCCTAGCCCCTACACCCTAGTCCCCTAACCCCTAAACCCTAGTTTCCTAACCCATACTCTGATGCCTGACTGATCAGACATAAGCCTAATTTATACCTTACCTACATACGCAAGGCAATAATGCAATTAGCTACCCAAAACGGCGATCCTGCATACTTACATCAAGTTTAGAATTGTCTTAGTATTTTACATACTACAATATCTTAAATACCCAGGAACACCATTTTGGGTAGGCTAATTGTATAAATCAGGCTTTACAGATCAGAACCTAGAAATTATTAACACCAGTGAATTATGACATAACTACTGCTGATACAGATGTAGGATCCTAATTTGAGCCAGTTTTTACAGCAGGAAAATAATCCTGCAGCAACAGGGAATGTAAATTATTATGTAGATTATAATTAATTTACATTTTTGTAGGGGTTGATACATTTTTCTTAAGAGAAAATCAAGCCTGAAATTTCAAAGTGGAAATTAGAAACCTCAAATACACAACACGTTTTAAATGCATGAACGTTCTCCTGCAACAGGCTGATCAAATTAACATCCTACATCTGTATGTTGTCCTGCTTCTGTGCCATAGCTCATCGTGTAACAGGTCTGCCAACCATAGAGGGAATATTGGTCACTCCCAGACGTCTGATTGCTTGGTGACAGATGTCATCTCTGTAATGTACAGTAGACACACATGCAGACATAGTGATGACCACTGCCATCTCTCAATCAATCAATCAATCAAATGTACTTATAAAGCCCTTTTTACATCATCAGATGTCTCAGAGTGCTTTACAGAAACCCAGCCTAAAACCCCAAACAGCAAGCAATGCAGATGTAGAAGCACGGTGGCTGGAAAAACTCCCTAGAAAGGCAAAACCTAGGAAGAAACCTAGAGAGGAACCAGGCTCTGAGGGGTGGCCAGTCCTCTTCTGGCTGTGCCGGGTGGAGATTATAACAATTCATGGCCATTAAGGCCAGTTCTTTCTCCAAGATGTTCAAATGTTCATAGATGACCAGCAGGGTCAAATAATAATCACAGTGGTTGTAGAGGTGCAACAGGTCAGTACCTCAGGAGTAAATGTCAGTTGGCTTATCATAGCTGAGGAGAGACAGAGAGAGAGACAGTGACAGAGAGAGAGACAGAGACACAGACAGAGACACAGACAGACAGACAGACAGACAGACAGACAGACAGACAGACAGACAGACAGACAGACAGACAGACAGACAGACAGACAGACAGACAGACAGACAGACAGACAGACAGACAGACAGACAGACAGACAGACAGACTAGTAGTGTTCCACAGCTGCCATTCAACCAGGACAACATCATCACAGAACAACATGAAACAGAAACCATTCCGCCACGAACCCTGGCTAGAACCCTGGCTAGAACCCTGGCTAGAACCCTGGCTAGTAAAGTGGGAGCTCTGACCAATACTTTAGCTCCTGCTACGCAAAGAGGAAAGATCATTTTGCTTTAGTTGCAACAACAAGTCAATGAAACGAAGGCATCAGAAAACAACTAACTGATTGTTTTTTTTGTTTGAAGGGAAGACGAGAGGATCGTTGACTTTGCCTAAAGGAGCTCGGAATGTTTATCTGAATGAAACGGAAGATTCTAGAAATGTACTTGGTGAGTCTCGATGGGTTTGCAGAGGTGGTGGACATCCTTGTAGTAGAGAAGACGCTTTGCAGATTCAGTGTGGATTTACTGTTTCCTGTTTCCTGCTTATTGACACCTGCTCAAAGTTCTCCCATTCACTCTCATAATTCAGTGTCTTTACTATCAATGTAATTATGAGACATGCTATATACAATACTGGACAACTTCCCAGATTCAAATGTAGCCCTGTACTACAGTTAGTTTTTATGAAGTCCTTCAGTACAACTAGTTTAGTTTTAAATGGTAGTGGAACAGCCATGCTTCAATAGAGCTCTCTCACCCCTCACAGCCCTGTGTGCCTTGTGGTAGAAGCTGCTGTAGACGTCTAGAAGATTGTAGATGTGTCTAAATTATTTGACAGGTATCTAAATTATTTTAGATGTGTCTAAATATTCTAAATGTCTATATGTGTCTAGATGATTCTAGGTGTCTAGATGATTCTAGGTGTCTAGATGATTCTAGGTGTCTAGATGATTCTAGGTGTCTAGATGATTCTAGGTTTCTAAAATGTCTATATGTGTCTAGATTATTCTAGGTGTCTAGATGATTCTAGGTGTCTAGATGATTCTAGGTGTCTAGATGATTCTAGGTGTCTAGATGATTCTAGGTTTCTAAAATGTCTATATGTGTCTAGATTATTCTAGGTGTCTAGATTATTCTAGGTGTCTAGATGATTCTAGGTGTCTAGATGATTCTAGGTGTCTAGATGATTCTAGGTGTCTAGATGATTCTAGGTGTCTAGATGATTCTAGGTTTCTAAAATGTCTATATGTGTCTAGATTATTCTAGGTGTCTAGATGATTCTAGGTGTCTAGATGATTCTAGGTTTCTAAAATGTCTATATGTGTCTAGATTATTTTAAATGAGTCTAGATGATCCTCTCCTCTTCCTCCTCTCCTCTCCTCTTCCTCCTCTTATTCCAAACCTCCTCCTCTCCTCTTCCTCCTCTCCTCTCCTCTTCCTCCTCTTATTCCAAACCTCTTCCTCTCCTCTTCCTCCTCTTATTCCAAACCTCCTCCTCTCCTCTTCCTCCTCTTATTCCAAACCTCCTCCTCTCCTCTTCCTCCTCTCTTTCCCAAACCTCCTCCTCTCCTCTCCTCTCCTCTCCTCTCCTCTCCTCTCCTCTCCTCTCCTCTCCTCTCCTCTCCTCTCCTCTCCTCTCCTCTCCTCCCCTCCCCTCCTCTCCTCTCCTCTCCTCTTATTCCAAACCTCCTCTCCTCTTCCTCTCATATATATATATATATATGCTCCTACACAAGCAACAAACAATTGAGCTATCTTCTAGCCTAGTATTCTATATGCGATGCGATCTCCTCGTAATGAGCAGTGTCCTGACGAGGCAGAATGGAGCATCATCAGCTCATTGTTATGGATGTATCCAAATGACTGTACATAGAAAACAGCTACTTTACTGTTGTTCTGGCTGCAAAGGTTGTGACTGTGTTACACGTAGCTAACTGGCTAGCTAGTTGGCAAGTAAGGGATAAGAACAATGCCAGCGAGCATGGACTCGGAACATAGAGAATGAACACCTGGGTCGCGTCCTTAAATATAGAACGCTCAACAGTTTCCTGTGTGTATCAAGAAGGGTCCACCACCCAAAGGACATCCAGCCAACTTGACACAACTGTGGGAACCATTGGAGTCAACATGGGCCAGCATCCCTGTGGAACTCTTTTGACACCTTGTAGAGTCCATGCCGCGATGAACTGAGGCTCTTCTCAGGGTAGAAGGGGGAGTAACTCAATATTAGGAAGGTGTTCTTAATGTTTTGTCCAATCAGTGTATCCGTAATTCCCAATGTCTCCTAACAAACTGTTTATTCCAGCGATCAAGAACCAGGTGACAGGCCACTACATCCTGAATGGCCGAGGAGAGGCTCGCTCCCGGAGCTTCATAGACCTTGGAGTGGAGTGGGATTACATTATAGAAGACGACATAGAGACACTATACACTGACGGACCCCTACATGATGCTGTGGTCGTACTGGTAACTATCACACACACACCTTGTTCTAGTAAAGATTATTTACTCATTTGTCAAAATGGTGTTGCCAAGCAACATGCTTAATTTGTTTGGCGGTGATGTGCTGCCGGTTACCGTAGATTTTCCAATGCCTCGCAAAGAAAGGCTCTTATTGGTAGATGGGTAAAACAAAGCAGACATTGAATATCCCTTTGAGCATGGTGAAGTTATTAATTACACTTTGGATGGTGTATCAATACACCCAGTCACTACAAACATACCGTCGTTCTTCCTAACTCAGTTGCCGTAGAGGAAGGAAACTGCTCAGGGATTTCACCATGAGGTCAATGGTTTTTATTTTTATTTTTTATTTAACCTTTATTTAGCCAGGTAAAACCCATTGAGGTTAAAAACCTATTTTGCGAGGGTGACCTGGCAAGAAGGCAAAACAGGGAAATAGAATATAAAATGTATATAAAACATAAAATATTACAGAAAAATACAAAATACACACAAAACACAGTGTCACATGTTACAGATACAATTAGAAACTGCAGTTGTCAATCACAAACAGTGTTGTCGATCAGAGCCTTAAAAACACGCAAGGACACAAACTCCCCTAACTTTAAAATCGTTTGAAGCATGTTCCAGGATGAAGGGGCATTATGGGAAAAATATTGTTTCCCCATCTCAGTTCTAGCCTTAAATGGTGACTTTAAAACAGGGTGTATTAGCTGTGATAGGAGAAAACTGAGGATGGATCAACAACATGGTAGTAACTCCACAATACTAACCTAACTGAGGATGGATCAACAACATGGTAGTAACTCCACAATACTAACCTAACTGAGGATGGATCAACAACATGGTAGTAACTCCACAATACTAACCTAACTGAGGATGGATCAACAACATGGTAGTAACTCCACAATACTAACCTAACTGAGGATGGATCAACAACATGGTAGTAACTCCACAATACTAACCTAACTGAGGATGGATCAACAACATGGTAGTAACTCCACAATACTAACCTAACTGAGGATGGATCAACAACATGGTAGTTACTACACAATACTAACCTAACTGACAGTGTGAAAAGAAGGAAGCCTGTACAGAATACACAACACATCACTGAGTCCACACTTCATATTTTTCTAGAGGAAAACCTGGTTCAGTCTGCTTTCCAACAGACACTGGGAGACAAAATCACCTTTTAGCAGGACAATACCCTAAAACACAAGGCCAAATATTTACTGGAGTTGCTTACCAAGAAGACAGTGAATGTTCCGGAGTGGCCAGGTTACAGTTTGGACTTAAATTAGCTTGAAAATCTATGGCGAGACTTGAAAAGGGCTGTCTAGCAATGATCAACAACCAACCTGACAGTGCTTGAAGAAATGTTTAAAGAATAATGCAAATATTCTACAATGCAGGTGTTCAAAGCTCTTAGAGACTTATCTAGAGAACATGTTGTCTCAGCCTGTTAGAGAGGATGTGTTGTCTCAGCCTGTTAGAGAGGATGTGTTGTCTCAGCCTGTTAGAGAGAACGTGTTGTCTCAGCCTGTTAGAGAGGATGTGTTGTCTCAGCCTGTTAGAGAGAACGTGTTGTCTCAGCCTGTTAGAGAGGATGTGTTGTCTCAGCCTGTTAGAGAGGACGTGTTGTCTCAGCCTGTTAGAGAGGATGTGTTGTCTCAGCCTGTTAGAGAGGACGTGTTGTCTCAGCCTGTTAGAGAGGATGTGTTGTCTCAGCCTGTTAGAGAGGACCTGTTGTCTCAGCCTGTTAAAGAGGATGTGTTGTCTCAGCCTGTTAGAGAGGATGTGTTGTCTCAGCCTGTTAGAGAGGACGTGTTGTCTCAGCCTGTTAGAGAGGACGTGTTGTCTCAGCCTGTTAGAGAGGACGTGTTGTCTCAGCCTGTTAGAGAGGATGTGTTGTCTCAGCCTGTTAGAGAGGACGTGTTGTCTCAGCCTGTTAGAGAGGATGTGTTGTCTCAGCCTGTTAGAGAGGACCTGTTGTCTCAGCCTGTTAGAGAGGACCTGTTGTCTCAGCCTGTTAGAGAGGATGTGTTGTCTCAGCCTGTTAGAGAGGACGTGTTGTCTCAGCCTGTTAGAGAGGACGTGTTGTCTCAGCCTGTTAGAGAGGACGTGTTGTCTCAGCCTGTTAGAGAGGATGTGTTGTCTCAGCCTGTTAGAGATTACATGTTGTCTCAGCCTGTTAGAGAGGACGTGTTGTCTCAGCCTGTTAGAGAGAACATGTTGTCTCAGCCTGTTAGAGAGGATGTGTTGTCTCAGCCTGTTAGAGAGGACGTGTTGTCTCAGCCTGTTAGAGAGGACGTGTTGTCTCAGCCTGTTAGAGAGGATGTGTTGTCTCAGCCTGTTAGAGAGGACGTGTTGTCTCAGCCTGTTAGAGAGGATGTGTTGTCTCAGCCTGTTAGAGAGAACATGTTGTCTCAGCCTGTTAGAGAGGACGTGTTGTCTCAGCCTGTTAGAGAGAATGTGTTGTCTCAACCTGTTAGAGAGGACGTTTTGTCTCAGCCTGTTAGAGAGGATGTGTTGTCTCAGCCTGTTAGAGAGGACCTGTTGTCTCAGCCTGTTAGAGAGGACGTGTTGTCTCAGCCTGTTAGAGAGGACCTGTTGTCTCAGCCTGTTAGAGAGGACGTGTTGTCTAAGCCTGTTAGAAACCGTGTGTTGTCTTACAGCCTGTTATAGAGGATGTGTTGTCTTAGCCAGCTGGAGAGGAAATATGTATTTCTCATGTGCTCTTATTAAGCACATTCTACACTATAAAACATGAAATATGTGTTTTTATATTTATTTATCTGCTGTTTGTATGAAGCACATTCTACACTATAAAACATGAAATAAGTATTTTTATATTTCTTTATTTACTGCTTGTATGAAGCACATTCTACACTATAGAACATGAAATAAGTATTTTTATATTTATTTATTTGCTGCTTGTATGAAGCACATTCTACACTATAAAACATGAAATAAGTGTTCTTATATTTATTTATTTGCTGCTTGTATGAAGCACATTCTACACTATAAAACATGAAATAAGTGTTCTTATATTTCTTTATTTGTTGCTTGTATGAAGCACATTCTACACTATAAAACATGAAATAAGTGTTTTTATATTTCTTTATTTACTGCCTGTATGAAGCACATTCTACACTATAAAACATGAAATAAGTGTTCTTATATTTATTTATTTGCTGCTTGTATGAAGCACATTCTACACTATAAAACATGAAATAAGTGTTTTTATATTTATTTATTTGCTGCTTGTATGAAGCACATTCTACACTATAAAACATGAAATAAGTGTTCTTATATTTATTTATCTGCTGCTTGTATGAAGCACATTCTACACTATAAAACATGAAATAAGTGTTCTTATATTTATTTATCTGCTGCTTGTATGAAGCACATTCTACACTATAAAACATGAAATAAGTGTTCTTATATTTATTTATTTGCTGCTTGTATGAAGCACATTCTACACTATAAAACATGAAATAAGTGTTCTTATATTTCTTTATTTGTTGCTTGTATGAAGCACATTCTACACTATAGAACATGAAATAAGTGTTCTTATATTTATTTATTTATTTGTTGTTTGAATGAAGCACATTCTACAAATCATCAATAGCCTACAGTATATTCGTATCATGCAGCCCATGTATATTTTGATTTCTAAAACATTATATGCTTTGCATAAATCTGCAAATAACTCTCATGAATGTTTGAATGTAATTTTTCCCTAAACTTGATTCTGTTTCCTGTTTAGATAATTCCTGAGGACAACGAGACCAGTTCGACCCTGATGTATAAATACATCATCCATGAAGACGCTGTCCCCATCAATAACAATAACGTAATTCAGGAGGACACCTACGAATGGGCCCTGAAGAGCTGGTCACCGTGTTCTAGACCCTGTGCTGGAGGTAAAGTTCTAAAGCTAGTCTCAGTGTTCTAGACCCTGTGTTGGAGGTAAAGTTCTAAAGCTAGTCTCAGTGTTCTAGACCCTGTGTTGGAGGTAAAGTTCTAAAGCTAGTCTCAGTGTTCTAGACCCTGTGTTGGAGGTAAAGTTCTAAAGCTAGTCTCAGTGTTCTAGACCCTGTGTTGGAGGTAAAGTTCTAAAGCTAGTCTCAGTGTTCTAGACCCTGTGTTGGAGGTAAAGTTCTAAAGCTAGTCTCAGTGTTCTAGACCCTGTGTTGGAGGTAAAGTTCTAAAGCTAGTCTCACTGTTCTAGACCCTGTGTTGGAGGTAAAGTTCTAAAGCTAGTTTCAGTGTTCTAGACCCTGTGTTGGAGGTAAAGTTCTAAAGCTAGTCTCAGTGTTCTAGACCCTGTGTTGGAGGTAAAGTTCTAAAGCTAGTCTCACTGTTCTAGACCCTGTGTTGGAGGTAAAGTTCTAAAGCTAGTCTCAGTGTTCTAGACCCTGTGTTGGAGGTAAAGTTCTAAAGCTAGTCTCAGTGTTCTAGACCCTGTGTTGGAGGTAAAGTTCTAAAGCTAGTCTCAGTGTTCTAGACCCTGTGTTGGAGGTAAAGTTCTAAAGCTAGTCTCACTGTTCTAGACCCTGTGTTGGAGGTAAAGTTCTAAAGCTAGTCTCAGTGTTCTAGACCCTGTGTTGGAGGTAAAGTTCTAAAGCTAGTCTCACTGTTCTAGACCCTGTGTTGGAGGTAAAGTTCTAAAGCTAGTCTCACTGTTCTAGACCCTGTGTTGGAGGTAAAGTTCTAAAGCTAGTCTCACTGTTCTAGACCCTGTGTTGGAGGGTTTTCCTATGGGGACAGCAAATAACCCTTTTAGGTTCCAGATAGCACCTTTTGTTCTAATAGTTTAGTAGTATTCCAACATCGTCTTCTCCATTTCCTCCACTAGGGTTCCAGTACACTAAGTATGGCTGCAGGAAAAAGGGTGACAGCAAGATAGTCCACAGGGGATACTGTGATGTCAGCAAGAAGCCCAAACCCATCAGGAGAATGTGTAACCTACAGGACTGTACGCAGCCACAGTGAGTATAGAAGCCCAAACCCATCAGGAGAATGTGTAACCTACAGGACTGTACGCAGCCACAGTGAGTATAGAAGCCCAAACCCATCAGGAGAATGTGTAACCTACAGGACTGTACGCAGCCACAGTGAGTATAGAAGCCACAGTCATATGGTATAGTCAGATCAGGACCTAACATCAGGACAACTCAGAGTATGTATCCCACAGTCATATGGTATAGTCAGATCAGGACCTAACATCAGCACAACTCAGAGTATGTATCCCACAGTCATATGGTATAGTCAGATCAGGACCTAACATCAGGACAAGTCAGAGTATGTATCCCACAGTCATATGGTATAGTCAGATCAGGACCTAACATCAGGACAACTCAGAGTATGTATCCCACAGTCATATGGTATAGTCAGATCAGGACCTAACATCAGGACAACTCAGAGTATGTATCCCACAGTCATATGGTATAGTCAGATCAGGACCTAACATCAGGACAACTCAGAGTATGTATCCCACAGTCATATGGTATAGTCAGATCAGGACCTAACATCAGGACATCTCAGAGTATGTATCCCACAGTCATATGGTATAGTCAGATCAGGACCTAACATCAGGACAACTCAGAGTATGTATCCCACAGTCATATGGTATAGTCAGATCAGGACCTAACATCAGGACAACTCAGAGTATGTATCCCACAGTCATATGGTATAGTCAGATCAGGACCTAACATCAGGACAACTCAGAGTAAGTATCCCACAGTCATATGGTATAGTCAGATCAGGACCTAACATCAGGACAACTCAGAGTATGTATCCCACAGTCATATGGTATAGTCAGATCAGGACCTAAATAGATTCTCCATTGTGTTATTGACTGTACGTTTGTTTTATTCTCATGTGTAACGCTGTTGTTTTTGTCGCACTGCTTTGCTTTGTCTTGGCCAGGTCACAGTTGTAAATGAGAACTAGTTCTCAACTGACCTACCTGGTTAAATAAAGGTGAAATAAAACCTACCTGGTTAAATAAAGGTGAAATAAAACCTACATGGTTAAATAAAGGTGAAATAAAACCTACCTGGTTAAATAAAGGTGAAATAAAACCTACCTGGTTAAATAAAGGTGAAATAAAACCTAGCTGGTTAAATAAAGGTGAAATAAAACCTACCTGGTTAAATAAAGGTGAAATAAAACCTACCTGGTTAAATAAAGGTGAAATAAAACCTAGCTGGTTAAATAAAGGTGAAATAAAACCTAGCTGGTTAAATAAAGGTGAAATTAAAAATTAAAAATGTCATATATGACTAGCAAATGAACTTTGTTTCTTAAGCTACATTTGTTAACGTGAGCTATTTGTATTTGGTATTTTTAGCACTTTTCTGCGATGCTTGATTGTTTTTTTCGTGCTTTACTGGGAAGTTTAGAAGAGGTACGGCATACCACCTCAGTGCTAACAGTAGAACTCTGGTTCATAGACACATGATTACTGCATACAACAGCTGTAGGATCAGCAGAGTCATTCAGGGCAGTTAGAGGGACATACATTAGGTTACTTACATTGTGACTAACAACACCCCTGGTATAAAGTACATTTGCTGAAGCATTATGATGACTCAGCATCACAATGGTAGGGATTAACTGAACTGGGCTTGGGTCATTGATAAGTCATTGTCTCAACGCAGCCTTAAAATGCTGTGATTCAGAGAGGCCACAGGGCCAGATATGATGGGTATTTTATTAATGTCTAGCAGAGAGTCAATCAGCTCTTTGAAATCCACTTTCAACTGTTCAGAACTGCCCTTCATAACGTCATTAAAACACACATAATTCTATGGTTGTAACTCTGTGGTTGTAACTCTATGGTTGTAACTCTATGGTTGTAACTCTATGGTTGTAACTCTATGGTTGTAACTCTATGGTTGTAACTCTATGGTTGTAACTCTGTGGTTGTAACTCTATGGTTGTAACTCTATGGTTGTAACTCTGTGGTTGTAACTCTATGGTTGTAACTCTATGGTTGTAACTCTGTGGTTGTAACTCTATGGTTGTAACTCTATGGTTCCTCTCCTGTTGTAACTCTATGGTTGTAACTCTATGGTTCCTCTCCTGTTGTAACTCTGTGGTTGTAACTCTATGGTTGTAACTCTATGGTTCCTCTCCTGTTGTAACTCTGTGGTTGTAACTCTATGGTTCCTCAATGGCTTCTATCCTGTTCTAACTATGGTTGTTATTATCTCTCCAGATGGATCTCAGAGGACTGGGAGCACTGCACTAAGACTTGTGGCAGTCTGGGTTTCCATATCCGGGCGGTTCGCTGTGTTCAGTTCCTCAATGAGGGGACCAATCGCTCAGTCCACAGCAAGTACTGCAGCGGGGAGAAACCAGAGAGCAGACGGCCCTGTAACAGACTGCCCTGCCCTGCACACTGGAGGCCTGGGGCCTGGTCAGAGGTAATGTTTTATATATATAGTTAAACCTGTTCAGAGGTAATGAGTTATAGTTATACCTGGTCAGTGGTAATGAGTTATAGTTATGTCTGTTCAGAGGTAATGAGTTGTAGTTATAGCTGGTCAGAGGTAATGAGATATAGTTGTACCTGGTCAGAGGTAATGAGATATAGTTGTACCTGGTCAGAGGTAATGAGATATAGTTGTACCTGGTCAGAGGTAATGAGATATAGTTGTACCTGGTCAGAGGTAATGAGATATAGTTGTACCTGGTCAGAGGTAATGAGATATAGTTGTACCTGGTCAGAGGTAATGAGATATAGTTGTACCTGGTCAGAGGTAATGAGATATAGTTGTACCTGGTCAGTGGTAATGAGATATAGTTGTACCTGGTCAGAGGTAATGAGATATAGTTGTACCTGGTCAGTGGTAATTAGTTATAGTTGTACCTGGTCAGAGGTAATTAGTTATAGTTGTACCTGGTCAGAGGTAATTAGATATAGTTGTACCTGGTCAGAGGTAATTAGTTATAGTTGTACCTGGTCAGAGGTAATTAGTTATAGTTGTACCTGGTCAGTGATAATTAGGTATAGTTGTACCTGGTCAGTGATAATTAGGTATAGTTGTACCTGGTCAGTGATAATTAGGTATAGTTGTACCTGGTCAGTGATAATTAGGTATAGTTGTACCTGGTCAGTGATAATTAGGTATAGTTGTACCTGGTCAGTGATAATTAGGTATAGTTGTACCTGGTCAGTGGTAAGGAGATATAGTTGTACCTGGTCAGAGGTAATTAGTTATAGTTGTACCTGGTCAGAGGTAATTAGATATAGTTGTACCTGGTCAGAGGTAATTAGGTATAGTTGTACCTGGTCAGTGATAATTAGGTATAGTTGTACCTGGTCAGTGATAATTAGGTATAGTTGTACCTGGTCAGTGATAATTAGGTATAGTTGTACCTGGTCAGTGATAATTAGGTATAGTTGTACCTGGTCAGTGGTAATGAGATATAGTTGTACCTGGTCAGTGATAATTAGGTATAGTTGTACCTGGTCAGTGATAATTAGGTATAGTTGTACCTGGTCAGTGATAATTAGGTATAGTTGTACCTGGTCAGTGATAATTAGGTATAGTTGTACCTGGTCAGTGATAATTAGGTATAGTTGTACCTGGTCAGTGATAATTAGGTATAGTTGTACCTGGTCAGTGATAATTAGGTATAGTTGTACCTGGTCAGTGATAATTAGGTATAGTTGTACCTGGTCAGTGGTAAGGAGATATAGTTGTACCTGGTCAGAGGTAATTAGTTATAGTTGTACCTGGTCAGAGGTAATTAGATATAGTTGTACCTGGTCAGAGGTAATTAGGTATAGTTGTACCTGGTCAGTGATAATTAGGTATAGTTGTACCTGGTCAGTGATAATTAGGTATAGTTGTACCTGGTCAGTGATAATTAGGTATAGTTGTACCTGGTCAGTGATAATTAGGTATAGTTGTACCTGGTCAGTGATAATTAGGTATAGTTGTACCTGGTCAGTGGTAATGAGATATAGTTGTACCTGGTCAGTGATAATTAGGTATAGTTGTACCTGGTCAGTGATAATTAGGTATAGTTGTACCTGGTCAGTGATAATTAGGTATAGTTGTACCTGGTCAGTGATAATTAGGTATAGTTGTACCTGGTCAGTGATAATTAGGTATAGTTGTACCTGGTCAGTGATAATTAGGTATAGTTGTACCTGGTCAGTGATAATTAGGTATAGTTGTACCTGGTCAGTGGTAAGGAGATATAGTTGTACCTGGTCAGAGGTAATTAGTTATAGTTGTACCTGGTCAGAGGTAATTAGATATAGTTGTACCTGGTCAGAGGTAATTAGGTATAGTTGTACCTGGTCAGTGATAATTGGGTATAGTTGTACCTGGTCAGTGATAATTAGGTATAGTTGTACCTGGTCAGTGATAATTAGGTATAGTTGTACCTGGTCAGTGATAATTAGGTATAGTTGTACCTGGTCAGTGGTAATGAGATATAGTTGTACCTGGTCAGTGATAATTAGGTATAGTTGTACCTGGTCAGTGATAATTAGGTATAGTTGTACCTGGTCAGTGATAATTAGGTATAGTTGTACCTGGTCAGTGATAATTAGGTATAGTTGTACCTGGTCAGTGATAATTAGGTATAGTTGTACCTGGTCAGTGATAATTAGGTATAGTTGTACCTGGTCAGTGATAATTAGGTATAGTTGTACCTGGTCAGTGATAATTAGGTATAGTTGTACCTGGTCAGTGATAATTAGGTATAGTTGTACCTGGTCAGTGATAATTAGGTATAGTTGTACCTGGTCAGTGATAATTAGGTATAGTTGTACCTGGTCAGTGATAATTAGGTATAGTTGTACCTGGTCAGTGATAATTAGGTATAGTTAGTTTAATTGGTTAAAGTTATCAACTTTCATAGCAGAATTTCTTTCCCATTGTTCCTCAACTGCAGTGGATGATGTACCATTTTCTAGCTCTGAGTCTCTACTTTTTTCCAACAAAATATACTTATTTTATTTAATTAACTAAGCTATGCAACACCCAATTCCCCTGTCTTATAAGGTAATAAACTCAATAACTGGTTGTGCCACCTTTAGCTGAAATGACTGCTTCCTGTAGTTGTTGTAACTGCTTACACTTTTCAAGCATGAACTGCTCAACATCTTCTTCTTGTTGGCGCCGCCCTGCTGGTCGCCTGTTAAGCAGCTCCCGTTGTTCGTGCATAAATTGTTGTTGTAGTTCGTTTTTTTCCGTCTCTTTTCTTTAGTTTTATTTTTTATTTTGCTACAGTTGAACTATAATAGTTCAGGATTATGGAGTTTATGGATTTTATCGCAGCTGATCGTCGACAGGAGTCGTCAATTGTTATTGTTTACAACAGAGCCCAGCTCCTGGATTTAGCCCACGCAGCGCTGCTGCTCCACAGGGAAAAGTTTGATATTCCGGACGAGTTGAAACGCAGGGCGGGATTGAAATGTAAGGCAAAGCGGAGGAGGTTCAAGTACAAGCCGGCTATACAATCTATTATTATGGGCAATGTGAGGTCACTACATAACAAGATGGATGAGTTGGAGGGACTTGTTCGTGGACAAAGTATTTATCGGAAACGAGCCTAATGCTTTTTACTGAGACTTGGCTGAACGATAACATCCCCATACAGAACGTCACTATCGACGGTTTCCAGACCATCAGAGCGGACAGGGATCGTGTCTCTTCCGGTAAGAGTAAGGGTGGTGGGCTGGCTTTATTAGTTAACAACAGATGGTGTCATCCGAACCATATTACTCTTAAGGAAAAGTTTTGTAGCCCGGACATTGAACTGTTAGCCGTTAGCCTGAGTCCCTACTATTTGCCGAGGGAATTCACGGCGGCCATTGCTGTTATTGTTTACATCCCGCCCTCCGCGGACGCAAACACAGCGTGTGACGTCATCCACTCTGTTATCGCGAGGTTACAGACAGCGCATCCCAGTGCTTTCTTTGCCATTTCGGGGGATTTTAACCATGCATCTCTCTCTTCTTCTTGCCCACGTTCAAACAGTTCGTGAAGTGCCCAACCAGGAATAATAAAACTCTGGACTTGTTATATGCTAATGTGAAGGACGCATACAACTCCACTGCACTCCCTCCCCTCGGTAGATCGGATCACAACCTTGTCTACCTCACCCCACTCTACAGGCCTTTGGTCCAACAGCAGCCTGCAACCACCAGGACCATTAGGCCCTACAGGGCTGCTTTGAAACAACAGACTGGGATGTGCTCTGTGAGGCTCATGGGGAGGACATCGATGGACTCACTGACTGCATAACAGACTATATTAATTTTTGTGTAGACAACACTGTACCCACCAGGAAGTTACGCTGTTTCCCAAACAATAAACCCTGGGTCACCAGCGACCTGAAGGCCCTGCTGAATGAGAAGAAGAGGGCCTTCAAGGACAAATTGAAATGCGTCCAGAGGGAGCTGAAGTTGCGGATTGCTGAGGGGAAGAGAGTGTATAAGGAGAAGATGGAGGACAAGCTGAGGCAGAGCCAGGTGAGAGAGGTGTGGAAGGTATGAGAAATATCACTGGCTTCAAAAAGTCAAACAGTGGGCAGACGGAGGGGACCCAGGACAGAGCCAATGAGCTGAACCAATCTTTTAACAGGTTTGATACTGGCCCTGTCCACCTCCCCTCCAGCTCCCCAGACCACACACCCTCTCGGCTGTCCCACCCCCACTTTGCTCACAACACCTCTGCTGAGACAATCAGTGACCCCACCTCCGCCCCTGCTCCCCCTGGACTGATCCTCAACACCCCCCTTCCCCCCACCTCCCCACCTGGGCTGGCTTTCACCACCAACCAAGTGAAGAGAGAGCTGGAGAGACTACATCAGTGGAAAGCGGCGGGCCCTGATGGCATCAGCCCAAGGGTGCTTAGGGTCTGTGCTGACCAACTGTGTGGAATACTCCAGCGTCTTTTCAACCTTAGCCTGAGCTTAGAAAGGGTCCCTGTGCTGTGGAAAACATCCTGCCTCGTCCCAGTGCCCAAGAAGGCACACCCCACTGTCCTGAATGACTTCAGACCCGTAGCGCTAACATCCCACATCATGAAGACCCTGGAAAGGCTAGTCCTCGCTCACCTCAGACCCCTGGTGTGTTCATCAATGGACCCCCTGCAGTTTGCATACCAGCGCAACATCGGGGTGGATGATGCAATCATCTACCTTCTGCAGAGGGCCTACTCTCACCTGGACAACGCAGGTTGCAATGTGAGGGTTATGTTTTTTGACTTCTCCAGTGCCTTCAATACCATTCAGCCCCTGCTACTGGGTGAGAAGATGAGGAGGATGAAAGCACCCTTAGTCTCCTGGGTCACGGACTACCTGTCCGGTAGGCCACAATTTGTGCGACTACAGAGCTGTGTGTCAGAACGGGCAGTTAGCAACACAGGGGCCCCCCAGGGAACGGTCCTGTGCCCCTTCCTGTTCACCCTCTACACCTCAGACTTCAGATATAACTCTGAAACATGCCACCTACAGAAGTTCTCGGATGACTCTGCTATTGTAGGGTGCATCAGGGGTGGGCAGGAGGAGGAGTACAGGAGCACAATCAGTGACTTTGTGTTGTGGTGTGAGCAGAACCACCTTCAGCTCAACATCAGCAAAACAAAGGAGAATGGTGGTGGACTTCAGGAGAACCAAGGCACAACTGACTGCAGTCCCTATACAAGGGATGGATGTGGAAATGGTTGGGTCATACAAGTTCCTGGGAGTCCATATGGACAACAGGCTGGAATGGGCTGGTAACACCGACTCTACTTTCTGAGGAGGCTCAGGTCCTTCAACGTGTGCAGTAAACTACTGCATACCTTCTACCAGTCTGTGGTGGCCATCTTTTTTGCAGTGGTGTGCTGGGGAGCAAACATCAAAGCCGGTGATGCTTCTCGGGTAAATAAGCTGATTAACAAGGCTATCTCTGTCCTGGGGATGAGCCTTGACACTCTAGAGGAGGTGGCGGAGAGACGGATCCTGGCCAAACTGCTGGCCATCATGGACAACGTCACCCACCCTCTGCACGCTATGGTTATGACGCAGAGGAGCACTTTCAGTCACAGACTGATCCCACCACGGTGTGCCAGAGAGCGCTACAGGAGGTCCTTCCTGCCGGCGGCTATTAGACTATATAATGCCTCACCGGGGTGCCGTGCCGTCGGCAACATAGATCTGGAACTGTTGGGGTGCTAGGACCTAGTTTAACAATTATGCATCCATCCGTGAGTAACTCTGGTCCGTCAGCACTCATTCACTCAGGACCTATTTATTCATACAGGTCTGTATATACATACTCATGTACAGTTGTTATATCATATCACGTGCAATATTGCTAGTAATTCTTGGACGTAACTTACGTATGTTGTAGCTGCTTGACAATGAAATTTCCCCCCCGGGGATCAATAAAGTACCTATCTATCTATCTATCTATCTATCTATCTATCTATCTATCTATCTATCTATCTATCTATCTATCTATCTATCTATCTATCTATCTATCTATCTATCTATCTATCTAACATCTCAATTGGGATTAGGTCTGGATTTAGGTCTGACTAGGCCATTCCAAAACTTCAAATGTGTTTCTTTCTAGCCATTTTCATGCAGAATTGATTGTGTCTTTTGGATCATTGTCTTGCTGCATGACCCAGCTAACCTTCAGCTTCAGCTCACAGACGGATGACCTGACATTCTCCTGCAGAATTCTCTGATACAGAGAATAACTCATGGTTTGTTCTATTAAGGCAAGTCATCCAGGACCTTAGGCAGCAAATCAGTTCGTCTCTGTGGATGGTTTGTCCTCTGACAAATCAATTGTAAGTTTCAGTGTTCCTCTTGGTGATGTCATTTGGAAAGACAATGTCAACTTTCACTGCTATGTAGACAACAAACAGATGTACATTTAGATGAAACATGGTGAATCGCCAAAATTGCCTACCCTGGAAGCCTGTGTTTCAGACATAAGGAAGTGGATGGCGGCAAATGTTTTACTTTTAAACTCAGACAAAACAGAGATGGTAATACTAGGTCCCAAGAAACAAAGAGATCTGCTTTTGGATCTGACAATTAATCTTGATGGTTGTACAGTCGTCTCAAATAAAACTGTGAAGGACCTTGGCATTACTCTGGACCCTGATCTCTCTTTTGGCAAACATATCAAGAATATTTAATGGACAGCTTTTTTCCATCTTTGTAACATTGTCAAAATCAGAAATCTTTTGTCCCAAAATCATGCAGAAAACCTAATCTATGCTTTTGTCACTTCTAGATTAGACTACTGCAATGCTCTGCTCTCCGGCTACCCGGATAAAGCACTAAATAAACTTCAGTTAGTGCTAAACACGGCTGCTAGAATCCTGACTAGAAACCCCAAAAGTGATCATATTACTGCAGTGTTAGCCTCTCTACACTGCCTATCCATGTGAGAGACGCAGACTCTGTCTCAACCTTTAAGTCTTTACTGAAGACTCATCTCTTCAGTAGGTCCTATGATTGAGTGTAGTCTGGCCCAGGGGTGCAAAGGTGAACGGCAAGGCACCGGAGCGACGAACCACACTTGCTGTCTCTACCTGGCCAGCTACCCTCTCACCACTGGGATTCTCTTCCTCTGACCCGATTACGGGGGCTGAGTCGCTCTTTCATGCCGTCCCTAGGAGGGGTGCGTCACTTGAGTCACTGACGTGATCTTCCTGCGCCCCTCTGGCTCGAGTGGTGGAGGAGATCATTGTGGGCTATAGGTTAGTAAGTTGGTGGTCTGTTGATATCCCTCTAGTGGTGTGGGGTCTGTGCTTTTAAAAAGTGTGTGGGGTTATATCCTGCCTGGTTGGCCCTGCCCGGGGGTATCTACAGTATGCTATGGTTTATGTGCCGGGGGGCTAGGGTCAGTCTGTTATATCTGGTGTAATTCTCCGGTCTTATCTGGTGTCCTGTGTGAATTTAATCATACTCCCTCTCTCTCTCCCTCTCTACCTCCCCTCCCGGAGGACCTGAGCCCTAGGACCATGCTCCAGGACTACCTGGCCTGATGACTCCTAGCTGTCCCCAGTCCACCTGGTCCTGGAGGACCTGAGCCCTAGGACCATGCCTCAGGACTACCTGGCCTGATGACTCCTAGCTGTCCCCAGTCCACCTGGTCCTGGAGGACCTGAGCCCTAGGACCATGCTTCAGGACTACCTGGCCTGATGACTCCTAGCTGTCCCCAGTCCACCTGGTCCTGGAGGACCTGAGCCCTAGGACCATGCTTCAGGACTACCTGGCCTGATGACTCCTAGCTGTCCCCAGTCCACCTGGTCCTGGAGGACCTGAGCCCTAGGACCATGCTTCAGGACTACCTGGCCTGATGACTCCTAGCTGTCCCCAGTCCACCTGGTCCTGGAGGACCTGAGCCCTAGGACCATGCTTCAGGACTACCTGGCCTGATGACTCCTAGCTGTCCCCAGTCCACCTGGTCGTGGTGCTGCTCCAGTTACAACTGTTCTACCAGCGGCTATGGAACCCTGACCTTTTCACTGAACGTGCCACCTTGTCCCGGACCTGCTGGTTTTGACTCTCTCTGTTTGGGGTTTTAGGCTGGGTTTCTGAATAGCACTTTGTGACATCTGCTGATGTAAAAAGGGCTTTATAAATAAATGTTATTGATTGAATTGACTTGGGGGGTACGAACAAAGGGTCCAATTCAGGAAAGTCATATTTGTGGTCGAAATGCTGGTGCGTTACCGCCTCTCTAATATCCAAAAGTTTTTTCCGGCTGTATGTAATAGTGCAAAGGACGTTCTGAACTAATAATGTGAGATAATAACAAAACATACAAAAAATAACACACAAAAAAAATACTGCAAAGTTGCTTAGGAGCCATGGGAAACCATGTATATTAGGAGCCATGGGTAACCATGTATATTAGGAGCCATGGGTAACCATGTATATTAGGAGCCATATGTGACCATGTCTATTAGGAGCCATATGTGACCATTTCTATTAGGAGCCATGGGAAACCATGTATATTAGGAGCCATATGCGACCATGTCTATTAGGAGCCATGAATGACCATGTCTATTTGGAGCCATATGTGACCATGTCTATTAGGAGCCATGAATGACCATGTCTATTAGGAGCCATATGTGACCATGTCTATTAGGAGCCATATGTGACCATGTCTATTAGGAGCCATATGTGACCATGTCTATTAGGAGTCATGAATGACCATGTCTATTAGGAGCCATATGTGACCATGTCTATTAGGAGCCATATGTGACCATGTCTATTAGGAGCCATATGTGACCATGTCTATTAGGAGCCATATGCGACCATGTCTATTAGGAGCCATATGTGACCATGTCTATTAGGAGCCATATGCGACCATGTCTATTAGGAGCCATATGTGACCATGTCTATTAGGAGCCATATGTGACCATGTCTATTAGAAGCCATATGTGACCATGTCTATTAGGAGCCATGAATGACCATGTCTATTAGGAGCCATATGTGACCATGTCTATTAGGAGCCATATGTGGCCATGTCTATTAGGAGCCATATGTGACCATGTCTATTAGGAGCCATATGTGACCATGTCTATTAGGAGCCATATGTGACCATGTCTATTAGGAGCCATATGTGACCATGTCTATTAGGAGCCATATGTGACCATGTCTATTAGGAGCCATGAATGACCATGTCTATTAGGAGCCATATGTGACCATGTCTATTAGAAGCCAAATGTGACCATGTCTATTAGGAGCCATATGTGACCATGTCTATTAGGAGCCATATGTGACCATGTCTATTAGGAGCCATATGTGACCATGTCTATTAGGAGCCATATGTGACCATGTCTATTAGGAGTCATGAATGACCATGTCTATTAGGAGCCATATGTGACCATGTCTATTAGGAGCCATATGTGACCATGTCTATTAGGAGCCATATGCGACCATGTCTATTAGGAGCCATATGTGACCATGTCTATTAGGAGCCATATGCGACCATGTCTATTAAGAGCCATATGCGACCATGTCTATTAGGAGCCATATGTGACCATGTCTATTAGGAGCCATATGTGACCATGTCTATTAGGAGTCATGAATGACCATGTCTATTAGGAGCCATATGTGACCATGTCTATTAGGAGCCATATGTGACCATGTCTATTAGGAGCCATATGCGACCATGTCTATTAGGAGCCATATGTGACCATGTCTATTAGGAGCCATATGCGACCATGTCTATTAGGAGCCATATGCGACCATGTCTATTAGGAGCCATATGTGACCATGTCTATTAGGAGCCATATGTGACCATGTCTATTAGGAGCCATATGTGACCATGTCTATTAGGAGCCATATGTGACCATGTCTATTAGGAGCCATGGGAGACCATGTCTATTAGGAGCCATATGTGACCATGTCTATTCGGAGCCATATGTGACCATGTCTATTAGGAGCCATATGTGACCATGTCTATTAGGAGCCATGGGAGACCATGTCTATTAGGAGCCATATGTGACCATGTCTATTAGGAGCCATATGTGACCATGTCTATTAGGAGCCATATGCAACCATGTCTATTAGGAGCCATATGTGACCATGTGTTTTAGAAGCCATATGTGACCATGTCTATTAGGAGCCATGAATGACCATGTCTATTAGGAGCCATGGGCGACCATGTCTATTAGGAGCCATATGTGACCATGTCTATTAGGAGCCATATGTGACCATGTCTATTGGCGCCATATGTGACGATGTCTATTAGAAGCCATGAATGACCATGTCTATTAGGAGCCATATGTGACCATGTCTATTAGGAGCCATGAATGACCATGTCTATTAGGAGCCATGAATGACCATGTCTATTGGGGCCATCTTGCCATCTATGACGACCTGTCAAACACATCAATAAACAACACATCAACAATTACACTATACTGTACATATCTACTGTATATACAGTGGGGAGAACAAGTATTTGATACACTGCCGATTTTGCAGGTTTTCCCACTTACAAAGCATGTAGAAGTCTAATTTTTATCATAGGTACTCTTCAACTGTGAGTGACGGAATCTAAAACAAAAATCCAGAAAATCACATTGTATGATTTTTAAGTAATTAATTTGCATTTTATTGCATGACATAAGTATTTGATACATCAGAAAAGCAGAACTTAATATTTGGTACAGAAACCTTTGTTTGCAATTACAGAGATCATACGTTTCCTGTAGTTCTTGACCAGGTTTTCACATACTGCAGCAGGGATTTTGGCCCACTCCTCCATACAGATCCTTCAGATTTCGGGGCTGTCGCTGGGCAATACGGACTTTCAGCTCCCTCCAAAGATTTTCTATTGGGTTCAGGTCTGGAGACTGGCTAGGCCACCCCAGGACCTTGAGATGCTTCTTATGGAGCCACTCCTTAGTTGCCCTGGCTGTGTGTTTCGGGTCGTTGTCATGCTGGAAGACCCAGCCACGACCCGTCTTCAATTCTCTTACTGAGGGAAGGAGGTTGTTGGCCAAGATCTCGCGATACATGGCCCCATCCATCCTCCCCTCGATATGGTGCAGTCGTCCTGTCCCCTTTGCAGAAAAGCATCCCCAAAGAATGATGTTTCCACCTCCATGCTTCACGATTGGGATGGTGTTCTTGGGGTTGTACTCATCCTTCTTCTTCCTCCAAACACGGCGAGTGGAGTTTAGACCAAAAAGCTCTATTTTTGTCTCATCAGACCACATGACCTCCTCCCATTCCTCCTCTGGATCATCCAGATGGTCATTGGCAAACTTCAGACGGGCCTGGACATGCGCTGGCTTGAGCAGGGGGACCTTGCGTGCGCTGCAGGATTTTAATCCATGACGGTGTAGTGTGTTACTAATGGTTTTCTTTGAGACTGTGGTCCCAGCTCTCTTCAGGTCATTGACCAGGTCCTGCCGTGTAGTTCTGGGCTGATCCCTCACCTTCCTCATGATCATTGATGTCCCACAATCGGCAGTGTATCAAATACTTGTTCTCCCCACTGTATATTATCCTAGAGACACCAAATACACCAGGTGGAGATTGAAGGGATCTCCAGGGTTAGCCATCCCTAAGTCTGGGTCTGGTAACTTCTACGTCTGAAGGTTAACAATGAGGTAAGTTATGGCAGAAATGTATGCAAGAGGGCAATGCCTCAATCTACAAGACGTTAAGGAAGGCCAACCTACTTTCTGATACACAATTCAATGATGTGTACTGTTACCTATAACCCGTAATAAAGCACAATGCACTATGATAAACTCCAATGGCTTCAGTACAGTGGCAACTGCATTCATATAGACGATATTGCCATAGTCAATAACTGGAATGAATATTGACTTTATGATTTGTTCCTAAAGAATAAGCCTATTTTAATTCTTAATTTCTTAACTAACTCATCAACATGTTTTTTTGACAGATGTCCAGATATTTATAAACGGCCACACGATCTAAAGTACTTATGCATTTTTACGTGATTTGGAATATAAAAAAACTTGGATTTACCTGCATTAAGTAACAATTTCTGTTCAACAAAGGCAGGGCATTGAAGGCAGATTGAGCCTGGTCAGCTGTGGGGGCAATAGCATACATCACAGTGTCATCTGTATATAGGTGAAAGTTACAAAGAAATGTGGGCCAGATTCCAGAATTTAAGCCTTTCCTATATTTGTTCCCAGTATTTGTTATTCAGACTTGCATTATTCAGTACTGCGTTACTTATTCTGCAGGTGTGGCTACCTTGCACGCTCTGAATACATTGAATTCAACCGCTGAAAGCCTTTCAAATAGTTGTTTCAGTACATTTATCTTAAGACATCCCTTTAAATGTTGTATATTTTTAGTTTGAATTTTAGCTACAGACTAACCCTATTTATCAAAATAGTAAAGAGAACGTCCCAATACTGACCCCTGCGGTTCACCTTTCATAATATCCAGGAAACTCGACTTGACACCATCAGAATCACACATTGTGTCCTGCCTGACAGATCATTCTGAAGCCACTCGCAAGAAGCCTGATCCAGGCTTATTTAAGTCAACCTTTGAATGAGAATGTGATGGTCAACAGTGTCGAAGGCCTTAGAAAGGTCAATATATAAAGAAATCAGAGGAGCAGAAGGCTGCAGGATCAAGCAAATCAGCCCAGATTTTTTTGACATAAAAAAAAAATGTCTAGCACATCACAAGTAGAAAGTTGTTGAAATGAAAACAAAGATTCACTAGAAGTTGGAACTTCCATCGTGCCAACTAGAGGCTGGCAGAGGGTTAGGCAGTCAACTGGCTGACCAGGGTCAATTAACACACCATGTCTTTCAAATAAAAAGCCTGCCAAGATAAAATGCTGATTAAAAGCATCACTTCTCATTTTTCTCAATAATGATGCCAGAGTCACTCCAAATGCACACCACACTGCCCTCACCTACCATTGAGAGCATCTTGACTGGCTGCATCACTGCTTGGTATGGCAACAGCACCGCCCTGGATCGCCTGGTGCTACAGAGGATGGTGCGGACAGCCCAGTACATCACTGGGGCCGAGCTCCCTGCCATCCAGTACATCACTGGGGCCGAGCTCCCTGCCATCCAGTACATCACTGGGGCCGAGCTCCCTGCCATCCAGTACATCACTGGGGCCGAGCTCCCTGCCATCCAGTACATCACTGGGGCCGAGCTCCCTGCCATCCAGAACATCACTGGGGCCGAGCTCCCTGCCATCCAGAACATCACTGGGGCCGAGCTCCCTGCCATCCAGAACATCACTGGGGCCGAGCTCCCTGCCATCCAGTACATCACTGGGGCCGAGCTCCCTGCCATGGCAAGCGGTAGCAGTCCATCAAGTCTGACACTAACAGTTTCTCTCCTCAAGCCATAAGACTGCTAAACAGCTTACAAAATGGCTACACGGTCTGAGTTGACCCTTGTACTTACACTACCGTTCAAAAGTTTGGGGTCACTTAGAAATGTCCTTGTTTTTTTAATAAAAGCTAATTTTTTGTCCATTTAAAATAACATCAAATTGATCATAAATACAGTGTAGACATTGTTAATGTTGTAAATGACTATTGTAGCTGGAAATGGCTGATTTGTTTATGGAATATCTACATATTCCAGCGTACAGAGGCCCATTATCAGCAACCATCACTCCTGTGTTGCAATGGCACATTTTGTTAGCTAATCCAAGTTTATCATTTTAAAAGGCTAATTGATCATTAGAAAACCCTTTTGCAATGATGTTAGCACAGCTGAAAACTGTTGTGCTGATTAAAGAAGCAATAAAACTGGCCTTCTTTAGACTAGTTGAGTATCTGGAGCATCAGCATTTGTGGGTTCGATTACAGGCTCAAAATGTCCAGAAACAAAGAACTTTCTTCTGAAACTCGTCAGTCAATTCTTGTTCTGAGAAATGAAGGCTATTCCATGCAAGAAATTCCCAAGAAACTGAAGATCTCGTACAACGCTGTGTACTACTCCCTTCATAGAACAGCGCAAACTGGCTCTAACCAGAATAGAAAGAGGAGTGGGAGGCCCCGGTGCACAACTGAGCAAGAGGACAAGTACATTAGAGTGTCTAGTTTGAGAAACAGACGCCTCACAAGTCCTCAACTGGCAGCTTCATTAAATAGTACCAGCAAAACACCAGTCTCAACATTAACAGTGAAGAGGCGACTCCGGGATGCTGGCCTTCTAAGCAGAGTTGCAAAGAAAAAGCCATATCTCAGACTGGCCAATAAAAGAAAAGATTAAGATGGGCAAAAGAACACTGGACAGAGGAAGATTTCGTCTAGCTTCCTGAAACAAACAAATAGCACAAATAGTCAATGAACTCCAAATCTATCGAGGAACAGCAGGATTTAAGCCAGTAGTGTAGCCAGAGGAGAGGGCTAAAGTGTTGCATTCCATGACCTATTGTTGGTAGAGGCCAGGAAATGAGAACCTGCTTGCCTGTCTTCATTAGCCTGCCTATGAGCCCTCTGAAGTCCTCTTTTAATTGCTCCGATTTATGAAGATTGATGTAGTTTGTAACAACATGAATGAATACTGTGTGAGCATTCCGGTGCTTCTCCATCACATTAGGGACCTGGTGATATATGTCGCTAAGACAGGCTCCTTTCCCCCGACCAACACATCCCTAACTATGGAGCTCCCTATAACAACCACTACATTCCTAACTATGGAGCTCCCTACAAAAGTGCTGTATCGCCACTCCAAACTTTCTGCTTCCTACTTCCTGGTCACATGTCAGTGAAAGGGTTTCCATTTCAATTTAGCCATTGAGGTATGGAGGGATACTCAGTGAGGACTAGGGCCTGGTCAGCGGTATGGAGGGATACTCAGTGAGGACTAGGGCCTGGTCAGAGGTATGGAGGGATACTTAGTGAGGACTAGGGCCTGGTCAGCGGTATGGAGGGATACTCAGTGAGGACTAGGGCCTAGTCAGAGGTATGGAGGGATACTTAGTGAGGACTAGGGCCTAGTCAGAGGTATGGAGGGATACTTAGTGAGGACTAGGGCCTGGTCAGCGGTATGGAGGGATACTCAGTGAGGACTAGGGCCTAGTCAGAGGTATGGAGGGATACTTAGTGAGGACTAGGGCCTGGTCAGAGGTATGGAGGGATACTTAGTGAGGACTAGGGCCTGGTCAGAGGTATGGAGGGATACTCAGTGAGGACTAGGGCCTGGTCAGAGGTATGGAGGGATACTTAGTGAGGATTGGGGCCTAGTCAGAGGTATGGAGGGATACTTAGTGAGGATTGGGGCCTGGTCAGAGGTATGGAGGGATACTTAGTGAGCCTTGTCAGAGGTACAGTATGTAGGGCCTGAGGCTTGATGCGTTGACTGTTACGTGTTTTGCTGTAGTTACTGTGTAAGGCACTGTAATCTCAGTGCAAGAGGTGTCACTCCAGTCCCTGGTTCGAATCCAGGCTGTATCACAACCGGTCGTGATTGGGAGTCCCATAGGGTGGCGCACAATTGGCCCAACATCGTCCGGGTTTGGCTGGGGTCATTGTAAATAATAATTTGTTCTTAACTGATTTGCCTAGTTAAATAAAGTTTCAATAAGAACATCAACAAACAAAAAAACATTGTTATGTCTGGATTGCAGTGTGACTAAGGAGTGCTGTATTTAATATGTAATTTATTTGTGTGTTGTGTTGTCTATGTTTCAGTGCTCAGTGACGTGTGGTGAGGGGGTGGAGAGGCGATTAGTAACTTGTCGTATTGGAGATCAATGTAATGGAGAGAGACCTGAGGCCCACAGACCCTGCAAACCAGGACCCTGTCATGGTGAGATACAACCCTAACCCTAACCTCTCAGACCCCCATGTCTAACCCTAACCCTGACCCTAACCTTAACCTCTCAGACCCCCATGTCTAACCCTAACCCTGACCCTACATGAATATGTATATACAGTCCTGAATGAATGAGTGCTGAATAAATAAGTCCTGAGTGAATGAGTGATTACATACCAGAGATGCTCACGGATGGATGCCTAATTGTTAAACTAGGTCCCAACACCCCAACAGTTCCAGGTCTGTTTCATTAAATAGTCTAATAGGCGCCGGCAGGAAGGACCTCCTGTAGCGTTCTCTGGCACATCGTGGTGGGATCAGTCTGTGACTGAAGGTGCTCCTCCGCGTCATAACCATAGCGTGCAGAGGGTGGGTGACGTTGTCCATGATGGCCAGCAGTTTGGCCAGGATCCGTCTCTCCGTCACCTCCTCTAGAGTGTCAAGGCTCATCCCCAGGACAGAGCTAGCCTTCCTGATCAGCTTATTTACCCAAGAAGCATCACCAGCTTTTATGTTGGCGCCCCAGCACACCACTGAAAAAAAGATGGCAGAGACTGGTAGAAGGTATGCAGTAGTTTACTGCACACGTTGAAGGACCTGAGCCTCCTCAGAAAGTAGAGTCGACTCTGGCCCTTTTTGTACAAAGCCCCGGTGTTACCAGCCCATTCCAGCCTGTTGTCCATATGGACTCCCAGGAACTTGTATGACCCAACCATTTCCACATCCATCCCCTGTATAGGGACTGCAGTCAGTTGGGCCTTGGTTCTCCTGAAGTCCACAACCATCTCCTTTGTTTTGCTGATGTTGAGCTGAAGGTGGTTCTGCTCACACCACAACACAAAGTCACTGATTGTGCTCCTGTACTCCTCCTCCTGCCCACCCCTGATGCATCCTACAATTGAGAACTTCTGTACGTGGCATGTCCGAGGTGTAAAGGGTGAACAGGAAGGGGGACAGGACCGTGCCCCTGTGTTGCTCACTGGAATGAGATGAATAACTAGGGAGGGAGGGAGATGAATAACTAGGGAGGGAGGGAGATGAATAACTAGGGAGGGAGGGAGATGAATAACTAGGGAGGGAGGGAGATTAATAACTAGGGAGGGAGGTTGTTCTATAAGTAGGGAGGGAGGGAGTTGAATAACTAGGGAGGGAGGGTGTTCTATAAGTAGGGAGGGAGGGAGGGAGGTGAATAACTAGGGAGGGAGGGTGTTCTATAAGTAGGGAGGGAGGGAGGGAGATGAATATCTAGGGAGGGAGGGAGGTGAATAACTAGGGAGGGAGGTTGTTCTATAAGTAGGGAGGGAGGGAGGGAGGTGAATAACTAGGGAGGGAGGTTGTTCTATAAGTAGGGAGGGAGGGAGGGAGGGAGGGAGGGAGGGAGGGAGGTGAATAACTAGGGAGGGAGGGAGTTGAATAACAAGGGAGGGAGGGTGTTCTAAAAGTAGGGAGGGAGGGAGGGAGATTAATATCTAGGGAGGGAGGGAGGTGAATATCTAGGGAGGGAGGGAGGTGAATAACTAGGGAGGGAGGGAGGTGAATAACTAGGGAGGGAGGGTGTTCTATAAGTAGAGAGGGAGGGAGTTGAATAACTAGGGAGGGAGGGTGTTCTATAAGTAGGGAGGGAGGGAGGGAGGTGAATAACTAGGGAGGGAGGGTGTTCTATAAGTAGGGAGGGAGGGAGGGAGATGAATATCTAGGGAGGGAGGGAGGTGAATAACTAGGGAGGGAGGTTGTTCTATAAGTAGGGAGGGAGGGAGGGAGGTGAATAACTAGGGAGGGAGGTTGTTCTATAAGTAGGGAGGGAGGGAGGGAGGGAGGGAGGGAGGGAGGGAGGGAGGGAGGGAGGTGAATAACTAGGGAGGGAGGGAGTTGAATAACAAGGGAGGGAGGGTGTTCTAAAAGTAGGGAGGGAGGGAGGGAGATTAATATCTAGGGAGGGAGGGAGGTGAATATCTAGGGAGGGAGGGAGGTGAATAACTAGGGAGGGAGGGAGGTGAATAACTAGGGAGGGAGGGTGTTCTATAAGTAGGGAGGGAGGGTGTTCTATAAGGAGGGAGGGAGGTGAATATCTAGGGAGGGGGGAGGTGAATATCTAGGGAGGGAGGGTGTTCTATAAGTAGGGAGGGAGGGTGAGGGAGTTGAATAACTAGGGAGATGGGGAGGTGAATATCTAGGGAGGGAGGGAGGGTGTTCTATAAGTAGGGAGGGAGGGAGGGAGGTGAATAACTAGGGAGGGAGGGTGTTCTATAAGTAGGGAGGGAGGGAGGGAGGTTAATATCTAGGGAGAGAGGGTGTTCTATAAGTAGAGAGGGAGGGAGGGAGGGAGATGAATATCTAGGGAGGGAGGGAGGTGAATAACTAGGGAGGGAGGTTGTTCTATAACTAGGGAGGGAGGGAGGGAGGTGAATAACTAGGGAGGGAGGGAGTTGAATAACTAGGGAGGGAGGGAGGTGAATAACTAGGGAGGGAGGGAGATGAATAACTAGGGAGGGAGGGTGTTCTATAAGTAGGGAGGGAGGGAGGTGAACATCTAAGGAGGGAGGGTGTTCTATAAGTAGGGAGGGAGGGTGTTCTATAAGTAGGGAGGGAGGGAGGGAGGTGAATAACTAGGGAGGGAGGGTGTTCTATAAGTAGGGAGGGAGGTGAATATCTAGGGAGAGAGGGAGTTCTATAAGTAGGGAGGGAGGGAGGGAGGTGAATAACTAGGGAGGGAGGGTGTTCTATAAGTAGGGAGGGAGGTGAATAACTAGGGAGGGAGGGAGGTGAATAACTAGGGAGAGAGGGAGTTCTATAAGTAGGGAGGGAGGGAGGGAGGTGAATATCTAGGGAGGGAGGGAGGTGAATAACTAGGGAGAGAGGGAGTTCTATAAGTAGGGAGGGAGGGAGGGAGGTGAATATCTAGGGAGGGAGGGAGGTGAATAACTAGGGAGGGAGGGAGGTGAATAACTAGGGAGGGAGGGTGTTCTATAAGTAGGGAGGGAGGGAGGTGAATAACTAGGGAGGGAGGGTGTTCTATAAGTAGGGAGGGAGGGAGGTGAATAACTAGGGAGGGAGGGAGGTGAATAACTAGGGAGGGAGGGAGGTGAATAACTAGGGAGGGAGGGTGTTCTATAAGTAGGGAGGGAGGGAGGGAGGGAGGGAGGTGAATATCTAGGGAGGGAGGGTGTTCTATAAGTAGGGAGGGAGGTGAATATCTAGGGAGGGAGGTGAATATCTAGGGAGAGAGGGAGTTCTATAAGTAGGGAGGGAGGGAGGGAGGTGAATATCTAGGGAGGGAGGGAGGTGAATAACTAGGGAGAGAGGGAGTTCTATAAGTAGGGAGGGAGGGAGGTGAATAACTAGGGAGGGAGGGTGTTCTATAAGTAGAGAGGGAGGTGAATAACTAGGGAGGGAGGGTGTTCTATAAGGAGGGAGGGAGGGAGGTGAATATCTAGGGAGGGAGGGAGGTGAATAACTAGGGAGGGAGGGTGTTCTATAAGTAGGGAGGGAGGGAGGGAGGTGAATATCTAGGGAGGGAGGGTGTTCTATAAGTAGGGAGGGAGGGTGTTCTATAAGTAGGGAGGGAGGGAGGGAGGTGAATATCTAGGGAGGGAGGGAGGTGTATAACTAGGGAGGGAGGGTGTTCTATAAGTAGGGAGGGAGGGAGGGTGTTGAATAACTAGGGAGGGAGGGAGGTGAATAACTAGGGAGGGAGGGAGGTGAATAACTAGGGAGGGAGGGAGGGAGGGTGTTCTAAAAGTAGGGAGGGAGGGAGGGAGTTGAATAACTAGGGAGGGAGGGAGGTGAATAACTAGGGAGGGAGGGTGTTCTATAAGTAGGGAGGGAGGGAGGTGAATAACTAGGGAGGGAGGGAGGTGAATAACTAGGGAGGGAGGGAGGTGAATAACTAGGGAGGGAGGGAGGTGAATATCTAGGGAGGGAGGGAGGTGAATAACTAGGGAGGGAGGGTGTTCTAAAAGTAGGGAGGGAGGGAGGGAGTTGAATAACTAGGGAGGGAGGGAGGTGAATAACTAGGGAGGGAGGGTGTTCTATAACTAGGGAGGGAGGGAGGGTGTTCTAAAAGTAGGGAGGGAGGGAGTGGAATAACTAGGGAGGGAGGGAGGTGTATAACTAGGGAGGGAGGGTGTTCTATAAGTAGGGAGGGAGGGAGGGAGGTGAATATCTAGGGAGGGAGGGAGGTGAATAACTAGGGAGGGAGGGAGGTGAATAACTAGGGAGGGAGGGTGTTCTATAAGTAGGGAGGGATGGAGGGAGGGAGGGAGGTGAATAACTAGGGAGGGAGGGAGGTGAATAACTAGGGAGAGAGGGTGTTCTATAAGTAGGGAGGGAGGGAGGGAGGTGAATAACTAGGGAGGGAGGGTGTTCTATAAGTAGGGAGGGAGGGAGGGAGGTGAATAACTAGGGAGGGAGGGTGTTCTATAAGTAGGGAGGGAGGGTGTTCTATAAGTAGGGAGGGAGGGAGGGAGGTGAATTACTAGGGAGGGAGGGTGTTCTATAAGTAGGGAGGGAGGGAGGGAGGTGAATAACTAGGGAGGGAGGGTGTTCTATAAGTAGGGAGGGAGGGTGTTCTATAAGGAGGGAGGGAGGTGAATATCTAGGGAGGGGGGAGGTGAATATCTAGGGAGGGAGGGTGTTCTATAAGTAGGGAGGGAGGGTGAGGGAGTTGAATAACTAGGGAGATGGGGAGGTGAATATCTAGGGAGGGAGGGAGGGTGTTCTATAAGTAGGGAGGGAGGGAGGGAGGTGAATAACTAGGGAGGGAGGGTGTTCTATAAGTAGGGAGGGAGGGAGGGAGGTTAATATCTAGGGAGAGAGGGTGTTCTATAAGTAGAGAGGGAGGGAGGGAGGGAGATGAATATCTAGGGAGGGAGGGAGGTGAATAACTAGGGAGGGAGGTTGTTCTATAACTAGGGAGGGAGGGAGGGAGGTGAATAACTAGGGAGGGAGGGAGTTGAATAACTAGGGAGGGAGGGAGGTGAATAACTAGGGAGGGAGGGAGATGAATAACTAGGGAGGGAGGGTGTTCTATAAGTAGGGAGGGAGGGAGGTGAACATCTAAGGAGGGAGGGTGTTCTATAAGTAGGGAGGGAGGGTGTTCTATAAGTAGGGAGGGAGGGAGGGAGGTGAATAACTAGGGAGGGAGGGTGTTCTATAAGTAGGGAGGGAGGTGAATATCTAGGGAGAGAGGGAGTTCTATAAGTAGGGAGGGAGGGAGGGAGGTGAATAACTAGGGAGGGAGGGTGTTCTATAAGTAGGGAGGGAGGTGAATAACTAGGGAGGGAGGGAGGTGAATAACTAGGGAGAGAGGGAGTTCTATAAGTAGGGAGGGAGGGAGGGAGGTGAATATCTAGGGAGGGAGGGAGGTGAATAACTAGGGAGAGAGGGAGTTCTATAAGTAGGGAGGGAGGGAGGGAGGTGAATATCTAGGGAGGGAGGGAGGTGAATAACTAGGGAGGGAGGGAGGTGAATAACTAGGGAGGGAGGGTGTTCTATAAGTAGGGAGGGAGGGAGGTGAATAACTAGGGAGGGAGGGTGTTCTATAAGTAGGGAGGGAGGGAGGTGAATAACTAGGGAGGGAGGGAGGTGAATAACTAGGGAGGGAGGGAGGTGAATAACTAGGGAGGGAGGGTGTTCTATAAGTAGGGAGGGAGGGAGGGAGGGAGGGAGGTGAATATCTAGGGAGGGAGGGTGTTCTATAAGTAGGGAGGGAGGTGAATATCTAGGGAGGGAGGTGAATATATAGGGAGAGAGGGAGTTCTATAAGTAGGGAGGGAGGGAGGGAGGTGAATATCTAGGGAGGGAGGGAGGTGAATAACTAGGGAGAGAGGGAGTTCTATAAGTAGGGAGGGAGGGAGGTGAATAACTAGGGAGGGAGGGTGTTCTATAAGTAGAGAGGGAGGTGAATAACTAGGGAGGGAGGGTGTTCTATAAGGAGGGAGGGAGGGAGGTGAATATCTAGGGAGGGAGGGAGGTGAATAACTAGGGAGGGAGGGTGTTCTATAAGTAGGGAGGGAGGGAGGGAGGTGAATATCTAGGGAGGGAGGGTGTTCTATAAGTAGGGAGGGAGGGTGTTCTATAAGTAGGGAGGGAGGGAGGGAGGTGAATATCTAGGGAGGGAGGGAGGTGTATAACTAGGGAGGGAGGGTGTTCTATAAGTAGGGAGGGAGGGAGGGTGTTGAATAACTAGGGAGGGAGGGAGGTGAATAACTAGGGAGGGAGGGAGGTGAATAACTAGGGAGGGAGGGAGGGAGGGTGTTCTAAAAGTAGGGAGGGAGGGAGGGAGTTGAATAACTAGGGAGGGAGGGAGGTGAATAACTAGGGAGGGAGGGTGTTCTATAAGTAGGGAGGGAGGGAGGTGAATAACTAGGGAGGGAGGGAGGTGAATAACTAGGGAGGGAGGGAGGTGAATAACTAGGGAGGGAGGGAGGTGAATATCTAGGGAGGGAGGGAGGTGAATAACTAGGGAGGGAGGGTGTTCTAAAAGTAGGGAGGGAGGGAGGGAGTTGAATAACTAGGGAGGGAGGGAGGTGAATAACTAGGGAGGGAGGGTGTTCTATAACTAGGGAGGGAGGGAGGGTGTTCTAAAAGTAGGGAGGGAGGGAGTGGAATAACTAGGGAGGGAGGGAGGTGTATAACTAGGGAGGGAGGGTGTTCTATAAGTAGGGAGGGAGGGAGGGAGGTGAATATCTAGGGAGGGAGGGAGGTGAATAACTAGGGAGGGAGGGAGGTGAATAACTAGGGAGGGAGGGTGTTCTATAAGTAGGGAGGGATGGAGGGAGGGAGGGAGGTGAATAACTAGGGAGGGAGGGTGTTCTATAAGTAGGGAGGGAGGGAGGGAGGGAGATGAATATCTAGGGAGGGAGGGAGGTGAATAACTAGGGAGGGAGGGTGTTCTATAAGGAGGGAGGGAGGGAGGGAGGGAGGGAGGGAGGGAGGGAGGTGAATAACTAGGGAGAGAGGGTGTTCTAAAAGTAGGGAGGGAGGGTGTTCTATAAGTAGGGAGGGAGGGAGGGAGGTGAATAACTAGGGAGAGAGGGTGTTCTAAAAGTAGGGAGGGAGGGTGTTCTATAAGTAGGGAGGGAGGGAGGGAGATGAATAACTAGGGAGGGAGGGAGGTGAATAACTAGGGAGGGAGGGTGTTCTATAAGTAGGGAGGGAGGGTGTTCTATAAGTAGGGAGGGAGGGAGGGAGGTGAATAACTAGGGAGGGAGGGTGTTGAATAAATAGGGAGGGAGGGAGGTGATTAACTAGGGAGGGAGGGTGTTCTATAAGTAGGGAGGGAGGTGAATATCTAGGGAGAGAGGGAGTTGAATAACTAGGGAGGGAGGGAGGTGAATAACTAGGGAGGGAGGGTGTTCTATAAGTAGGGAGGGAGGGAGGGAGGTGAATAACTAGGGAGGGAGGTTGTTCTATAAGTAGGGAGGGAGGGAGGGAGGTGAATAACTAGGGAGGGAGGGAGTTGAATAACTAGGGAGGGAGGGAGGTGAATAACTAGGGAGGGAGGGAGGTGAATAACTAGGGAGGGAGGGTGTTCTATAAGTAGGGAGGGAGGGTGTTCTATAAGTAGGGAGGGAGGGAGGGAGGTGAATAACTAGGGAGGGAGGGTGTTCTATAAGTAGGGAGGGAGGTGAATATCTAGGGAGGGAGGGAGGTGAATAACTAGGGAGGGAGGGAGGTGAATAACTAGGGAGGGAGGGTGTTCTATAAGTAGGGAGGGAGGGAGGGAGGTGAATATCTAGGGAGGGAGGGAGGTGAATAACTAGGGAGGGAGGGAGGTGAATAACTAGGGAGGGAGGTGAATAACTAGGGAGGGAGGGTGTTCTATAAGTAGGGAGGGAGGGAGGTAGGTGAATATCTAGGGAGGGAGGGAGGTGAATAACTAGGGAGAGAGGGAGTTCTATAAGTAGGGAGGGAGGGAGGGAGGTGAATATCTAGGGAGGGAGGGAGGTGAATAACTAGGGAGGGAGGGAGGTGAATAACTAGGGAGGGAGGGTGTTCTATAAGTAGGGAGGGAGGGAGGGAGGTGAATATCTAGGGAGGGAGGGAGGTGAATAACTAGGGAGGGAGGGAGGTGAATAACTAGGGAGGGAGGTGAATAACTAGGGAGGGAGGGTGTTCTATAAGTAGGGAGGGAGGGAGGTGAATAACTAGGGAGGGAGGGAGGTGAATAACTAGGGAGGGAGGGAGGTGAATAACTAGGGAGGGAGATGAATAACTAGGGAGGGAGGGTGTTCTATAAGTAGGGAGGGAGGGAGGGAGGTGAATATCTAGGGAGGGAGGGTGTTCTATAAGTAGGGAGGGAGGGAGGGAGGGAGGTGAATATCTAGGGAGAGAGGGAGTTCTATAAGTAGGGAGGGAGGGAGGGAGGTGAATAACTAGGGAGGGAGGTGAATATCTAGGGAAAGAGGGAGTTCTATAAGTAGGGAGGGAGGGAGGGAGGTGAATATCTAGGGAGGGAGGGAGGTGAATAACTAGGGAGAGAGGGAGTTCTATAAGTAGGGAGGGAGGGAGGGAGGTGAATAACTAGGGAGGGAGGGTGTTCTATAAGTAGAGAGGGAGGTGTATAACTAGGGAGGGAGGGTGTTCTATAAGGAGGGAGGGAGGGAGGTGAATATCTAGGGAGGGAGGGAGGTGAATAACTAGGGAGGGAGGGTGTTCTATAAGTAGGGAGGGAGGGAGGGAGGTGAATATCTAGGGAGGGAGGGAGGTGTATAACTAGGGAGGGAGGGTGTTCTATAAGTAGGGAGGGAGGGAGGGAGGTGAATATCTAGGGAGGGAGGGTGTTCTATAAGTAGGGAGGGAGGGAGGGAGGTGAATAACTAGGGAGGGAGGGAGGTGAATAACTAGGGAGGGAGGGAGGTGAATAACTAGGGAGGGAGGGAGGTGAATAACTAGGGAGGGAGGGAGGGAGGGAGGGTGTTCTAAAAGTAGGGAGGGAGGGAGGGAGTTGAATAACTAGGGAGGGAGGGAGGTGAATAACTAGGGAGGGAGGGTGTTCTATAAGTAGGGAGGGAGGGAGGTGAATAACTAGGGAGGGAGGGAGGTGAATAACTAGGGAGGGAGGGAGGTGAATAACTAGGGAGGGAGGGTGTTCTATAAGTAGGGAGGGAGGGAGGGAGGTGAATAACTAGGGAGGGAGGGTGTTGAATAACTAGGGAGGGAGGGAGGTGAATAACTAGGGAGGGAGGGTGTTCTATAAGTAGGGAGGGAGGTGAATATCTAGGGAGAGAGGGAGTTGAATAACTAGGGAGGGAGGGAGGTGAATTACTAGGGAGGGAGGGTGTTCTATAAGTAGGGAGGGAGGGAGGGAGGTGAATAACTAGGGAGGGAGGTTGTTCTATAAGTAGGGAGGGAGGGAGGGAGGTGAATAACTAGGGAGGGAGGGAGTTGAATAACTAGGGAGGGAGGGAGGTGAATAACTAGGGAGGGAGGGAGGTGAATAACTAGGGAGGGAGGGTGTTCTATAAGTAGGGAGGGAGGGTGTTCTATAAGTAGGGAGGGAGGGAGGGAGGTGAATAACTAGGGAGGGAGGGTGTTCTATAAGTAGGGAGGGAGGTGAATATCTAGGGAGAGAGGGAGTTCTATAAGTAGGGAGGGAGGGAGGTAGGTGAATATCTAGGGAGGGAGGGAGGTGAATAACTAGGGAGAGAGGGAGTTCTATAAGTAGGGAGGGAGGGAGGGAGGTGAATATCTAGGGAGGGAGGGAGGTGAATAACTAGGGAGGGAGGGAGGTGAATAACTAGGGAGGGAGGGTGTTCTATAAGTAGGGAGGGAGGGAGGGAGGTGAATATCTACGGAGGGAGGGAGGTGAATAACTAGGGAGGGAGGTGAATAACTAGGGAGGGAGGTGAATAACTAGGGAGGGAGGGTGTTCTATAAGTAGGGAGGGAGGGAGGTGAATAACTAGGGAGGGAGGGAGGTGAATAACTAGGGAGGGAGATGAATAACTAGGGAGGGAGGGTGTTCTATAAGTAGGGAGGGAGGGAGGGAGGTGAATATCTAGGGAGGGAGGGTGTTCTATAAGTAGGGAGGGAGGGAGGGAGGGAGGTGAATATCTAGGGAGAGAGGGAGTTCTATAAGTAGGGAGGGAGGGAGGGAGGTGAATAACTAGGGAGGGAGGTGAATATCTAGGGAGAGAGGGAGTTCTATAAGTAGGGAGGGAGGGAGGGAGGTGAATATCTAGGGAGGGAGGGAGGTGAATAACTAGGGAGAGAGGGAGTTCTATAAGTAGGGAGGGAGGGAGGGAGGTGAATAACTAGGGAGGGAGGGTGTTCTATAAGTAGAGAGGGAGGTGTATAACTAGGGAGGGAGGGTGTTCTATAAGGAGGGAGGGAGGGAGGTGAATATCTAGGGAGGGAGGGAGGTGTATAACTAGGGAGGGAGGGTGTTCTATAAGTAGGGAGGGAGGGAGGGAGGTGAATATCTAGGGAGGGAGGGTGTTCTATAAGTAGGGAGGGAGGGAGGGAGGTGAATAACTAGGGAGGGAGGGAGGTGAATAACTAGGGAGGGAGGGAGGTGAATAACTAGGGAGGGAGGGAGGTGAATAACTAGGGAGGGAGGGAGGGAGGGAGGGTGTTCTAAAAGTAGGGAGGGAGGGAGGGAGTTGAATAACTAGGGAGGGAGGGAGGTGAATAACTAGGGAGGGAGGGTGTTCTATAAGTAGGGAGGGAGGGAGGTGAATAACTAGGGAGGGAGGGAGGTGAATAACTAGGGAGGGAGGGAGGTGAATAACTAGGGAGGGAGGGTGTTCTAAAAGTAGGGAGGGAGGTGAATAACTAGGGAGGGAGGGAGGTGAATAACTAGGGAGGGAGGGTGTTCTATAAGTAGGGAGGGAGGGAGGTGAATAACTAGGGAGGGAGGGAGGTGAATAACTAGGGAGGGAGGGAGTTGAATAACTAGGGAGGGAGGGAGGTGAATAACTAGGGAGGGAGGGTGTTCTATAAGTAGGGAGGGAGGGAGGTGAATAACTAGGGAGGGAGGGAGGTGAATATCTAGGGAGGGAGGGAGGTGAATAACTAGGGAGGGAGGGTGTTCTAAAAGTAGGGAGGGAGGGAGGGAGTTGAATAACTAGGGAGGGAGGGAGGTGAATAACTAGGGAGGGAGGGTGTTCTATAAGTAGGGAGGGAGGGAGGGAGGTGAATAACTAGGGAGGGAGGGAGGTGAATAACTAGGGAGGGAGGGTGTTCTATAAGTAGGGAGGGAGGGAGGGAGGTGAATAACTAGGGAGGGAGGGAGGTGAATAACTAGGGAGGGAGGGAGGTGAATAACTAGGGAGGGAGGGAGGGTGTTCTATAAGTAGGGAGGGAGGGAGGGAGGTGAATAACTAGGGAGGGAGGGAGGTGAATAACTAGGGAGGGAGGGTGTTCTATAAGTAGGGAGGGAGGGAGGGAGGTGAATAACTAGGGAGGGAGGGTGTTCTATAAGTAGGGAGGGAGGGAGGGAGGTGAATAACTAGGGAGGGAGGGTGTTCTATAAGTAGGGAGGGAGGGAGGGAGGTGAATAACTAGGGAGGGTTATTTCCACTAACCTTTACCTGCCCTGCTGGTTCACTGTGTACTGGACCAAGCAGTTACTGACATGGAAGTATGGATGTGGGAATCTATGATATAAAGTCAGTTCTCATTACTATTTCAAAACTTTCCAATGTCCTCTATTTTAAATGGCTTATATTATGTTTGTGTGTTTCAGATGAGCCGTGTAATGGAGATAAGTCTATATTCTGTCAAATGGAGGTCCTGGCAAGATACTGCTCTATCCCGGGATACAACAAACTGTGTTGTGACTCCTGTAGCAGACGCAGAGGAACCCTGTCCCCTCTCCTAGTAGAGGCCGCCGAGATGGACCAGGAAGTACGCGTTGCCGCCACCTCCCAGCTCCTGGAGACTCTGTCGCCCAATGGGGCGCGTGATTTGTCTCTTCGCTCCCGACCGACACCCCGTGGATCCCGAACGCTATACCCCAGCGTCAGACATGCCCACACAGCCCCACGCAGGAAGAGCTCCTTCCACCGTAGGGTTCCATCCCCCAGTAGCCTCGCTGGCAGGAACCTGTCCGTCATGATGTCATCACTTAGTGCCGGGGGCGGGGTTCAGTCAGATGCCACGGAGGGTCAAAGTTCGGACACGTTGTGGGAGAGCCAGTTGCTCAGGGCAACGGAGGTGGCTTTAACAGAGGTGGAGAGATGAAGTGGGATCCTTCCTTCTCTGGACTCCATGCAGATATCACTCCACCCTGCCTTTCTCACCTCACAACATCACTGGAGGGGAGAGAGAGAGAGAGAGAGAGAGAGAGAGAGAGAGAGAGAGAGAGAGAGAGAGAGAGAGAGAGAGAGAGAGAGAGAGAGAGAGAGAGAGAGAGAGAGAGAGAGAGAGAGAGAGAGAGAGAGAGAGAGAGAGAGAGAGAGAGAGAGTGCTGGTTCACTTTCGTGTTAGAGCCCCCCTAAGTAGCAATGTGAAGTGATCGGTTGTTTGAGTTGAAACGCAGCATAGATCACCAGAGCATTTGGACTAAAGCCCCAGTCACGTTATAACGCTACACTTAGGAAATCGTTCTAGTTGTATAGAATTTCAATGTTTACTGACACTTTTTCTACAACAAATCTAGATATTTCTAAATAATATACAGTACATATTATGTTAAAATGTCAGTATTATTATAACGAAGGTAAGATGGTGATGAGGATGATGATGAAGTTAAATCACCTTTTGGTTCGTTAACTACAGATCCACAGACACTAACATCTCCAGAACCATATCCAGATATTCCAGAACCATATCCAGATATTCCAGAACCATATCCAGATATTCCAGAACCATATCCAGATATTCCAGAACCATATCCAGATATTCCAGAACCCTAATATGAAATGATGCCAGGTGGTGTATTATTTTTTCCCTACAGTACTCAGCTACAAGCTGTTGTAGCATAACATACATCATCTGATCTCAAGTCACAGTGAAACATCAGGTGTCTTCATGAACACACAGGGACAACAGGCAGTGTGATGGAATCCCAGCATCACCACATCTGAGTGAGATATACAGTATAGCTAACCCTTTAGATTCTATACCACCAGGGGTTATTAGCATTTAACACACACATTGTGTGAGCTCTCCATGCCAATGCTTTTGTCTTTTGTGAAGATGGACTTAAAAAAGATCTTTATAGGGAACATATGATAATAGATGTCTAGCTTTGTCAGAGAGAGAGAGAGAGAGAGATAGAGAGCTATTTATTGTAAAATGATTTTATGTCAACCACAATGCATCTGACTGCAATAGCAAACAAACCATTGACGATGTTTCAGTTGAGTTCAATGTGCAACCAATCATTCTTACTCCTGTGTTGTCATTATAGTACCTAGTGTTATTATAGTACCTAATGTTGTTATTATAGTACCTAGTGTTATTATAGTACCTAATGTTATTATATTATCTAATGTTGTCATTATAGTACCTAGTGTTATTATAGTACCTAGTGTTGTCATTATAGTACCTAGTGTTGTCATTATAGTACCTAATGTTGTTATTATAGTACCTAGTGTTGTCATTATAGTAACTAGTGTTGTCATTATAGTACCTAGTGTTGTCATTATAGTACCTAGTGTTGTCATTATAGTACCTGGTGTTATTATAGTACCTAGTGTTGTCATTATAGTACCTGGTGTTATTATAGTACCTAGTGTTGTCATTATAGTACCTAGTGTTGTCATTATAGTACCTGGTGTTATTATAGTACCTAGTGTTGTCATTATAGTACCTAGTGTTATTATAATACCTAATGTTGTTATTATAGTACCTAGTGTTGTCATTATAGTACCTAGTGTTGTCATTATAGTACCTAGTGTTATTATAGTACCTAGTGTTGTCATTATAGTGTTATTATAGTACCTGGTGTTATTATAGTACCTAATGTTGTCATTATAGTACCTAGTGTTATTATAGTACCTAGTGTTGTCATTATAGTACCTAATGTTGTCATTATAGTACCTAGTGTTATTATTATAGTACCTAGTGTTATTATAGTACCTAGTGTTGTCATTATAGTACCTAGTGTTATTATAGTACCTAATGTTGTTATTATAGTACCTAGTGTTGTCATTATAGTACCTAGTGTTGTCATTATAGTACCTAGTGTTATTATAGTACCTAGTGTTATTATAGTACCTAGTGTTGTCATTATAGTACCTAATGTTGTCATTATAGTACCTAGTGGTATCATTATAGTACCTAGTGTTATTATAGTACCTCGTTTTGTCATTATAGTACCTAATGTTGTCATTATAGTACTTAGTGTTATTATTATAGTACCTAGTGTTATTATAGTACCTAGTGTTGTCATTATAGTACCTAGTGTTATTATAGTACCTAGTGTTATTATAGTACCTATAGTACCTAGTGTTGTCATTATAGTACCTAATGTTGTCATTATAGTACCTAGTGTTATCATTATAGTACCTAGTGTTATTATAGTACCTAGTGTTGTCATTATAGTACCTAATGTTGTCATTATAGTACCTAGTGTTATTATTATAGTACCTAGTGTTATTATAGTACCTAGTGTTGTCATTATACTACCTAGTGTTATTATAGTACCTAGTGTTGTCATTATAGTACCTAGTGTTGTCATTATAGTACCTAGTGTTATTATAGTACCTAATGTTGTTATTATAGTACCTAGTGTTGTCATTATAGTACCTAGTGTTGTCATTATAGTACTTAGTGTTATTATAGTACCTAGCGTTGTCATTATAGTACCTAGTGTTGTCATTATAGTACCTAGTGTTATTATAGTACCTAGTGTTGTCATTATAGTACCTAATGTTGTCATTATAGTACCTAGTGTTATTATTATAGTACCTAGTGTTGTCATTATAGTACCTAGTGTTATTATAGTACCTAGTGTTGTCATTATAGTACCTAATGTTGTCATTATAGTACCTAATGTTGTCATTATAGTACCTAGTGTTGTCATTATAGTACCTAGTGTTATTATAGTACCTAGTGTTGTCATTATAGTACCTAATGTTGTCATTATAGTACCTAGTGTTATTATTATAGTACCTAGTGTTGTCATTATAGTACCTAGTGTTATTATAGTACCTAGTGTTGTCATTATAGTACCTAATGTTGTCATTATAGTACCTAGTGTTATTATAGTACCTAGTGTTATTATAGTACCTAGTGTTGTCATTATAGTACCTAGTGTTATTATAGTACCTAATGTTGTCATTATAGTACCTAGTGTTATTATAGTACCTAGTGTTATTATAGTACCTAGTGTTGTCATTATAGTACCTAGTGTTATTATAGTACCTAGTGTTAGCATTATAGTACCTAGTGTTATAGTATCTAGTGTTGTCATTATAGTACCTAGTGTCATTATAGTACCTAGTGTTGTCATTATAGTACCTAGAGTCATTATAGTACCTAGTGTTGTCATTATTGTATCTAGTGTTGTCATTATAGTACCTAGTGTTGTCGTTATAGTACCTAGTGTTATTATAGTACCTAGTGTTTTCATTATAGTACCTAGTGTTGTTATTATAGTACCTAGTGTCATTATAGTACCTAGTGTTGTCATTATAGTACCTAGTGTTGTCATTATTGTACCTAGTGTTGTTATAGTACCTAGTGTTGTCATTATAATACCTAGTGTTGTCATTATACTACCTAGTGTTATTATTATAGTACCTAGTGTTATTATAGTACCCAGTGTTATTATAGTACCTAGTGTTGTTATTATAGTACCTAGTGTTATTATACTACCTAATGTTGTCATTATAGTACCTAGTGTTATTATAGTACCTAGTGTTGTCATTATAGTACCTAGTGTTATTATAGTACCTAGTGTTGTCATTATAGTACCTAGTGTTGTCATTATAGTACCTAGTGTTGTCATTATAGTTCCTAGTGTTGTCATTATTGTACCTAGTGTTGTCATTATAGTACCTAGTGTTGTCATTATAGTACCTAGTGTTGTCATTATAGTACCTAGTGTTGTCATTATAGTTTCTAGTGTTGTCATTATAGGACCTAGTGTTATTATAGTACCTAGTGTTATTATAGTTCCTAGTGTTGTCATTATAGTACCTAGTGTTGTCATTATAGTACCTAGTGTTATTATAGTTCCTAGTGTTGTCATTATAGTACCTAGTGTTGTCATTATAGTACCTAGTGTTGTCATTATTGTACCTAGTGTTGTCATTATTGTACCTAGTGTTGTCATTATTGTACCTAGTGTTGTCATTATAGTACCTAGTGTTGTCATTATAGTACCTAGTGTTATTATAGTTCCTAGTGTTGTCATTATAGTACCTAGTGTTGTCATTATAGTACCTAGTGTTGTCATTATATTACCTAGTGTTGTCATTATAGTACCTAGTGTTGTCATTATAGTACCTAGTGTCATTATTGTACCTAGTGTTGTCATTATTGTACCTAGTGTTGTCATTATTGTACCTAGTGTTGTCATTATAGTTCCTAGTGTTATTATAGTACCTAGTGTTATTATAGTTCCTAGTGTTGTCATTATAGTACCTAGTGTTGTCATTATAGTACCTAGTGTTGTCATTATAGTACCTAGTGTTATTATAGTTCCTAGTGTTGTCATTATAGTACCTAGTGTCATTATTGTACCTAGTGTTGTCATTATTGTACCTAGTGTTGTCGTTATTGTACCTAGTGTTGTCATTATAGTTCCTAGTGTTATTATAGTACCTAGTGTTATTATAGTTCCTAGTGTTGTCATTATAGTACCTAGTGTTGTCATTATAGTACCTAGTGTTGTCATTATTGTACCTAGTGTTATTATAGTACCTAGTGTTGTCATTATAGTACCTAATGTTGTTATTATAGTACCTAGTGTTGTCATTATAGTACCTAATGTTGTTATTATAGTACCTAGTGTTGCCATTATAGTACCTAATGTTGTTATTATAGTACCTTGTGTTGTCATTATAGTACCTAATGTTGTTATTATAGTACCTAGTGTTGTCATTATAGTACCTAGTGTTGTCATTATTGTACCTAGTGTTGTCATTATAGTACCTAGTGTTGTCATTATAGTACCTAGTGTTGTCATTATAGTACCTAGTGTTGTCATTATTGTACCTAGTGTTATTATAGTACCTAGTGTTATTATAGTACCTAATGTTGTCATTATAATACCTAGTATTGTCATTATAGTACCTAGTGTTGTCATTATTGTACCTAGTGTTGTCATTATAGTACCTAGTGTTGTCATTATAGTACCTAGTGTTATTATAGTTCTTGCAGGGTAATCCGTTACAGATGCTTTTGAAAAACTAGATTATTACTCGGAGGATTACTTTTAAATTCAGAAAGGTTGTTTGCAAGAAGTCATCTTTGACACATCTCTGTTCTCAATGATATTCAAATCAGCATTATAAAAAGGCGCAAGTTTGTTCCACCTGAGTGAGACTGACCACAAGTCAGAGACCACTATGTTGAAACACCAAATGTGTTTGATGGATCGCTGGAAAAGAGCAGGAATAGGCTTTTGTAGGCTACAGTCCAAGCTGTCTTCCAACGGTGCGACTGCTGTCGGCATCCAAAGATGATCCAACTTGAATAAACGCTCGAGGTAAGAATGACGGTGATACGGAGATCACTTATTATTGATCTACATAGAGCATTGATGGGAATCACACTGCTGCTCTCTCATTTAGCTATTTGCTCCTTACGGATTGTGGTTGTTATGGATGGCTGTTCACAAATCTAAATGTGTATTTGAACCCATAATGGTTGAATTCAAGAAGTTTAAGCTGCATAGTGCGGATCCAAGCTTATGGAATAAAGTGGGGCTTTTATTGCTCAAACTTTTGAAAGACTTAAAGGTACAATCTATAGTTGCTACATCAATTTTTGGACTTATAAATTATAAATACAGTACCTGTCAAGAGTTTGGACACACCTAGTCATCAAGGGTTTTTCTTTATTTTTACTATTTTCTACATTGTAGAATAATCGTGAAGAAATCAAAACTATGAAATAACACATATGAATCATGTAGTAACCAAAGCAGTGTTAAACAAATCAAAATACATTTTAGTTTCTTCAAAGTAGCCCCCATTTACCTTGATGACAGCGTTGCACACTCTTGGTAAATCATGCCATTCAATTAACCAATCAGTCTCCATGACAACAACATCATAAACACCAGAGTAGGGCTGGATAATTAGTCCTTAGTTTAGGGGTCATGCTCAGGTTAAACTATTTGGTTAATCTATACTTCCATATTTCCAAGTCCTATTCTTGAAGATCAATGGGTTTAACATTTATTGTAATGACTGGAATTCTGACTTTGGTTTTTAATGTGAAGATATAATTTAATGGTATTATTATGTAGTAGAAAGTGATGGGTTAGAAGAAGCCAACATAACCAACCCATTACGTAACATGTAACATCCATATATGTCCAGCTATGTAAACTTTAACATTGATTTATCCTGCAATAGATGTTGTTCAATCAGTAACATACATGTTAGTCTTCTTCTAATGACTCTTAAGGGGAAAGTCATCTAAAAGTAATGGAATGTAATCAGATTACGTTACTGAGTTTGGGTAATCCAACAGTTATGTTACAATTTTGGACAGGTAATTTATAACTGTAAAGGATTACATTTAGAAAGTAACCTACCCAATCCTGAGTACTTGTATATAGGTTTGAGAAGGTCAATATTTATTAAGATAATGGTCCTGCTCTTTTTCCTGTGCAGTACCGTCTGGTTGCCGAGGCGCTGTTGTAATAATAACCAAACAAGATTATTATAGGTTCTAATAATTACCAAACCAAACCCAACATGATCAAGATCAACCACCTACTAGTACCTAGTCAACCTGCTGTCCATCAGTAGAGTCAACCTGCTGTCCATCTGTAGAGTCAACCTGCTGTCCATCTGTAGAGTCAACCTGCTGTCCATCTGTAGAGTCAACCTGCTGTCCATCAGTAGAGTCAACCTGCTGTCCATCTGTAGAGTCAACCTGCTGTCCATCAGTAGAGTCAACCTGCTGTCCATCAGTAGAGTCAACTTGCTGTCCATCTGTAGAGTCAACCTGCTGTCCATCAGTAGAGTCAACCTGCTGTCCATCTGTAGAGTCAACCTGCTGTCCATCAGTAGATTCAACCTGCTGTCCATCAGCCAAGCGTAGAGTGGGTAGATTAGACTATTTTAGTGCCTGTTAATAACCAACTAGACATGAGTATGTTGTTGCCCCTAACTGAACATGGATAGGTAGAGGTTAGTAGATGTCCTGGACTATGCAGAAACACAGTGCTCAGAGTTACACTGAGTTTATTCTTATTTAAGGTTGTTAAGGCCTTTAAGACATTGCTGCTAATGTTATGCAAAGCTTTTAATGATTGAGGACGCTGGCTTGTTTGTTAGGGTTCTACTGTTTATCCTCCATACTTACCGTAGAGAGCATCATGGGGGGTTCTAATATGTTGTAGATGTCACGTTCTAGATAAATGATTGAACTAATTCCTGTCTCCTGTCTCATCATTATTTAATTGTTATTAAGGCGTGGTTATGAAACCCACGAGACATAACAAAAGATTGGCAACGAGTAAGTCTGAACCTACAGGAACTATTCTGTCTGGAAACAGTCAAGTTAAAGGCTTGTTGACTAAATAGACCCAAACGTACTGTAATTATTGGCCATAAACAATAACTCCCTTTCTGGTAACAAATTATTATAAATTCCTGAGTTGTAGTTACTTTTGAGAAAATTGTCCTTGAGTGTTTTGGTACCTACTGGAGAGTCTCCTTTGTCTCCACCCATTCAGCATTGTTCACACCCTCTTAAGCCTTAGCCCAACCCATCTCATTAAGGATTCACATGTGAGGTCATGTGCTAAACAGAGTGAGTAGGTAGTGTAGTGAACAACCACAGATTAAGACTCAAAGTGGGAAAAGTAGTTAAAATACACTTGATCTAGTCTATATCCTAATGGGACTTTGGTGCATGTCATGTTGTTCTTCACATTACAATCTTTGGTAAACACACATTATATAAAATCAACATTTATTTGTCACATGCAAAGTATACAGAAGGTGTAACCTAGGATACAGAAGGTGAAACCTAGGATACAGAAGGTGTAACCTAGGATACAGAAGGTGTAACCTAGGATACAGAAGGTGTAACCTAGGATACAGAAGGTGTAACCTAGGATACAGAAGGTGTAACCTAGGATACAGAAGGTGTAACCTAGGATACAGAAGGTGTAACCTAGGATACAGAAGGTGTAACCTAGGCCCCCCAAGTTTTCTGAGCAAAAATAAATATAGATTTTTATATTTTATTTTGGGGGATTTTCATTGTTGGACGTACGATTGTAAAAACACCAGGAAATCAGCTCCAAGTGATTTATTTGTATTTTTTAAGTACTCCCTCGCATATTAGACAGATACTGTACATGTGATAGTATACAAATGTAAGCAAGGTTAGTTGAAATTAGTATGTTTTAGTAACATATTATATCTGTTTGGAATTCTTGCGGTGAAATTGCAGTCTACAAATGATTTGTAATTATGTTCTGGGCCCCTGACCATCTGTTCAAGATAAAATCTCCTGCGACTGAATCTAGTTGATGATCCCTGGTGTATCTAGTTGATGATCCCTGGTGTATCTAGTTGATGATCCCTGGTGTATCTAGTTGATGATCCCTGGTGTATCTAGTTGATGATCCCTGGTGTAAACGGTACAGTGAAATGGTTACTTGCATGTTTGCATAGTAGCTATATCAACAATAGAAAGTGTCCAGATAAACATATTGTATAATTATTACATGATGCTAACCCAGACACTTGTTTAAATTGATAAGTCATGTGAAAGAAATGCTATAATCCCCCATCAACCACTTCTAGCTAAATGGATGGGTCACTATTGTCTAGAAATGTTCATGAAATGCAATAGATGGCCGTAATCACCCCCAGACACACCTGGCTAACTTGATGGGTCACGAAGTGGAGTCTTTTGTTTAGACAAGTACTGTGCCTGGCTAGCTAGCTAGATAGCTTAACAATTATCCATAATCCCAACCCATACAGGGAAAGGAGCAGAACAAAATATTTTTACCTTGCCAGCTGGGGGATTTGATCCAGAAACCTTTTGGTTACTGGCCCAACGCTCCTACCCGCCAGGCTACCTGCTGCCCCTCACAGTAGCAATACAAACAGATTTTATAGCTAGCCACGTTGAATGGAATTATGTAGTATGACTAGCTAGCTAGCTAACATTAGGCTATAACTAGCAATGCAAAATAGCTTTCTGAGATACTAATAATATTACTACACAGATCATACATGTAACGTTAGCTAGCGAGACGACAGGCTAACATTAGCTAGCTAACAGTACGCTTTAACTTGCATTGAAAACGAGTTTCTGACAAACTTTCTCAACTTTTTCCCACTGATCTTTGTCGATAGTGCCTGCTAAATTCAGGGCAGCACAGTTGTTGAGAGCAGTAGCAACAATTTTGCAGTTCTCCATGGCTAACGTTATATCTTTCAAAAAAGCCACTGTAGCAAGGATTATCTACTTGTACTGAGTTGGTCAAGTTATAGACAGACGCATGCTATAGGCAGACCAATCCGTAGCAGGCAGACCAATCCGTAGCAGGCAGACCAATCCGTAGCAGGCAGACCAATCCGTAGCAGGCAGACCAATCCACAGCAGGCAGACCAATCTGTAGCAGGCAGACCAATCTGTAGCAGGCAGACCAATCCGTAGCAGGCAGACCAATCCGTAGCAGGCAGACCAATCCGTAGCAGGCAGACCAATCCACAGCAGGCAGACCAATCCGTAGCAGGCAGACCAATCCGTAGCAGGCAGACCAATCCGTAGCAGGCAGACCAATCCGTAGCAGGCAGACCAATCCGTAGCAGGCAGACCAATCCGTAGCAGGCAGACCAATCCGTAGCAGGCAGACCAATCCACAGCAGGCAGACCAATCCATAGCAGGCAGACCAATCTGTACATCTTTCGGCATGTCCTGCCCATCCATTATCTCAGCAAGTCATGGCTAGCGGGAAGGTTCCGTTACTGTGAATGCAGTCTCCGCTAACGTGGTAATATGGCCTTTAAATTTCAATCACTCTGTAAAGCTGAACTTCCGCAATGCCAATTGAATGGAGCCTTTAGATTGAGCAATAGTGAAGTCATGTGCACAGAGAACATAGAGATATGTAGAGGGTAGTAGTCTGTCTCGAACTATGCTGAAGGACACTGTGCTCAGAGTTAGTGAGTTCATTTAATGTTGACATGCTGCCTTTAACACTAGAAGCCATAGAGTCAAGGATATATTTAGCATTATTCTAAAGGGCCCTACAACACACAGCATGTTTTACTTTCCCTTACAATACATGTGATTAGTAATACACTTATACTAAATAAAACAGTCCCATAACAGCTTATTTTTATAAAGTCAAACGTAAAAGAGAATGATATCAACCAGCAAGGCTTGCAGTCAAATTATTTAATGCTGGTAAAAAGGGTTACAAAAAATGAATCATTACATTACTGTCTTAATTAAATCAACCTCCTCACCCCCCTAATCATTCAGTTAGGCCTAATTTAAATTAATTTGTGAAGTAAGGTGCACAATTATCGCTCATTCATCCATTTGTCATTCATTAGCAGAGACAGACGCAGTAGTGCGTCCTACATCTTGGAGGATTTAGTTAGGAAAAGGTGTTAAGACATTGCTGCTAATGTTATGCAAAGCTTTTAATTATCAAGGAAGCTAGCTAATGTTTTATGTATTAGGGTTGTACCATTTGACCCTCTGTTCTTACCGTAGTTGTACAGAGCACATCATGGGTTCCTAATATGTTATAGATGTCATGTTCTAAATAAATGATTGAACTAATGAATTCCTGTCTGCTGTCTCATCATTATTCATTATTAATAAATATAACAAAAGCAACTACATTTTTTATGATTCTGAGCGAATGCTTCCTCTATTTCTAACCTCACTGACTTTCCTCCAAGAGTTAGGGTTAGGGTTGGGTTAGGGTTAGGGTTAGAATTAGGGTTAGGTTTAGAATTAGGGTTAGGGTTAAGGGTTAGGTTTAGAATTAGGGTTAGGGTTAGGGTTAGGGGTTAGGGGTTAGGGTTAGGGTTAGGGTTAGTTTTTAGGAATCCCAGAGGTCGATCCGATACATTCAGAGACCCGGGAGGAAGGGCACGCCGCTTGCCGAGCAGGAGAGCCGAGGGGTCCGGGCACAAGCACCCCAGTGTTGCCAATGACCCTATTAGTTGCCCACTTTTGTAGAGCTGGTTATGGGGTGCGATGGTTCGTTCGGTGTTCGTTATTCCGGCAGAGTCCCGTAGGGTGTGACTCCCTTCAAGGATCGTCTATCCCTGTTGGTTGCCATGCTTCTTCCCCGTGTTCGTCTGTGTTTAGGTCCTAGGTGTTTCAACATGCAAGAGCCTTGGTGAGTTATTCCCTTCCAGGATCCTAACTCCCAATCGGTTGCCATGTATCTGCATCTAGCTGGTCTGTCGTGGCGTAATAGGTGTAGGATCAGGCAAAAACCATAGAATGCCATTCCCAACCAGGGTCCTGGCCATTCAGTCGGTTGCCATGTGTCCATACCAGGAGGGTCCGTCAGTGAGTCTTGGGTGTTTGAGCAGACAAAAACCCAGAAGTGTTACCTTCTCTACGGTTGTCAAGCATCCACCCCCAGTACTCCGTCCTACGTCCAGAGTGGGTATGTACTTGGCTTAGGGTCAGGCAAAAACCATAGAGGGCCATTCCCTTCCAGGATCCTGGCATCTCAGTCGGTTGCCATGTGTCCATGCCAGGCTGTACAGTCAGTGAGTCTAGGGTGTTTGAGCAGACAAAAACCCAGGAAGTGAGACCTCCTCTACGGTTGTCAAGCATCCACACCCCGTGCTCCGTCCTTAGTCCTCAGTGGTTCAGATGGCGAGAACCGATAGGGCGCCTCCTATCCAGGATAGTGGCACCTCTATAGGGTGTCATGCTTAGCCAGTGAGATATCCGTCGCTATGTCAGTAGATCATCCATGGTCATCCCAGCGTGGGCCCGACGGGGCTGGGGGTCCGCCAGTTGGTCAAATCACCGTGTCGAATCCGCCTCCCCGTCAAGCTGCACCTGGTTCCCCTCAAGGTCCCATGGCCCCAAACTGCGTGCCGGCGCGCCGAGCGATTCCAAGCCCATTTCACCAACACTCCATTGTAGCACCCCCTGCTCCGCCAGGCCAATCTTCCGCAAATCCCAAGGACTGCAAGCCGACGGTTACAGAAGGGCTCGCCGGGAGTGAAGGAGTATCGTTGGCCGCTTGCCAACCCCGCATACTCTTCGGTGAGAGATTCTGGCGTTTTTTTTAGATATCTGGTACTCGGATTGCGTAGGGCAGCATCGCTTTTTTAGGGCGCCTTATCCCGTGCGAAGATCCGAAGTGCACTCTTCTCTGAGCCCCTAGGAGCAGCGGGGGCAGGGTTTGGGTCGAGGTCTTAAAGATGGGGAAAGAGTAGGGAGGGAAGGGGGAGACCATCCGTCCAGTCCCACGGGCTGCTGGATGATTACCTTTGAATACCGTAGTTTGCGCCCTTTTGTTAGGATCTGGACAGGCCTAGTTTGCTAGGTAAGGCTCAGCGCACGGACGGCACGGCAGCAGGGGTCGAGTGGACCGAAGGTTGGAGGAATTTTGGTCCCCTCAGTCATAAAGATGAGGGTTGTTGGTGGGTTGTTGAAGGTGTAGGGGTGCCCACGTGGTGGGGCCCCTAAGAGTGCTGATGGGTAGGTAGGTAGGTGGGTGGGTTGGTGGATGGGTGTTTGTAGATGCCTAGGTGGTGTCTTAAGACACATGATGTTGGTGGTCCTGTGTGTCTGTCAAAGGCTCGGGCCGAAGTCGGTGCAGGGCCCAAGGTCATGGCAACCCTTGAATGTCCGACGTGTGTGGATAGCTGTAAAGTGGGAGGGTCCTTGGTCTGAGGCAGCCCTCCGCGATCCACACACGTCGGAGATGTAAGAAGGTCCGCGGTAGCGGCAACCTCCTATGTCTCCGACCGAGCCAGTGACGTGGTAGAGACCGTTGTAGTTGTGGCCCTTGTTGGTAGTGGTGAGGCGGTGGTTCGGACCAGGAGTTGTAGAGGGCCCAAAGTCATGGCAACCCTCAGTGTCCGACGAGGGCGGAGGGTCTAAAACAGATTTGGGAGGGCCCGTGGTAGCGGCAACCCTGTTCCTTCGACCCCCGTCGGAGACTAAGTAGGGCCCGTGGTCACGGCAGCCCCATGTCTCGTGGCCCGAGCCTGTTGATGTGGCTGGATCGTTGGTGTATTCCTTGTGCTGGGTCTGGTTGAGGTAGTTTTCGTCGAAGATGCGACGTTCCGGCGATGAGGCCTGGTTGCCGGCCAAAATTTCTTTCTGGTGGCCTAACAAGGCGTCTACTGCGATAGGAGGTAGAGGGTCTGAATGATCGTAGTTGACCAGGTAGAGCATCTGGTTGTCCCTCGTATCGTCGTCCGAGGTCGGAGGTAGGTGCTGAGGTGTGGGTGTTCTCCATGCTGGGTGTAGGCATCAAAGTGCTGTAAGCCCAGCTCTGTAGTGCTTCCTCCCTCGCCGTCTTGTAGTGTGGAGCTATGTAAAACTCAAATTAAGGAGAGAGAAAAGTATGAAATAATGAAAAAAGTAGCCAAAAGGAGACCCCTCCGAAGTCCGTGTGGAACCCGCCTACCTTACGGCAACACAACGGATCTAGAAGGGCCCCAGCCACGACGCGTTTCTGCCTGCTCGGCTTCCTCAGGTGGCAGGGAGGAAAAGGTAGAAAAAAAGTGCCAAAAGGTGCACTCAGTCGGTACTAGGTGTTACCCGTTCCTGGACTGAAAAAGGTGTGTGTAGTGTGGGTGTAGTGTAGGTGATATTCTAGTGGTTCTTCCAAGTCGGTTCCTTATTCTTCAGTTGATGGCTTGTAGATGTCTTTATCCTTGAAGTGCTTCGACCCGGTGGTGATGAGAGTGAGAAGATGCTCTGCTTTTATACAGAGAAGGGGCGTGGTTGAATTAAGACTGAGGGTTCTTATTGGTTCATGCTGTGTGCATGCACTGGGCATGTGAGGGGCATGGCCAACCCGTCAAATCAGATTGCAGACTCAATTCATTGGATCATGCTGTGTGCATGCGTCGGGCATGTGAGGGGATTGCAGAATCCATAGTGGCCTGATTGGGATGTCAATGTCATCTGTAGATTAGGTGTAGGAGTAGAGAGTGTTGTTATCCTTTGTTGAAGCACCCGTTGTTCCACACCAACCCACAGTAGTTGTCTTGTTTCTTAGTGTGGGGGCTCTGTGACCCGTGTTGTACCTTGAGAGTAGAAGTCTTGTTGTAGGAGTGAAGAGAGGCCTGGGCTGACTGTGTCCAGGTCCCCCGGCCCACAACACCCAGGCGTCTGGCCAGGTTAGGTTTAGTTTTTAGGAATCCCAGAGGTCGATCCGATACATTCAGAGACCCGGGAGGAAGGGCACGCCGCTTGTCGAGCAGGAGAGCCGAGGGGTCCGGGCACAAGCACCCCAGTGTTGCCAATGACCCTATTAGTTGCCCACTTTTGTAGAGCTGGTTATGGGGTGCGATGGTTCGTTCGGTGTGCGTCCGTTGATAAGTCCGTAACAGTCGGTAGGGTCAAGGTGGGGATGGGGTTAGGGTTAGGGTTAGGGTTAGATTAAGGTTAGGGTTAGGGTTTAGGGGTTAGGGTTAGGGTTAGGGTTAAGGTTAGGTTTAGGGTTAGGTAAGTGTTATGATAAGGTAAGGGTTAGGGTAAGGGTTAGGGTTAGGTAAGTATTATGGTAAGGTTAAGGTTAGGGTTAGGGTTAGGTTGGGGTGAGGGATAGGGGCTAGGGTTAGGGGTTAAGGTTAGGGTTAGATTAAGGTCAGGGTTAGGGTTAGGTAAGTATTATGGTGAGGTTAGGGTTAGGGTTTAGGGTAAGGGTTAGGTAAGTGTTATGGTGAGGTTAAGATTAGGGTTAAGGTTAGGGTTAGGGTTATGGTGAGGTTAAGGTTAGGGTTAGGTAAGTGTTATGGTTAGGTTAAGATTAGGGTTAGGGTTAAGGTTAGGGGTTAGGGGTTAGGGTTAGATTAAGGTTAGGGTTAGGTAAGTGTTATGGTGAGGTTAAGGGTAGGGTTAAAGGTTAGGGTTTAGGTTAGGTAAGTATTATGGTAAGGTTAAGGTTAGGGTTAGGGTTTAAGGTTAGGGTTAGGGTTAGGTAAGTGTTATAGTAAGGTTAGGGTTAGGGTAAGGGTAAGGGTTAGGGTTAGGTTGGGGTGAGGGATAGGGGTTAGGGTTAGGGTTAGGGTTAGGTAAGTATTATGGTAAGGTTAAGGTTAGGGTTAGGGTTAGGTAAGTGTTATAGTAATGTTAGGGTTAGGGTAAAGGTTAGGGTTAAGGGTTAGGGTTAGATTAAGTTTAGGGTTAGGGTTAGGTAAGTGTTATGGTGAGGTTAAGGTTAGGGATAGGGGTTAGGGTAAAGGTTAGGGTTAGGGTTAAGGTAGAGGTTACTGTAGAGGTTAAGGTTAGGGTTAGGGTTTAGGGTTAGGGTTAGATAAGTGTTATGGTGAGGTTAAGGTTAGGGTTAGGGTTAGGGATAGGTAAGTGTTATGGTTAGGTTTAGATTAGGGTTAAGGTTAGGGTTAAGGTTAGGGGTTAGGGGTTAGGGTTAAATTAAGGTAAGTGTTATGGTGAGGTTAAGGTTAAGGTTAAGGTTAGGGTTAAGGTTAGGGTTAGGGTTAGGGTTAGGGTTAAGGTTAGGGTTAGGGTTAGATTAAGGTTAGGGTTAGGTAAGTGTTATTATGAGGTTAAGGTTAGGGTTAGGGTTAAGGTTAGGGTTAGGGTTAGATTAAGGTTAGGGTTAGGTAAGTGTTATGGTGAGGTTAAGGTTAGGGTTAGGGTTAGGGATAGGTAAGTGTTATGGTTAGGTTTAGATTAGGGTTAAGGTTAGGGTTAAGGTTAGGGGTTAGGGGTTAGGGTTAAATTAAGGTAAGTGTTATGGTGAGGTTAAGGTTAAGGTTAAGGTTAGGGTTAAGGTTAGGGTTAAGGTTAGGGTTAGGGTTAAGGTTAGGGTTAGGGTTAGATTAAGGTTAGGGTTAGGTAAGTGTTATTATGAGGTTAAGGTTAGGGTTAGGGTTAGGGTTAAGGTTAGGGTTAGGGTTAGATTAAGGTTAGGGTTAGGTAAGTGTTATGGGTTAGGGTTAGGGTTAGGGTTTAGGGTTAGGGTTAGGGTTAGGGTTAGATTAAGGTTAGGGTTAGGTAAGTGTTATTATGAGGTTAGGGTTAGGGTTAGGGTTTAGGGTTAGGTAAGTGTTATGGTGAGGTTAAGATTAGGGTTAAGGTTAGGGTTAGGGTTAAGTTTAGGGGTTAGGGGTTAGGGTTAGATTAAGGTCAGGGTTAGGGTTAGGTAAGTGTTATGGTGAGGTTAAGGTTAGGGTTAGGGGTTAGGGTTAGGGTTTAGGTTAGGTAAGTATTATGGTAAGGTTAAGGTTAGGTTTAGGGTTTAAGGTAAGGGTTAGGGTTAGGTAAGTGTTATAGTAAGGTTAGGGTTAGGGTTAAGGTTAGGGTAAGGGTTAGTGTTAGGGTTAGGTTGGGGTGAGGGTTAGGGTTAGGGTTAGGGTTAGGGTTGGGGTTGGGGTTGGGGTTAGGGTTAGGGTTAGGGGGGTTAGGGTTAGGGTTAGGGTTAGGGTTTAGGGTTAGGGTTAGGGTTAGGGTTAGGTTAGGTTAGGGTTAGGGTTAGGGTTTAGGGTTAGGGTTAGGGTTAGGGTTTAGGGTTAGGGTTAGGGTTAGGGTTAGTTTTTAGGAATCCCAGAGGTCGATCCGATACATTCAGAGACCCGGGAGGAAGGGCACGCCGCTTGCCGAGCAGGAGAGCCGAGGGGTCCGGGCACAAGCACCCCAGTGTTGCCAATGACCCTATTAGTTGCCCACTTTTGTAGAGCTGGTTATGGGGTGCGATGGTTCGTTCGGTGTTCGTTATTCCGGCAGAGTCCCGTAGGGTGTGACTCCCTTCAAGGATCGTCTATCCCTGTTGGTTGCCATGCTTCTTCCCCGTGTTCGTCTGTGTTTAGGTCCTAGGTGTTTCAACATGCAAGAGCCTTGGTGAGTTATTCCCTTCCAGGATCCTAACTCCCAATCGGTTGCCATGTATCTGCATCTAGCTGGTCTGTCGTGGCGTAATAGGTGTAGGATCAGGCAAAAACCATAGAATGCCATTCCCAACCAGGGTCCTGGCCATTCAGTCGGTTGCCATGTGTCCATACCAGGAGGGTCCGTCAGTGAGTCTTGGGTGTTTGAGCAGACAAAAACCCAGAAGTGTTACCTTCTCTACGGTTGTCGAGCATCCACCCCCAGTACTCCGTCCTACGTCCAGAGTGGGTATGTACTTGGCTTAGGGTCAGGCAAAAACCATAGAGGGCCATTCCCTTCCAGGATCCTGGCATCTCAGTCGGTTGCCATGTGTCCATGCCAGGCTGTACAGTCAGTGAGTCTAGGGTGTTTGAGCAGACAAAAACCCAGGAAGTGAGACCTCCTCTACGGTTGTCAAGCATCCACACCCCGTGCTCCGTCCTTAGTCCTCAGTGGTTCAGATGGCGAGAACCGATAGGGCGCCTCCTATCCAGGATAGTGGCACCTCTATAGGGTGTCATGCTTAGCCAGTGAGATATCCGTCGCTATGTCAGTAGATCATCCATGGTCATCCCAGTGTGGGCCCGACGGGGCTGGGGGTCCGCCAGTTGGTCAAATCACCGTGTCGAATCCGCCTCCCCGTCAAGCTGCACCTGGTTCCCCTCAAGGTCCCATGGCCCCAAACTGCGTGCCGGCGCGCCGAGCGATTCCAAGCCCATTTCACCAACACTCCATTGTAGCACCCCCTGCTCCGCCAGGCCAATCTTCCGCAAATCCCAAGGACTGCAAGCCGACGGTTACAGAAGGGCTCGCCGGGAGTGAAGGAGTATCGTTGGCCGCTTGCCAACCCCGCATACTCTTCGGTGAGAGATTCTGGCATTTTTTTAAAGATATCTGGTACTCGGATTGCGTAGGGCAGCATCGCTTTTTTAGGGCGCCTTATCCCGTGCGAAGATCCGAAGTGCACTCTTCTCTGAGCCCCTAGGAGCAGCGGGGGCAGGGTTTGCGTCGAGGTCTTAAAGATGGGGAAAGAGTAGGGAGGGAAGGGGGAGACCATCCGTCCAGTCCCACGGGCTGCTGGATGTTTACCTTTGAATACCGTAGTTTGCGCCCTTTTGTTAGGATCTGGACAGGCCTAGTTTGCTAGGTAAGGCTCAGCGCACGGACGGCACGGCAGCAGGGGTCGAGTGGACCGAAGGTTGGAGGAATTTTGGTCCTCTCAGTCATAAAGATGAGGGTTGTTGGTGGGTTGTAGTTGTTGAAGGTGTAGGGGGTGCCCACGTGGTGGGGCCCCTAAGAGTGCTGATGGGTAGGTAGGTAGGTGGGTGGGTGGGTTGGTGGATGGGTGTTTGTAGATGCCTAGGTGGTGTCTTAAGACACATGATGTTGGTGGTCCTGTGTGTCTGTCAAAGGCTCGGGCCGAAGTCGGTGCAGGGCCCAAGGTCATGGCAACCCTGTTCCTTCGACCCCTGTCGGAGACTAAGTAGGGCCCGTGGTCACGGCAGCCTCATGTCTCGTGGCCCGAGCCTGTTGATGTGGCTGGATCGTTGGTGTATTCCTTGTGCTGGGTCTGGTTGAGGTAGTTTTCGTCGAAGATGCGACGTTCCGGCGATGAGGCCTGGTTGCCGGCCAAAATTTCTTTCTGGTGGCCTAACAAGGCGTCTACTCCGATAGGAGGTAGAGGGTCTGAATGATCGTTGTTGACCAGGTAGAGCATCTGGTTGTCCCTCGTAGCGTCGTCCGAGGTCGGAGGTGGGTGCTGAGGTGTGGGTGTTCTCCATGCTGGGTGTAGGCATCAAAGTGCTGTAAGCCCAGCTCTGTAGTGCTTCCTCCCTCGCCGTCTTGTAGTGTGGAGCTATGTAAAACTCAAATTAAGGAGAGAGAAAAGTATGAAATAATGAAAAAAGTAGCCAAAAGGAGACCCCTCCGAAGTCCGTGTGGAACCCGCCTACCTTACGGCAACACAACGGATCTAGAAGGGCCCCAGCCACGACGCGTTTCTGCCTGCTCGGCTTCCTCAGGTGGCAGGGAGGAAAAGGTAGAAAAAAAGTGCCAAAAGGTGCACTCAGTCGGTACTAGGTGTTACCCGTTCCTGGACTGAAAAAGGTGTGTGTAGTGTGGGTGTAGTGTAGGTGATATTCTAGTGGTTCTTCCAAGTCGGTTCCTTTTTCTTCAGTTGATGGCTTGTAGATGTCTTTATCCTTGAAGTGCTTCGACCCGGTGGTGATGAGAGTGAGAAGATGCTCTGCTTTTATACAGAGAAGGGGCGTGGTTGAATTAAGACTGAGGGTTCTCATTGGTTCATGCTGTGTGCATGCACTGGGCATGTGAGGGGCATGGCCAACCCGTCAAATCAGATTGTAGACTCAATTCATTGGATCATGCTGTGTGCATGCGTTGGGCATGTGAGGGTATTGCAGAATCCATAGTGGCCTGATTGGGATGTCAATGTCATCTGTAGATTAGGTGTAGGAGTAGAGAGTGTTGTTATCCTTTGTTGAAGCACCCGTTGTTCCACACCCACCCACAGTAGTTGTCTTGTTTCTTAGTGTGGGGGCTCTGTGACCCGTGTTGTACCTTGAGAGTAGAAGTCTTGTTGTAGGAGTGAAGAGAGGCCTGGGCTGACTGTGTCCAGGCCCCCCGGCCCACAACACCCAGGCGTCTGGCCAGGTTAGGTTTAGTTTTTAGGAATCCCAGAGGTCGATCCGATACATTCAGAGACCCGGGAGGAAGGGCACGCCGCTTGCCGAGCAGGAGAGCCGAGGGGTCCGGGCACAAGCACCCCAGTGTTGCCAATGACCCTATTAGTTGCCCACTTTTGTAGAGCTGGTTATGGGGTGCGATGGTTCGTTCGGTGTTCGTTATTCCGGCAGAGTCCCGTAGGGTGTGACTCCCTTCAAGGATCGTCTATCCCTGTTGGTTGCCATGCTTCTTCCCCGTGTTCGTCTGTGTTTAGGTCCTAGGTGTTTCAACATGCAAGAGCCTTGGTGAGTTATTCCCTTCCAGGATCCTAACTCCCAATCGGTTGCCATGTATCTGCATCTAGCTGGTCTGTCGTGGCGTAATAGGTGTAGGATCAGGCAAAAACCATAGAATGCCATTCCCAACCAGGGTCCTGGCCATTCAGTCGGTTGCCATGTGTCCATACCAGGAGGGTCCGTCAGTGAGTCTTGGGTGTTTGAGCAGACAAAAACCCAGAAGTGTTACCTTCTCTACGGTTGTCGAGCATCCACCCCCAGTACTCCGTCCTACGTCCAGAGTGGGTATGTACTTGGCTTAGGGTCAGGCAAAAACCATAGAGGGCCATTCCCTTCCAGGATCCTGGCATCTCAGTCGGTTGCCATGTGTCCATGCCAGGCTGTACAGTCAGTGAGTCTAGGGTGTTTGAGCAGACAAAAACCCAGGAAGTGAGACCTCCTCTACGGTTGTCAAGCATCCACACCCCGTGCTCCGTCCTTAGTCCTCAGTGGTTCAGATGGCGAGAACCGATAGGGCGCCTCCTATCCAGGATAGTGGCACCTCTATAGGGTGTCATGCTTAGCCAGTGAGATATCCGTCGCTATGTCAGTAGATCATCCATGGTCATCCCAGTGTGGGCCCGACGGGGCTGGGGGTCCGCCAGTTGGTCAAATCACCGTGTCGAATCCGCCTCCCCGTCAAGCTGCACCTGGTTCCCCTCAAGGTCCCATGGCCCCAAACTGCGTGCCGGCGCGCCGAGCGATTCCAAGCCCATTTCACCAACACTCCATTGTAGCACCCCCTGCTCCGCCAGGCCAATCTTCCGCAAATCCCAAGGACTGCAAGCCGACGGTTACAGAAGGGCTCGCCGGGAGTGAAGGAGTATCGTTGGCCGCTTGCCAACCCCGCATACTCTTCGGTGAGAGATTCTGGCATTTTTTTAAAGATATCTGGTACTCGGATTGCGTAGGGCAGCATCGCTTTTTTAGGGCGCCTTATCCCGTGCGAAGATCCGAAGTGCACTCTTCTCTGAGCCCCTAGGAGCAGCGGGGGCAGGGTTTGCGTCGAGGTCTTAAAGATGGGGAAAGAGTAGGGAGGGAAGGGGGAGACCATCCGTCCAGTCCCACGGGCTACTGGATGATTACCTTTGAATACCGTAGTTTGCGCCCTTTTGTTAGGATCTGGACAGGCCTAGTTTGCTAGGTAAGGCTCAGCGCACGGACGGCACGGCAGCAGGGGTCGAGTGGACCGAAGGTTGGAGGAATTTTGGTCCTCTCAGTCATAAAGATGAGGGTTGTTGGTGGGTTGTAGTTGTTGAAGGTGTAGGGGGTGCCCACGTAGTGGGGCCCCTAAGAGTGCTGATGGGTAGGTAGGTAGGTGGGTGGGTGGGTTGGTGGATGGGTGTTTGTAGATGCCTAGGTGGTGTCTTAAGAAACATGATGTTGGTGGTCCTGTGTGTCTGTCAAAGGCTCGGGCCGAAGTCGGTGCAGGGCCCAAGGTCATGGCAACCCTTGAATGTCCGACGTGTGTGGATAGCTGTAAAGTGGGAGGGTCCTTGGTCTGAGGCAGCCCTCCGCGATCCACACACGTCGGAGATGTAAGAAGGTCCGCGGTAGCGGCAACCTCCTATGTCTCCGACCGAGCCAGTGACGTGGTAGAGACCGTTGTAGTTGTGGCCCTTGTTGGTAGTGGTGAGGCGGTGGTTCGGACCAGGAGTTGTAGAGGGCCCAAAGTCATGGCAACCCTCAGTGTCCGACGAGGGCGGAGGGTCTAAAACAGATTTGGGAGGGCCCGTGGTAGCGGCAACCCTGTTCCTTCGACCCCCGTCGGAGACTAAGTAGGGCCCGTGGTCACGGCAGCCCCATGTCTCGTGGCCCGAGCCTGTTGATGTGGCTGGATCGTTGGTGTATTCCTTGTGCTGGGTCTGGTTGAGGTAGTTTTCGTCGAAGATGCGACGTTCCGGCGATGAGGCCTGGTTGCCGGCCAAAATTTCTTTCTGGTGGCCTAACAAGGCGTCTACTGCGATAGGAGGTAGAGGGTCTGAATGATCGTAGTTGACCAGGTAGAGCATCTGGTTGTCCCTCGTATCGTCGTCCGAGGTCGGAGGTAGGTGCTGAGGTGTGGGTGTTCTCCATGCTGGGTGTAGGCATCAAAGTGCTGTAAGCCCAGCTCTGTAGTGCTTCCTCCCTCGCCGTCTTGTAGTGTGGAGCTATGTAAAACTCAAATTAAGGAGAGAGAAAAGTATGAAATAATGAAAAAAGTAGCCAAAAGGAGACCCCTCCGAAGTCCGTGTGGAACCCGCCTACCTTACGGCAACACAACGGATCTAGAAGGGCCCCAGCCACGACGCGTTTCTGCCTGCTCGGCTTCCTCAGGTGGCAGGGAGGAAAAGGTAGAAAAAAAGTGCCAAAAGGTGCACTCAGTCGGTACTAGGTGTTACCCGTTCCTGGACTGAAAAAGGTGTGTGTAGTGTGGGTGTAGTGTAGGTGATATTCTAGTGGTTCTTCCAAGTCGGTTCCTTATTCTTCAGTTGATGGCTTGTAGATGTCTTTATCCTTGAAGTGCTTCGACCCGGTGGTGATGAGAGTGAGAAGATGCTCTGCTTTTATACAGAGAAGGGGCGTGGTTGAATTAAGACTGAGGGTTCTCATTGGTTCATGCTGTGTGCATGCACTGGGCATGTGAGGGGCATGGCCAACCCGTCAAATCAGATTGCAGACTCAATTCATTGGATCATGCTGTGTGCATGCGTCGGGCATGTGAGGGGATTGCAGAATCCATAGTGGCCTGATTGGGATGTCAATGTCATCTGTAGATTAGGTGTAGGAGTAGAGAGTGTTGTTATCCTTTGTTGAAGCACCCGTTGTTCCACACCAACCCACAGTAGTTGTCTTGTTTCTTAGTGTGGGGGCTCTGTGACCCGTGTTGTACCTTGAGAGTAGAAGTCTTGTTGTAGGAGTGAAGAGAGGCCTGGGCTGACTGTGTCCAGGTCCCCCGGCCCACAACACCCAGGCGTCTGGCCAGGTTAGGTTTAGTTTTTAGGAATCCCAGAGGTCGATCCGATACATTCAGAGACCCGGGAGGAAGGGCACGCCGCTTGTCGAGCAGGAGAGCCGAGGGGTCCGGGCACAAGCACCCCAGTGTTGCCAATGACCCTATTAGTTGCCCACTTTTGTAGAGCTGGTTATGGGGTGCGATGGTTCGTTCGGTGTGCGTCCGTTGATAAGTCCGTAACAGTCGGTAGGGTCAAGGTGGGGATGGGGTTAGGGTTAGGGTTAGGGTTAGATTAAGGTTAGGGTTAGGGTTTAGGGGTTAGGGTTAGGGTTAGGGTTAAGGTTAGGTTTAGGGTTAGGTAAGTGTTATGATAAGGTAAGGGTTAGGGTAAGGGTTAGGGTTAGGTAAGTATTATGGTAAGGTTAAGGTTAGGGTTAGGGTTAGGTTGGGGTGAGGGATAGGGGCTAGGGTTAGGGGTTAAGGTTAGGGTTAGATTAAGGTCAGGGTTAGGGTTAGGTAAGTATTATGGTGAGGTTAGGGTTAGGGTTTAGGGTAAGGGTTAGGTAAGTGTTATGGTGAGGTTAAGATTAGGGTTAAGGTTAGGGTTAGGGTTAGGTAAGTGTTATGGTTAGGTTAAGATTAGGGTTAGGGTTAAGGTTAGGGGTTAGGGGTTAGGGTTAGATTAAGGTTAGGGTTAGGTAAGTGTTATGGTGAGGTTAAGGGTAGGGTTAAAGGTTAGGGTTTAGGTTAGGTAAGTATTATGGTAAGGTTAAGGTTAGGGTTAGGGTTTAAGGTTAGGGTTAGGGTTAGGTAAGTGTTATAGTAAGGTTAGGGTTAGGGTAAGGGTAAGGGTTAGGGTTAGGTTGGGGTGAGGGATAGGGGTTAGGGTTAGGGTTAGGGTTAGGTAAGTATTATGGTAAGGTTAAGGTTAGGGTTAGGGTTAGGTAAGTGTTATAGTAATGTTAGGGTTAGGGTAAAGGTTAGGGTTAAGGGTTAGGGTTAGATTAAGTTTAGGGTTAGGGTTAGGTAAGTGTTATGGTGAGGTTAAGGTTAGGGATAGGGGTTAGGGTAAAGGTTAGGGTTAGGGTTAAGGTAGAGGTTACTGTAGAGGTTAAGGTTAGGGTTAGGGTTTAGGGTTAGGGTTAGATAAGTGTTATGGTGAGGTTAAGGTTAGGGTTAGGGTTAGGGATAGGTAAGTGTTATGGTTAGGTTTAGATTAGGGTTAAGGTTAGGGTTAAGGTTAGGGGTTAGGGGTTAGGGTTAAATTAAGGTAAGTGTTATGGTGAGGTTAAGGTTAAGGTTAAGGTTAGGGTTAAGGTTAGGGTTAGGGTTAGGGTTAGGGTTAAGGTTAGGGTTAGGGTTAGATTAAGGTTAGGGTTAGGTAAGTGTTATTATGAGGTTAAGGTTAGGGTTAGGGTTAAGGTTAGGGTTAGGGTTAGATTAAGGTTAGGGTTAGGTAAGTGTTATGGTGAGGTTAAGGTTAGGGTTAGGGTTAGGGATAGGTAAGTGTTATGGTTAGGTTTAGATTAGGGTTAAGGTTAGGGTTAAGGTTAGGGGTTAGGGGTTAGGGTTAAATTAAGGTAAGTGTTATGGTGAGGTTAAGGTTAAGGTTAAGGTTAGGGTTAAGGTTAGGGTTAAGGTTAGGGTTAGGGTTAAGGTTAGGGTTAGGGTTAGGGTTAGATTAAGGTTAGGGTTAGGTAAGTGTTATTATGAGGTTAAGGTTAGGGTTAGGGTTAGGGTTAAGGTTAGGGTTAGGGTTAGATTAAGGTTAGGGTTAGGTAAGTGTTATGGGTTAGGGTTAGGGTTAGGGTTTAGGGTTAGGGTTAGGGTTAGGGTTAGATTAAGGTTAGGGTTAGGTAAGTGTTATTATGAGGTTAGGGTTAGGGTTAGGGTTTAGGGTTAGGGTTAGGGTTAGGGTTAGGGTTAGGGTTAGGGTTAGGGTTAGGGTTAGGGTTAGGGTTAGGGTTAGGGTTAGGGTTAGGGTTAGGGGTTAGGGTTAGGGGTTAGGGGTTAGGGTTAGGGTTAGGGTTAGGGTTAGGGTTAGGGTTAGGGTTAGGGTTAGGGTTTAGGGTTAGGGTTAGGGTTAGGGTTAGGGTTAGGGTTAGGGTTAGGGTTAGGGTTAGGGTTAGGGTTAGGGTTAGGGTTAGGGTTAGGGTTAGGGTTAGGGTTAGGGTTAGGGTTTAGGGTTAGGGTTAGGGTTAGGGTTAGGGTTAGGGTTAGGGTTAGGGTTAGGGGTTAGGGTTAGGGTTAGGGGTTAGGGGTTAGGGTTAGGGTTAGGGTTAGGGTTAGGGTTAGGGTTAGGGTTAGGGTTAGGGTTAGGGTTAGGGTTAGGGTTAGGGTTAGGGTTAGGGTTAGGGTTAGGGTTAGGGTTAGGGTTAGGGTTTAGGGTTAGGGTTAGGGTTAGGGTTAGGGTTAGGGTTAGGGTTAGGGTTAGGGTTAGGGTTAGGGTTTAGGGTTAGGGTTAGGGTTAGGGTTAGGGTTAGGGTTTAGGGTTAGGGTTAGGGTTAGGGTTAGGGTTTAGGGTTAGGGTTAGGGTTAGGGTTAGGGTTAGGGTTAGGGTTAGGGTTAGGGTTAGGGTTTAGGGTTAGGGTTAGGGTTAGGGTTAGGGTTAGGGTTAGGGTTAGGGTTAGGGTTTAGGGTTAGGGTTAGGGTTAGGGTTAGGGTTAGGGTTAGGGTTTAGGGTTAGGGTTAGGGTTAGGGTTAGGGTTAGGGTTAGGGTTAGGGTTAGGGGTTAGGGGTTAGGGGTTAGGGTTAGGGTTAGGGTTAGGGTTAGGGTTAGGGTTAGGGTTTAGGGTTAGGGTTAGGGTTAGGGTTAGGTTTTAAATTAGGGTGGGATTAAAAAGAGACTGGGTTATCTTTTTGTGCTCTGGCCTATTGCTGTATGTCCCTCCAATATAATCCTTTAAAAAAACTTCCTTGTTAAAATTCCCTATGCTATCTCCTAAGAGCCTAAAAAATGAAGTAGGTTCTCATTGTTGGTGGTTATCTAGGACCATGAAAGGACTGAGATGTTAAAATATACAAGGGATCCAGGGATAGATGCTTTATTAATATTATATATACACACACACACACACACACACAATTAAACATATATATATATATATAAAAAAAGTGCTACAGATTAAGTGCTATACTGTTAAAACAAATTCAAATCCATAAAAAGAGAGAGAGAAAAAAAACAAGCCATGCATATATTAAAATATTAGACCAAAGAAAATGTATTTATTTAGTTTTTTGTTTTATGGTGCATCCTTCTTCCACCTCCTTGTGATCCCTGTAACTAAGTGCTATCCCTTTCAATGTGTCCTATCTAACTGGTTAAAAACGTTCATTCAGACCGGTGGGTGTAATTGTCTGTAGGTCTCTTATCCACCTCCCCTCCGCTGCTTTTCGCCGCCCACTGGTCCATCCAGAGCATGACTGTAAACCTGATATGGTGAGGTAAGTGATGGGGTGATCCTGGAAATGAGTGACTAGTTCTGTGTGTAGATGGGCCCGTTTTATATTGTATAGGTGTTGTTTGAGTCTGGTTTCTATTGTGTACTGTGTTTCTCCGATGTAGTGTTTTTTACATAATGTGCAAGTAATTATATAAATGACATTTGGAGTGTTGAGTGAGATAGAGTCTAAAACCGGAGTGGAGGTCTTGCTATGTGGGTTGGAAATGAATTTTCTTTGTTTAAAGTGGGCCGTGTGGGGTTTGGGTGGTTGTTGGGGCTTATTGCTGTATTTGGCTCTGATGAGGATGTCTTTAAGACTCTTGTTCCTTCTAAATGCTGAGATGATTCTAAATGGCTGAAGGGGTGTGTATGCCTGTTGGGTAATGGACAAATTGTGTTTAAATGCCTGATGTAACGGTCTAATCCTATGGGAGAATGTAGTGACTAAAGGGATGAGGGTTATCTGTGTAGGATTACGGAGGGAGTTAGGGTTAGGGATGGGGGAGAGGTTGGGGTTAGGGTTAAGGTTAGGGTTAGGGTTAAGGTTAGAGTTAGGGGTGGGGTTAGGGTTAGGGTTAGGGTTGGGGTTGGGGTTAAGGTCAGGGATGGGGGAGAGGTTGGGGTTAGGGTTAGGGTTAAGGTTAGGTTTAGGGTTAGGGATGGGGGAGAGGTTGGGGTTAAGGTTAGGGTTAGGGTTAGGGGTGGGGTTAGGGTTAGGGATGGGGGAGAGGTTGGGGTTAGGGTTAGGGTTAAGGTCAGGGTTAGGGTTAGGGATGGGGGAGAGGTTAGGGTTAAGGTTAGGGTTAGGGTCAGGGTTAGGGTTAGGGGTGGGGTTACAGTTGGGGTTAGGGTTAGGGGTGGGAGTGGGAACAGGATACGAACCCGGGTTAGGGTAAGGGTTACGGTTGGGGTTAGGATCAGGGTTAAGGTCGGGAGAATGGGGGAATTTAGCAGTGCCTCCAGATGCCCTGTGATGAAAGTCGGAGTCAGAAAGAGTGATTGACAAACCTGTGTTTTTGGAAAGTGTCCGCTGAATGGGAGAGAGGGCAGCCAAAGTGCTGGTCTTTATTGTTCTTAAATATCGTTTGGAGTATCCTCTCTCTCTAAGTGCATGAAATAGTGTTTGAATTGATTTTTCCAGATCGTGTTGGCAGGAGGATATCCTGTGAAACCGTATAATTTGTGATTTGATGATACCTTTAAATGTATGTTTGGGATGATAGCTGTGTTTATGGAGTAGAGCATGTGTGTCTGTTGGTTTGAAATAAACTTTAGTGAGTAATGTTTTTTGATCCTGGTTTATCTGATTAAAGAAAACTGTAGTATCTAAAAAGTGTATTTCACATGGATCTATTGTGTATTTAACCTTAATGGACGGGTGGTGACTGTTGAGGATGCTGATGAATTCTGTGAATAGTTGGATGTCATGGGGCCAGGCTCCTATTATGTCATCTAGAAATCTGTAATAAAATGTTGGTTGATGTGGGCACTTTGCCAACGCCTCTCTCTCCCATTCAGCCATGTAGATGTTTGCATATGCAGGGGCAAATTTCTTCCCCATCGCTGTTCCCTCCACCTGTAAGTAGTGCCTATCATTAAATATAAAATCGTTGTGTGTAAGACTAATTTCTAATAATTGTAGTAACTCATTATCCGGTCTATCCTTATCTGGGTGTGCCTTGAAAAGATTTCTAACCGTCTGTATTCCTGTTGCTGTGTTTATGTTAGTGTATAAGCTATCAATATCTATTGTGAATATGTATGTTTTGGAGGGAACAACGATGGGTTTAATCTTCTCCAGAAAGTGGTATGTGTCTCTGAGATAACTAGGGTGTCTAGTGGAGAGAGGGTTGATATGATGGTCAATGTATTGAGCTATGTTGTACGATTCACTATTGCAGTCTGATACGATGGGCCTGCCAGGAGGAACTTCATGGGGAATTGTCCAGGTGTCTGGTTCTTTGTGAATTTTACACAGTAGGTAAAACAGTCTGGGTCGTGGGGTGTCTGGTCCAAATAAAAAGTCTCGTTGTTTTTTAGTGATGTATCGTTTTTCATGAAGTGTTTGTACTATTCTACGTAGTTTAGTCTGAGTCTGTGGTTGTAGGCTGTTTTCTATGGGTATATAGTACTTGGTGTTGGATAACTGTCTGTTTGCCTCGTATATGTATTGATGTTTGTCTAGGATCACTGTCTTTGATCCCTTATCTGCTGGTTTCAGTATTATGTTAGGGTTCTTTATGAGTTCTGTTATTGCTTGTCTTTCTATGCCAGTGAGGTTGTCCTGTCTATCTGCCTGACTATGGTAGTTATGAAGGGTGTCTTGGTCCGTGCTGATTAGGGTCCGTACCCTCCTGTCTACCTGGGACAACTTAGGTTCCCAGGTAGAAGGGAGGGTGAATGGTGAGTAGTTGTCATTTGACTGATAGTCAAAATAGTCCAGAAGTTTAAGTCGTCTATGGTATTTGTAGGTGTCCCTATGAAGTTCCTCCCAGTCAAATTTGACGGGACGGGGGATGAAGGACAACCCTCTCTCCAGGAGTTTGGCCTGTGCTGCTGTAAGTTGAAAAGATTTGGACAAATTCATAATGTTTGATACCGAGGGGCGAACTGTACCTTCTGCTGGAGGATCTAAGGAAGGAGCTGGGACAGGAAGGGAGAGGGAGAGGGAGAGGGGAGAGGGTTGGGGAGAGGTCAAAGCGGTGTTGCTAGGTTGGTCCAAGATGTGGCTAGAAACTATTCTAAATTTAGTTGATCACACCAATTCTTAAAAATGATGTCTGCTGTGGTTGTTGTCCAGTGTATCAGGTCTGTTGTTGTGTGGAATGTGTCGTGTGGTATCTCAAAGAGAAATGGGCTATGTGTGGTGATGTAACCGTTAATGACTTTTAGGTTCCGTTTCTGGTCTGGTGAAAGGAGTTGTGAGTGGTTGATGATGGGGATGTAGATCATTGCGTTAGGGAAAGTGACTCTGGCTTCCCTAAGCATTGATGCAATCTGTTTGGTTGAGGTTTTGTATGGGTCATTATCCATGTTGTTTATGCCCACCGAGAGAACCACTATGCTGGGGTCTACCTGGACCGCTGTTTTCTCCAGGACCTTTATAAAATGGTAGAAAGTTGCCCCTGGGTAGCTGTCAATTTGTATGTTTGGGTTGTGAAATGGAGGAATTCTGTTCACATTAGAGTCTCCCAACACCAGTATTGGTTTGTTTGCTTTAAAATTCCAGTCCGCCACCTTGCTTTTGGGTCTAGCTTTATGATAAGACGGTTTCTGTAGGGTTACTAGGGGTGGGGGTTGGTGCTGTGATTGTTGCTGGGTCTCGGGCTGGGGTTTGGGCTGGGGTGGCTGTGTTGAGGCGTCAGTTCTATAGGGGTCTATGACTGGCAGTGACTTGGTGTCTTTTTGGGAGGGCTCAGATTGGGTGTTTTTGGGGTGTTGCCCATTGTTTGGCCCATCAATCGTCATTTGCCCCTGGAGCTGCCCATTCATAGTGTGACCCCCTGAGCTGGCGCCTCCTGTTGGTGAGAGAGATAGAGGTGAAATCCTTTCCAAGTTTTTCACTGCCACATTACTATATTTATTTATCATGGTAGTCGGAGTGCTAACCAGAGGGCTGGGGAGTATTGCTGTAACACCAAGGGTTTCTGGCTGGCTGCAGGCCCTATGGTGAAACTCAACTGGGGTCTGAATTGAATTAAAGGAGTTCATGATTGGGAGTTCGGGGTTGGAGTCTATGGTGGGTGATGGGGGACCAATAATGCTAGGAATACTGTACTCCTGAGTGGTCAATGGGTTATTTGATCTCTGTGGGTTGTGAGGGGAAGTGGAGGTAGAGGTCCTCATGATGTCCTCTCCTTTTGACTTGGGAGAGGAAGGGGGAATGGGTACCGTGTTGTTCTTAGAGTGGGGCGGAGAGTTGGTTGTAGCAATGTTGCTAACATCTATCTGTGTCTGGGAAAGAGAAATGGGGGACGAGGGTGTTGAGGTACGGACCCCATTCTCAGCGGAAAATTGTCCCTGAGTAGGAGGATGCTTATTGGTAGACTTCTCGGTGGAAGAATACTGAGATAGGGTCGGGCGTGGCCCCAATGAGACTGGTCGTTTGTATTGGGCCTGGGGCTTGGCTAGAAGAGGGAGTTTGGGTAAAGGAGGGAACTCCTCCACTGAGGACGAAAAGGGAGTTGGCGCTGAGGTGGTTGGCAAGGAAATCAACTGTGGTGGGACCTGGGCTTTAGCCGGGGCTATATGCCAGGGGTTCTGTCGTGGGGCCAGTCGACCAGGAGTCAGTGTAGTTATTGGCTGCGGAGAGGAGGCTGATAATGAGGGGAAGAGGGGCTCTGTTGTGTGGCCAGAGAGGGTTGCCCTAAGGGGTTGTCTGTGGTGAGTTTCTAGAGAGGTGTTCAGCATTGTTTCAACTGTAGTTATGGTGGTGTGTGTGAGTTTATGTGTGTATCTCTTCTGGGCCCAGCCCATAGCTATGTATAGTGCAAGAGCGTTGAATGTGTTAGATTGTTGCGTGAGTGATTGGATAATTGTCTGGTAGTGTGTCTGTAGTATGTTCATGTTATTGGTCATCCATTGCTGTGTGTTGGCTAATACTTGGGCTGCAGTGTGGTCTGTTGGTGAAGATGGCTTGATAAAATTGGTGAGTCTGTTCACCTGTCTCATCATACCACTAGGGAACCTTTGGCATGAGATGGCTTTATCAATAATTTCTTTGTGGTGAATTGCCTGTATCAACTTGAAATACAGTTTTGACGTTTGCCTTGTAGCTTCATCAGGGGGTTGGTTTAGGCGTGGCTGTCTGCTAGGAGGGGGGTTTGGGACTCTATTAGTAGGGGGGTGTAAGGCTCCGTTAATGAGGGGTTGTCTGGCTCTATTGCTATGTTGCTGCGTTACTATACTCATAAGGGACTGCATGGCTACCTATAACTGTTGGGGTGGGTGTCTCTCACTGGTAGGGACAGAACAGCGTTCACCAACCGGGTGGGTGTATGTTTTAATTGCAAGATGTGAATTTCTGAGCAGTACGAGACGATGTACTGCTCAGTGTGGGTTCTCACCGCCTTGTTGTTGAGGTTGGGGTTGAAGATGAAGGTTGAGTCTGGGGTTTGAAGATGGAGGTTGAGGCTGTAGGTGTTGTAGCCCGTTTCTGGACTTGTTGTTGTAGCTCCAGGGGTGAATATTGTCCAGTTCTGTTGGCTCAGAGGCACAGATTAAAAAGCTCTGGGTTGCAGTTGGATGTCAGCTTCTCCCGTTGGAGTGTTTTTCTCACCCAGTTTATTCTAAAACCCTCCACATCTTCAATTAAAACTTAACTTTTATTATTGTATAGTTAAAAACAAATCAAACAATAGTATCAAAAACCCTTTATCCAATATGATGCCCACTGTGTTGTCCCGTTAGGGTTAGGGTTAGGGTTAGGGTTAGGGTTAGGGTTAGGGTTAGGGTTAGGGTTAGGGTTAGGGTTAGGGTTAGGGTTAGGGTTAGGGTTAGGGTTAGGGTTAGGGTTAGGGTTAGGGTTAGGGTTAGGGTTAGGGTTAGGGTTAGGGTTAGGGTTAGGGTTAGGGTTAGGGTTAGGGTTAGGGTTAGGGTTAGGGTTAGGGTTAGGGTTAGGGTTAGGGTTAGGGTTAGGGTTAGGGTTAGGGTTAGGGTTAGGGTTAGGGTTAGGGTTAGGGTTAGGGTTAGGGTTAGGGTTAGGGTTAGGGTTAGGGTTAGGGTTAGGGTTAGGGTTAGGGTTAGGGTTAGGGTTAGGGTTAGGGTTAGGGTTAGGGTTAGGGTTAGGGTTAGGGTTAGGGTTAGGGTTAGGGTTAGGGTTAGGGTTAGGGTTAGGGTTAGGGTTAGGGTTAGGGTTAGGGTTAGGGTTAGGGTTAGGGTTAGGGTTAGGGTTAGGGTTAGGGTTAGGGTTAGGGTTAGGGTTAGGGTTAGGGTTAGGGTTAGGGTTAGGGTTAGGGTTAGGGTTAGGGTTAGGGTTAGGGTTAGGGTTAGGGTTAGGGTTAGGGTTAGGGTTAGGGTTAGGGTTAGGGTTAGGGTTAGGGTTAGGGTTAGGGTTAGGGTTAGGGTTAGGGTTAGGGTTAGGGTTAGGGTTAGGGTTAGGGTTAGGGTTAGGGTTAGGGTTAGGGTTAGGGTTAGGGTTAGGGTTAGGGTTAGGGTTAGGGTTAGGGTTAGGGTTAGGGTTAGGGTTAGGGTTAGGGTTAGGGTTAGGGTTAGGGTTAGGGTTAGGGTTAGGGTTAGGGTTAGGGTTAGGGTTAGGGTTAGGGTTAGGGTTAGGGTTAGGGTTAGGGTTAGGGTTAGGGTTAGGGTTAGGGTTAGGGTTAGGGTTAGGGTTAGGGTTAGGGTTAGGGTTAGGGTTAGGGTTAGGGTTAGGGTTAGGGTTAGGGTTAGGGTTAGGGTTAGGGTTAGGGTTAGGGTTAGGGTTAGGGTTAGGGTTAGGGTTAGGGTTAGGGTTAGGGTTAGGGTTAGGGTTAGGGTTAGGGTTAGGGTTAGGGTTAGGGTTAGGGTTAGGGTTAGGGTTAGGGTTAGGGTTAGGGTTAGGGTTAGGGTTAGGGTTAGGGTTAGGGTTAGGGTTAGGGTTAGGGTTAGGGTTAGGGTTAGGGTTAGGGTTAGGGTTAGGGTTAGGGTTAGGGTTAGGGTTAGGGTTAGGGTTAGGGTTAGGGTTAGGGTTAGGGTTAGGGTTAGGGTTAGGGTTAGGGTTAGGGTTAGGGTTAGGGTTAGGGTTAGGGTTAGGGTTAGGGTTAGGGTTAGGGTTAGGGTTAGGGTTAGGGTTAGGGTTAGGGTTAGGGTTAGGGTTAGGGTTAGGGTTAGGGTTAGGGTTAGGGTTAGGGTTAGGGTTAGGGTTAGGGTTAGGGTTAGGGTTAGGGTTAGGGTTAGGGTTAGGGTTAGGGTTAGGGTTAGGGTTAGGGTTAGGGTTAGGGTTAGGGTTAGGGTTAGGGTTAGGGTTAGGGTTAGGGTTAGGGTTAGGGTTAGGGTTAGGGTTAGGGTTAGGGTTAGGGTTAGGGTTAGGGTTAGGGTTAGGGTTAGGGTTAGGGTTAGGGTTAGGGTTAGGGTTAGGGTTAGGGTTAGGGTTAGGGTTAGGGTTAGGGTTAGGGTTAGGGTTAGGGTTAGGGTTAGGGTTAGGGTTAGGGTTAGGGTTAGGGTTAGGGTTAGGGTTAGGGTTAGGGTTAGGGTTAGGGTTAGGGTTAGGGTTAGGGTTAGGGTTAGGGTTAGGGTTAGGGTTAGGGTTAGGGTTAGGGTTAGGGTTAGGGTTAGGGTTAGGGTTAGGGTTAGGGTTAGGGTTAGGGTTAGGGTTAGGGTTAGGGTTAGGGTTAGGGTTAGGGTTAGGGTTAGGGTTAGGGTTAGGGTTAGGGTTAGGGTTAGGGTTAGGGTTAGGGTTAGGGTTAGGGTTAGGGTTAGGGTTAGGGTTAGGGTTAGGGTTAGGGTTAGGGTTAGGGTTAGGGTTAGGGTTAGGGTTAGGGTTAGGGTTAGGGTTAGGGTTAGGGTTAGGGTTAGGGTTAGGGTTAGGGTTAGGGTTAGGGTTAGGGTTAGGGTTAGGGTTAGGGTTAGGGTTAGGGTTAGGGTTAGGGTTAGGGTTAGGGTTAGGGTTAGGGTTAGGGTTAGGGTTAGGGTTAGGGTTAGGGTTAGGGTTAGGGTTAGGGTTAGGGTTAGGGTTAGGGTTAGGGTTAGGGTTAGGGTTAGGGTTAGGGTTAGGGTTAGGGTTAGGGTTAGGGTTAGGGTTAGGGTTAGGGTTAGGGTTAGGGTTAGGGTTAGGGTTAGGGTTAGGGTTAGGGTTAGGGTTAGGGTTAGGGTTAGGGTTAGGGTTAGGGTTAGGGTTAGGGTTAGGGTTAGGGTTAGGGTTAGGGTTAGGGTTAGGGTTAGGGTTAGGGTTAGGGTTAGGGTTAGGGTTAGGGTTAGGGTTAGGGTTAGGGTTAGGGTTAGGGTTAGGGTTAGGGTTAGGGTTAGGGTTAGGGTTAGGGTTAGGGTTAGGGTTAGGGTTAGGGTTAGGGTTAGGGTTAGGGTTAGGGTTAGGGTTAGGGTTAGGGTTAGGGTTAGGGTTAGGGTTAGGGTTAGGGTTAGGGTTAGGGTTAGGGTTAGGGTTAGGGTTAGGGTTAGGGTTAGGGTTAGGGTTAGGGTTAGGGTTAGGGTTAGGGTTAGGGTTAGGGTTAGGGTTAGGGTTAGGGTTAGGGTTAGGGTTAGGGTTAGGGTTAGGGTTAGGGTTAGGGTTAGGGTTAGGGTTAGGGTTAGGGTTAGGGTTAGGGTTAGGGTTAGGGTTAGGGTTAGGGTTAGGGTTAGGGTTAGGGTTAGGGTTAGGGTTAGGGTTAGGGTTAGGGTTAGGGTTAGGGTTAGGGTTAGGGTTAGGGTTAGGGTTAGGGTTAGGGTTAGGGTTAGGGTTAGGGTTAGGGTTAGGGTTAGGGTTAGGGTTAGGGTTAGGGTTAGGGTTAGGGTTAGGGTTAGGGTTAGGGTTAGGGTTAGGGTTAGGGTTAGGGTTAGGGTTAGGGTTAGGGTTAGGGTTAGGGTTAGGGTTAGGGTTAGGGTTAGGGTTAGGGTTAGGGTTAGGGTTAGGGTTAGGGTTAGGGTTAGGGTTAGGGTTAGGGTTAGGGTTAGGGTTAGGGTTAGGGTTAGGGTTAGGGTTAGGGTTAGGGTTAGGGTTAGGGTTAGGGTTAGGGTTAGGGTTAGGGTTAGGGTTAGGGTTAGGGTTAGGGTTAGGGTTAGGGTTAGGGTTAGGGTTAGGGTTAGGGTTAGGGTTAGGGTTAGGGTTAGGGTTAGGGTTAGGGTTAGGGTTAGGGTTAGGGTTAGGGTTAGGGTTAGGGTTAGGGTTAGGGTTAGGGTTAGGGTTAGGGTTAGGGTTAGGGTTAGGGTTAGGGTTAGGGTTAGGGTTAGGGTTAGGGTTAGGGTTAGGGTTAGGGTTAGGGTTAGGGTTAGGGTTAGGGTTAGGGTTAGGGTTAGGGTTAGGGTTAGGGTTAGGGTTAGGGTTAGGGTTAGGGTTAGGGTTAGGGTTAGGGTTAGGGTTAGGGTTAGGGTTAGGGTTAGGGTTAGGGTTAGGGTTAGGGTTAGGGTTAGGGTTAGGGTTAGGGTTAGGGTTAGGGTTAGGGTTAGGGTTAGGGTTAGGGTTAGGGTTAGGGTTAGGGTTAGGGTTAGGGTTAGGGTTAGGGTTAGGGTTAGGGTTAGGGTTAGGGTTAGGGTTAGGGTTAGGGTTAGGGTTAGGGTTAGGGTTAGGGTTAGGGTTAGGGTTAGGGTTAGGGTTAGGGTTAGGGTTAGGGTTAGGGTTAGGGTTAGGGTTAGGGTTAGGGTTAGGGTTAGGGTTAGGGTTAGGGTTAGGGTTAGGGTTAGGGTTAGGGTTAGGGTTAGGGTTAGGGTTAGGGTTAGGGTTAGGGTTAGGGTTAGGGTTAGGGTTAGGGTTAGGGTTAGGGTTAGGGTTAGGGTTAGGGTTAGGGTTAGGGTTAGGGTTAGGGTTAGGGTTAGGGTTAGGGTTAGGGTTAGGGTTAGGGTTAGGGTTAGGGTTAGGGTTAGGGTTAGGGTTAGGGTTAGGGTTAGGGTTAGGGTTAGGGTTAGGGTTAGGGTTAGGGTTAGGGTTAGGGTTAGGGTTAGGGTTAGGGTTAGGGTTAGGGTTAGGGTTAGGGTTAGGGTTAGGGTTAGGGTTAGGGTTAGGGTTAGGGTTAGGGTTAGGGTTAGGGTTAGGGTTAGGGTTAGGGTTAGGGTTAGGGTTAGGGTTAGGGTTAGGGTTAGGGTTAGGGTTAGGGTTAGGGTTAGGGTTAGGGTTAGGGTTAGGGTTAGGGTTAGGGTTAGGGTTAGGGTTAGGGTTAGGGTTAGGGTTAGGGTTAGGGTTAGGGTTAGGGTTAGGGTTAGGGTTAGGGTTAGGGTTAGGGTTAGGGTTAGGGTTAGGGTTAGGGTTAGGGTTAGGGTTAGGGTTAGGGTTAGGGTTAGGGTTAGGGTTAGGGTTAGGGTTAGGGTTAGGGTTAGGGTTAGGGTTAGGGTTAGGGTTAGGGTTAGGGTTAGGGTTAGGGTTAGGGTTAGGGTTAGGGTTAGGGTTAGGGTTAGGGTTAGGGTTAGGGTTAGGGTTAGGGTTAGGGTTAGGGTTAGGGTTAGGGTTAGGGTTAGGGTTAGGGTTAGGGTTAGGGTTAGGGTTAGGGTTAGGGTTAGGGTTAGGGTTAGGGTTAGGGTTAGGGTTAGGGTTAGGGTTAGGGTTAGGGTTAGGGTTAGGGTTAGGGTTAGGGTTAGGGTTAGGGTTAGGGTTAGGGTTAGGGTTAGGGTTAGGGTTAGGGTTAGGGTTAGGGTTAGGGTTAGGGTTAGGGTTAGGGTTAGGGTTAGGGTTAGGGTTAGGGTTAGGGTTAGGGTTAGGGTTAGGGTTAGGGTTAGGGTTAGGGTTAGGGTTAGGGTTAGGGTTAGGGTTAGGGTTAGGGTTAGGGTTAGGGTTAGGGTTAGGGTTAGGGTTAGGGTTAGGGTTAGGGTTAGGGTTAGGGTTAGGGTTAGGGTTAGGGTTAGGGTTAGGGTTAGGGTTAGGGTTAGGGTTAGGGTTAGGGTTAGGGTTAGGGTTAGGGTTAGGGTTAGGGTTAGGGTTAGGGTTAGGGTTAGGGTTAGGGTTAGGGTTAGGGTTAGGGTTAGGGTTAGGGTTAGGGTTAGGGTTAGGGTTAGGGTTAGGGTTAGGGTTAGGGTTAGGGTTAGGGTTAGGGTTAGGGTTAGGGTTAGGGTTAGGGTTAGGGTTAGGGTTAGGGTTAGGGTTAGGGTTAGGGTTAGGGTTAGGGTTAGGGTTAGGGTTAGGGTTAGGGTTAGGGTTAGGGTTAGGGTTAGGGTTAGGGTTAGGGTTAGGGTTAGGGTTAGGGTTAGGGTTAGGGTTAGGGTTAGGGTTAGGGTTAGGGTTAGGGTTAGGGTTAGGGTTAGGGTTAGGGTTAGGGTTAGGGTTAGGGTTAGGGTTAGGGTTAGGGTTAGGGTTAGGGTTAGGGTTAGGGTTAGGGTTAGGGTTAGGGTTAGGGTTAGGGTTAGGGTTAGGGTTAGGGTTAGGGTTAGGGTTAGGGTTAGGGTTAGGGTTAGGGTTAGGGTTAGGGTTAGGGTTAGGGTTAGGGTTAGGGTTAGGGTTAGGGTTAGGGTTAGGGTTAGGGTTAGGGTTAGGGTTAGGGTTAGGGTTAGGGTTAGGGTTAGGGTTAGGGTTAGGGTTAGGGTTAGGGTTAGGGTTAGGGTTAGGGTTAGGGTTAGGGTTAGGGTTAGGGTTAGGGTTAGGGTTAGGGTTAGGGTTAGGGTTAGGGTTAGGGTTAGGGTTAGGGTTAGGGTTAGGGTTAGGGTTAGGGTTAGGGTTAGGGTTAGGGTTAGGGTTAGGGTTAGGGTTAGGGTTAGGGTTAGGGTTAGGGTTAGGGTTAGGGTTAGGGTTAGGGTTAGGGTTAGGGTTAGGGTTAGGGTTAGGGTTAGGGTTAGGGTTAGGGTTAGGGTTAGGGTTAGGGTTAGGGTTAGGGTTAGGGTTAGGGTTAGGGTTAGGGTTAGGGTTAGGGTTAGGGTTAGGGTTAGGGTTAGGGTTAGGGTTAGGGTTAGGGTTAGGGTTAGGGTTAGGGTTAGGGTTAGGGTTAGGGTTAGGGTTAGGGTTAGGGTTAGGGTTAGGGTTAGGGTTAGGGTTAGGGTTAGGGTTAGGGTTAGGGTTAGGGTTAGGGTTAGGGTTAGGGTTAGGGTTAGGGTTAGGGTTAGGGTTAGGGTTAGGGTTAGGGTTAGGGTTAGGGTTAGGGTTAGGGTTAGGGTTAGGGTTAGGGTTAGGGTTAGGGTTAGGGTTAGGGTTAGGGTTAGGGTTAGGGTTAGGGTTAGGGTTAGGGTTAGGGTTAGGGTTAGGGTTAGGGTTAGGGTTAGGGTTAGGGTTAGGGTTAGGGTTAGGGTTAGGGTTAGGGTTAGGGTTAGGGTTAGGGTTAGGGTTAGGGTTAGGGTTAGGGTTAGGGTTAGGGTTAGGGTTAGGGTTAGGGTTAGGGTTAGGGTTAGGGTTAGGGTTAGGGTTAGGGTTAGGGTTAGGGTTAGGGTTAGGGTTAGGGTTAGGGTTAGGGTTAGGGTTAGGGTTAGGGTTAGGGTTAGGGTTAGGGTTAGGGTTAGGGTTAGGGTTAGGGTTAGGGTTAGGGTTAGGGTTAGGGTTAGGGTTAGGGTTAGGGTTAGGGTTAGGGTTAGGGTTAGGGTTAGGGTTAGGGTTAGGGTTAGGGTTAGGGTTAGGGTTAGGGTTAGGGTTAGGGTTAGGGTTAGGGTTAGGGTTAGGGTTAGGGTTAGGGTTAGGGTTAGGGTTAGGGTTAGGGTTAGGGTTAGGGTTAGGGTTAGGGTTAGGGTTAGGGTTAGGGTTAGGGTTAGGGTTAGGGTTAGGGTTAGGGTTAGGGTTAGGGTTAGGGTTAGGGTTAGGGTTAGGGTTAGGGTTAGGGTTAGGGTTAGGGTTAGGGTTAGGGTTAGGGTTAGGGTTAGGGTTAGGGTTAGGGTTAGGGTTAGGGTTAGGGTTAGGGTTAGGGTTAGGGTTAGGGTTAGGGTTAGGGTTAGGGTTAGGGTTAGGGTTAGGGTTAGGGTTAGGGTTAGGGTTAGGGTTAGGGTTAGGGTTAGGGTTAGGGTTAGGGTTAGGGTTAGGGTTAGGGTTAGGGTTAGGGTTAGGGTTAGGGTTAGGGTTAGGGTTAGGGTTAGGGTTAGGGTTAGGGTTAGGGTTAGGGTTAGGGTTAGGGTTAGGGTTAGGGTTAGGGTTAGGGTTAGGGTTAGGGTTAGGGTTAGGGTTAGGGTTAGGGTTAGGGTTAGGGTTAGGGTTAGGGTTAGGGTTAGGGTTAGGGTTAGGGTTAGGGTTAGGGTTAGGGTTAGGGTTAGGGTTAGGGTTAGGGTTAGGGTTAGGGTTAGGGTTAGGGTTAGGGTTAGGGTTAGGGTTAGGGTTAGGGTTAGGGTTAGGGTTAGGGTTAGGGTTAGGGTTAGGGTTAGGGTTAGGGTTAGGGTTAGGGTTAGGGTTAGGGTTAGGGTTAGGGTTAGGGTTAGGGTTAGGGTTAGGGTTAGGGTTAGGGTTAGGGTTAGGGTTAGGGTTAGGGTTAGGGTTAGGGTTAGGGTTAGGGTTAGGGTTAGGGTTAGGGTTAGGGTTAGGGTTAGGGTTAGGGTTAGGGTTAGGGTTAGGGTTAGGGTTAGGGTTAGGGTTAGGGTTAGGGTTAGGGTTAGGGTTAGGGTTAGGGTTAGGGTTAGGGTTAGGGTTAGGGTTAGGGTTAGGGTTAGGGTTAGGGTTAGGGTTAGGGTTAGGGTTAGGGTTAGGGTTAGGGTTAGGGTTAGGGTTAGGGTTAGGGTTAGGGTTAGGGTTAGGGTTAGGGTTAGGGTTAGGGTTAGGGTTAGGGTTAGGGTTAGGGTTAGGGTTAGGGTTAGGGTTAGGGTTAGGGTTAGGGTTAGGGTTAGGGTTAGGGTTAGGGTTAGGGTTAGGGTTAGGGTTAGGGTTAGGGTTAGGGTTAGGGTTAGGGTTAGGGTTAGGGTTAGGGTTAGGGTTAGGGTTAGGGTTAGGGTTAGGGTTAGGGTTAGGGTTAGGGTTAGGGTTAGGGTTAGGGTTAGGGTTAGGGTTAGGGTTAGGGTTAGGGTTAGGGTTAGGGTTAGGGTTAGGGTTAGGGTTAGGGTTAGGGTTAGGGTTAGGGTTAGGGTTAGGGTTAGGGTTAGGGTTAGGGTTAGGGTTAGGGTTAGGGTTAGGGTTAGGGTTAGGGTTAGGGTTAGGGTTAGGGTTAGGGTTAGGGTTAGGGTTAGGGTTAGGGTTAGGGTTAGGGTTAGGGTTAGGGTTAGGGTTAGGGTTAGGGTTAGGGTTAGGGTTAGGGTTAGGGTTAGGGTTAGGGTTAGGGTTAGGGTTAGGGTTAGGGTTAGGGTTAGGGTTAGGGTTAGGGTTAGGGTTAGGGTTAGGGTTAGGGTTAGGGTTAGGGTTAGGGTTAGGGTTAGGGTTAGGGTTAGGGTTAGGGTTAGGGTTAGGGTTAGGGTTAGGGTTAGGGTTAGGGTTAGGGTTAGGGTTAGGGTTAGGGTTAGGGTTAGGGTTAGGGTTAGGGTTAGGGTTAGGGTTAGGGTTAGGGTTAGGGTTAGGGTTAGGGTTAGGGTTAGGGTTAGGGTTAGGGTTAGGGTTAGGGTTAGGGTTAGGGTTAGGGTTAGGGTTAGGGTTAGGGTTAGGGTTAGGGTTAGGGTTAGGGTTAGGGTTAGGGTTAGGGTTAGGGTTAGGGTTAGGGTTAGGGTTAGGGTTAGGGTTAGGGTTAGGGTTAGGGTTAGGGTTAGGGTTAGGGTTAGGGTTAGGGTTAGGGTTAGGGTTAGGGTTAGGGTTAGGGTTAGGGTTAGGGTTAGGGTTAGGGTTAGGGTTAGGGTTAGGGTTAGGGTTAGGGTTAGGGTTAGGGTTAGGGTTAGGGTTAGGGTTAGGGTTAGGGTTAGGGTTAGGGTTAGGGTTAGGGTTAGGGTTAGGGTTAGGGTTAGGGTTAGGGTTAGGGTTAGGGTTAGGGTTAGGGTTAGGGTTAGGGTTAGGGTTAGGGTTAGGGTTAGGGTTAGGGTTAGGGTTAGGGTTAGGGTTAGGGTTAGGGTTAGGGTTAGGGTTAGGGTTAGGGTTAGGGTTAGGGTTAGGGTTAGGGTTAGGGTTAGGGTTAGGGTTAGGGTTAGGGTTAGGGTTAGGGTTAGGGTTAGGGTTAGGGTTAGGGTTAGGGTTAGGGTTAGGGTTAGGGTTAGGGTTAGGGTTAGGGTTAGGGTTAGGGTTAGGGTTAGGGTTAGGGTTAGGGTTAGGGTTAGGGTTAGGGTTAGGGTTAGGGTTAGGGTTAGGGTTAGGGTTAGGGTTAGGGTTAGGGTTAGGGTTAGGGTTAGGGTTAGGGTTAGGGTTAGGGTTAGGGTTAGGGTTAGGGTTAGGGTTAGGGTTAGGGTTAGGGTTAGGGTTAGGGTTAGGGTTAGGGTTAGGGTTAGGGTTAGGGTTAGGGTTAGGGTTAGGGTTAGGGTTAGGGTTAGGGTTAGGGTTAGGGTTAGGGTTAGGGTTAGGGTTAGGGTTAGGGTTAGGGTTAGGGTTAGGGTTAGGGTTAGGGTTAGGGTTAGGGTTAGGGTTAGGGTTAGGGTTAGGGTTAGGGTTAGGGTTAGGGTTAGGGTTAGGGTTAGGGTTAGGGTTAGGGTTAGGGTTAGGGTTAGGGTTAGGGTTAGGGTTAGGGTTAGGGTTAGGGTTAGGGTTAGGGTTAGGGTTAGGGTTAGGGTTAGGGTTAGGGTTAGGGTTAGGGTTAGGGTTAGGGTTAGGGTTAGGGTTAGGGTTAGGGTTAGGGTTAGGGTTAGGGTTAGGGTTAGGGTTAGGGTTAGGGTTAGGGTTAGGGTTAGGGTTAGGGTTAGGGTTAGGGTTAGGGTTAGGGTTAGGGTTAGGGTTAGGGTTAGGGTTAGGGTTAGGGTTAGGGTTAGGGTTAGGGTTAGGGTTAGGGTTAGGGTTAGGGTTAGGGTTAGGGTTAGGGTTAGGGTTAGGGTTAGGGTTAGGGTTAGGGTTAGGGTTAGGGTTAGGGTTAGGGTTAGGGTTAGGGTTAGGGTTAGGGTTAGGGTTAGGGTTAGGGTTAGGGTTAGGGTTAGGGTTAGGGTTAGGGTTAGGGTTAGGGTTAGGGTTAGGGTTAGGGTTAGGGTTAGGGTTAGGGTTAGGGTTAGGGTTAGGGTTAGGGTTAGGGTTAGGGTTAGGGTTAGGGTTAGGGTTAGGGTTAGGGTTAGGGTTAGGGTTAGGGTTAGGGTTAGGGTTAGGGTTAGGGTTAGGGTTAGGGTTAGGGTTAGGGTTAGGGTTAGGGTTAGGGTTAGCGGTTAGGGTTAGGGTTAGGGTTAGGGTTAGGGTTAGGGTTAGGGTTAGGGTTAGGGTTAGGGTTAGGGTTAGGGTTAGGGTTAGGGTTAGGGTTAGGGTTAGGGTTAGGGTTAGGGTTAGGGTTAGGGTTAGGGTTAGGGTTAGGGTTAGGGTTAGGGTTAGGGTTAGGGTTAGGGTTAGGGTTAGGGTTAGGGTTAGGGTTAGGGTTAGGGTTAGGGTTAGGGTTAGGGTTAGGGTTAGGGTTAGGGTTAGGGTTAGGGTTAGGGTTAGGGTTAGGGTTAGGGTTAGGGTTAGGGTTAGGTTAGGGTTAGGGTTAGGGTTAGGGTTAGGGTTAGGGTTAGGGTTAGGGTTAGGGTTAGGGTTAGGGTTAGGGTTAGGGTTAGGGTCTAGGGTTAGGGTTAGGGTTAGGGTTAGGGTTAGGGTTAGGGTTAGGGTTAGGGTTAGGGTTAGGGTTAGGGTTAGGGTTAGGGTTAGGGTTAGGGTTAGGGTTAGGGTTAGGGTTAGGGTTAGGGTTAGGGTTAGGGTTAGGGTTAGGGTTAGGGTTAGGGTTAGGGTTAG